>JAQISU010000163.1:4135000-4257500 GCA_029339505.1 Unio delphinus
CCCAGTAAAAGTGATTGGAGTTCACCATGCATACTTGTTCCAAAACCAGATAAAACTTTCCGTATGTGCACTGATTATAGGAATGTGAACAGTGTGACAAAAACAGATTCATTCCCATTACCAAGAATTGACGATTGTATTGATAAAATCGGGAATGCCAAGTATGTCACCAAATTTGACATTCTGAAGGGATTTTGGCAGATTCCACTGACGGAAAGAGCAAAGGAAGTTTCAGCATTTGTGACTCCAGATGGACTTTACCAATATAAAGTAATGCCGTTTGGGATGAAAGGGTCGCCAAGTACATTTCAACGTCTCATGAATATGATTACTTCTGGTCTAGAAAATTGTGATGCTTATATAGATGATGTCATCATCTACAACGACACCTGGATAGAACATCTAGCAACGATTCGAAAATTCTTTGACAGACTCACTGATGCATGTTTGACAATTAATTTATCTAAAAGTGAGTTCTGTCGTGCTAGGACATATTGTGGGACATGGGCAGGTTAAACTAATAGATGCCAAGGTTGAGGCTATCTCTAAATTCCCCGTGCCTGAAAATAGAAAACAACTGATGCGGTTTTTAGGTATGGCTGGATATTATCGTAAATTTTGTTCAAATTTTTCTATAGTAGCAGAACCCCTGACAAATTTATTGAAAAAGAAGAATAAGTTCTGTTGGACTGAAAAATGTTAGGAGGCTTTTGACAAATTGAAAGCCATACTTGAAACAGCACCAGTTCTTGCAGCTCCAAATTTTGGTCAATCTTTTAAATTATCTATTGATGCAAGTGATGTTGGGGTTGGTGCGGTTTTAATTCAAGAGGACAAAAATGGAATTGAACATCCAGTGTGTTATTTTTCTAAGAAATTGAATAAGAACCAGAAAAATTATTCAACAATCGAGAAGGAATGTTTGGCATTGATTTTGGCTTTGCAACATTTTGAAGTTTATTTAAGTTCAGCTCCTTCTTCGATTATAGTTTTTAGTGATCACAACCCCCTTACTTTCATCGGCAAGATGAAAAACAAAAACCAAAGATTATTAAGATGGAGTTTGTTATTACAAGAGTATAATCTTGATATCAGGCACATAAAAGGAAAAGATAATATAATTGCAGACGCTCTTTCCCGTGTATAATTCATTATATTGTATAATTTTTAATTTCAGATGTAAATTGGTTTCTGATAAAAAGAAAGTTTTTATCATATAAACCTTTCTTTTTATTTTATGGGGGAAGGTGTTACGGCTATTGGATTTAATTTTTTTTTTTTAAATGTTAAATCCAAATTTGTTATTTTGCCTTTAAAATGAATTGATTGGGAGATTTTTTTTAGAATGTTGAGGCTGACTTAGATTCTCTAATTGTAAACAAGTTTTGACCTTGGCTTGTTTGACCTAAATCCTGACCTTGCTTTAGACATTGTCAACAAGCCTCTAAATCTATTGGTCAATTTCAAGGACAACACTTTTATTGAGGGTGGGAAGTGAATGATTTCCTTCTAGAATATTTCATTATTACGTGACTAGGTGAAGGTAGACTCTTCCTTTGACCTTCTATCAATTTCTAGAAATGCGCGTGATTACTTGTTTACTTCAGAAAAACAATATATATAGCGGTATTTTAGAAGCTGACATTAGTAGAATCTTTGGGCTGTAAGTTATTGGTTGTGTATTTTTCTGTTTGAGTTATAATAATATTATTCTGGACTTGTGTCAATTCGTTGTTAAAGAAGAATTATCTGGAAAAAGGACATATGTTTATGATATTCATTTGGATGATTAAAAACAAGAACTGTACCACGTGACATTGTCAGCCATTTTGAATTACATCGTCAAGATTCGAACCTGGAACTATTAGAACATTTATTTATCAGGACTTGCAATTCTATTAGTGGATTATTTTGTGAATTCTATATTTGTTGGATTTGATTCTCTAAAACCGTAAGTTTAATTATTTTATGAAAATAATTGTACTTAATAAATTCATTGTTAAAGTTATACAAGCTTGTTAGTTTTCACTCTTTCTGTGTTGCTGCTTATTCGAGCCTAAGCACGTAACAATATATATGTCTTCCTTCAATAAGTTTCAGTAGAGTAAGGTATCTCTAGAGAATGCCATGTTCAGTATATCACGTAAGACTGCTATGACCATGTAATTAATGTACCATGTAATTAATCTAATCAGCTGAACATTTGCAATGTACACATCTCAAGCTGTGTGTCTTGGATAGAAAGAATAAACACGGGGAATAGGAAATGAAATTTAGCGAACGTAGTTATCTTTATATAAAGATAGATTATCAGACAATTACAGCAGCATTATATTTTTAATAGAAATTTGGAACTCTTTGGACTCTGTGTGTGAGTGAGTGTGTGTGTGTGTGTGTGTGTGTGTGTGAGTGTGTGTGTGTGTATACAGAGTGAACCGCTCAAAATTTTGAAATTTTAATATTGGTTTCTAATTTTGTCAAATTTAAATTTTGCATTCCCCCGCCCCCCCCCCTCACCCTCCCCAATTAAATTTAAAACAACTTACATACGAGGAAATTTATTTTTTAGCTGCTCAGTTCTATAAACAGTCTGGTATCTGTTGTTTAGAAATGGCCTCTATTCAAGCGTTAGGTAATACACATTCCTGAAAAGCGCCGGGCCAGGTCAGATATTGTAACGTGAGGCAAAAGTAAATTTCAACTCAAGTAGCAACACAATTAAAGGCCGACAATGCGGTAACTCAAAGTCGTTGTGCCTAAAAGAATGGCCAGCATTCAAACTAATGATAATTATCAATTAATAAACGCTTATTATTATTAACATATTAAGAAATAATACGTTTATCTGCCTATGATCAAATCACTTTAGATTTTATTCGTTTTATAAACGATCAATAGAACATTTTTATTTTTTTTAAAAATGGGGATTTGTCTGGAACATCAATCGCCTGGCCTGTGGTTTATTTTTTTTTTTTTTTTGCAACCAACAAAACTGCCTTTGCAATGGAAAACATAATTGATATAAACTGTATGATTATTACGATTGCCTTGATATAAACTGTATGATTATTACGATTGCCTTTGCAATGGAAAACATAATTGATATAAACTGTATGATTATTACGATTGCGGTTCCAACTACCAATGAAATTAAAATGACTATTGTAATAAAATTGAGCATTATTACAATTGTGATTGGAACTGCTGTGCAAGTCGGTCTTAATAAATTAAAGTTGTGTATTCTGTTCTACCGGAAATGTAAAAAGTCGTATAAGCGGTGATATATATATATATATATATATATATATATATATATATATATATATATATATATATATATATATATATATATATATAACCACCCCATCCCACCGCACCTCCATCTATGTTACTTTCTAATTAAACTGCAGTCTCTTTTAAATAGCATGTACATAATGAGAAACAGTCTGCATTATAAGAATAAGTTTGTTTATTTTCCTACCATAAGTTTTAAAATGATCGCAAATATACTTATTGCATACATTTGGTAATAAGCACTATTATTTCATGGCACAGTATTGCCCATCGACTTTGGTGTTCCAGGTACCAAGTGGTTCAAAAATATTCCATGTGTATTTTTGGTAAATCATGTAGCACCTAACCTTTCTTTCAGATTTGGAATAACATGCTTTCATGAGAGATGGCGAACTTTTGTCTTTCCGTTCACTGTTTTGTCTCTTTGTCTCTTTAGGAATTAGCATAGCATATACATGTGTCGTCACATGCAATGCATGCATGCGAATCGTTTTCTTCGATACAAAGAAGATGCTTGCAAGACTTGCCTAACACGATTTTTGTATAGCTCGATATATTATATTATACTTGTGTATATTCTATGCTAAATGATGCACCATTATATCCATTTTGTATCGCATGAGCTTCAACATCATTTTCGAATAGAACAAAAAATTAGAAGTTACAAGTTTTCTGCTTGTCACTGTTAAAGTCCAGGCATTTAACCATTCGTTCTTAGAGCACAGGATGTATCACATCGGTGTAATAATATTCAAAACCTTCTAGGACACACCTGTACAATTAAGTTGTATTATATATTTTAAAGATATACATTTGTGCATAAAGATTCGGTCTGCATTCGAATCTAAATATCCTTGTTACATTCGGGTTCAAAGGACACACAAGAGTCAAGTAAGGGTCCTACATCTTTATGTAAATTAAAGCGAAAATCTTCACAAAAACCCAAACCAATGTTGCTTACAGTACCAATCTCAGCTACATATATGCCTGCTCTCCCATTCTGTTCTTGTTTTTGTAAGCGTTAGAGATAAGGAAGTTTAATTAATTTAACATTTGTGCCTTTTCCAAGAGTATTAACTAGTCAAGGCTCAGTTAGCCATGTGAAGATAAACAACAGAAGTGAACCTGTTGTCAGTCTCCGTATCAAATATCCAGAATGCTGGGATTAATATTCCAGCCAACTGTCACTACTAACAGCTAGAATTTGATACATGCACTGAGACTGACAGCATACTGATAACAGTCATATAACATAGCACATCGCCAATATAATATAAATTATGTCGCCCCGATATCATTTTGAAATTTGGTACATTATTTGTTCAGTACTATATTTTGTGTGCATACTGTTTTTATTTTACAGAATTATCGTACATGGTTGAAGTGTACAAAATGTTGCCGAAAACACCATAAAGGAAATTGAGACCAATGGTCCGAAGCCGTTTCCTTGTGCATCGGCATATGTTTGCATAAAACAAACTGTGTGTGAGGTTTGTTTTTCTATGATCAATTATTATGCATAGATTCTTAAAACTAATACGTAGACAGCGATGATGTTAAAACAACATCAACAACAAGAACAGAAATGTACTACGAATAAAAACACGCGCAGTCCAAGCGTTTAAACGAGTCCAATTCAAAGAAATTGAACGCGTCAAACCAGACTAGGTCAGCCTGGTCAAGTAAAACTTTTAATGCTGATAGAATTTTACGGCATTAGACTATTACATATCACTGAATGGTTTAATGTACAAAGAGATACTCGGATTACACTGACCGGTAAGCCTTGCATACAACTGAAAAACGTCTCATCAGTTGTTATCTAATTTTCTATCGAAAAATTACACGACTATGGCATCAGCAATTTTGCTGATATCATTTGACTGACTTACGAAAATTGTTTCCATATTCTTCATAATAACACGTTTGGGTTCAAATGGCACTTTTGCTTCACATATGCGTAAAATATACGTCTCACACCCGCGTCTTCTACCGAAACTTCATTACGTATTTCAGAATATACCATCCGTCATAGAAAGATCCATCCAAGAGCTGAAATGCATATGAATTGTTCTGTAACAAACAACTGTATCTTTGTTTTCGAAAATATGCATCGAACCAAATCTTCAGATGATCAAAAATATGTGCTTGCTGTGTAAACCCTTGAGTTGTTTAAATTCTACTTTATTATAATATAAAAGTTATACTTTCAACAGATTAATATACAAACGTTCACAATTTAATGCCTTACTAGCCACTGCTTGAACTGCTGCCGGAATCGGTATTTGGTGCCAACGTTGACTTTATAACAGTTTTTATTGTAGTTTTCACCCCTTCAGCGGCATCTAAACTGTTTTCACCATCAAAAGAAGGAATCCCGATACAAATACCACTAATGACTACATTGATGATTAAAATACAGAATATACAGCACAAAGCGATAGAGTTGAGTCTAGAATTGAACTTTGTGGTCTTATACATCGATGTGATGCTAACGCGATCAGCCGATCGTAGTCCCTCGTGGTCCACATCTGCGTCCACTTCCGGTGCGTCACTCCTTGTTGCTAAGGCGCTTTCTCGATAACCTAGGAACACTAAGATGACACCTACAGCAACCTGTACCATTATTGATACAGAGATGAGACCAATGGCGGTCTTTTTCGGCTGGTATGTGTCCCGGATTTCCGATATCATTTTGAGAAGTGCAATGTTGGACAGCAGAATGCCAATATCCAAGAACAAAGCTGCTATGGTCTTCCGAAAAGCATAGTTCACAGTCTAAAAGTAGAAAACAATTAAAATGTCTTCGGTATTTCTCCTATTTAATTACAATATATGATTTAGGAAAAGATAAGGATATAGCCACTTGACTTTCTTTTCAATTATTTAAATATAATTTGTTTTATTTCAATGTAAAAATAAGATTTACTCCCTGATTACAATATATATTTTTGTACACGGGGAAAAAATCAGTGATAATAACATTAATAGCATCCTTTTGACATCTTTGTGGTAATTTCTCCCTGGATAATGTGGTTCTGGGAGAATTAAGTTATTTACCACCGGATGGGTAGGGTCAGGTGGGTTCATGTACGATGTGGGATATTTGCAAAGTGTCATGTAGCGAGTAATGTCCAAATGCTTTTTCACCCCTTATACGTTTACATAAATACGTTGAGCTGTACAATTTAGCCAGTCTTATTTCTTATGTTCTTCTTGTAACATCGGTCTGCATACGCATTTAATGTTGTGTTTAGATAGTATTTGAGAGGAAACATTCGTTTTATTATTCATCGAAATTACAAAATATTCATTGGCCTAAAATTTTATTCTTTGACTATCGTGAATCGCTCAGAGTAGTTCGGGACAGTGCATTTTAATACTTGATGACTCTTAGTAGACACGTGCATTATAGAATCCGAAATTCATTAGGATCTGAAATGCATTAGGATCTGAAATTCATTAGGAAGATTAGACCTTGTGGACTTGAGTATAACTTATTAGGATTATTTATCATTCAGTTCCTCTTACATTTTCATTTTATAATGTTGATGTTAACCATTATTAAGTTTGACAACACATTCTGGTGTTACTTCCCATTGATACTTAGTTTAGGACCACGGAGTCGTAACAGTCCACTGTATCATTAAATATAACACGCAGTGTCTTATTATTGGTAGTTCAACTTTTCGTTCAAGAGTTTAGTTTATTAGAAAGAAAAATCTTGCATTTATCCATTTGCTCAGGTATATAGTTTTTTTTCCACATGTGAGTGAATTTGAACCAGAAAATGTTTCTTTATAGACCTACATGAGTGCATTGAACTTTTTAATGTGTAAATGTAAGGTCAAACATTTTATAATTTTTCAGTTCTAAATCGCACAAAATATATCGGCGATTGGAAGATAAATATATCATATGTATGTATGTATGTATGTATGTATGTATGTATGTATGTATGTATGTATGTATGTATGTATGTATGCTGCTTACTAAAGAAGTTTGGATTTATTTCGTGATACACATTGCCTCTTGTTTTATATTAAAGATATTTGCAGGAACTATACTCTAAGCAAATGCTAATATTTGTTTTTGTTTTTTTTTCATTTCAAACTGTGTTATAAATTCGTTTACGTATATATCGTGTTCTGCAAGCAGATCAATAAATTTTCCAGAATGGGTATAACTTCGAATTCCTATTCAAATTACATGAAATGTAAATTTCGCAAGATTCATTTTATTCTGAAGAAATAAAAAATTAATCCCAAACGTGAAATATTTAGATGAGGTACTAATTGTTCTCAAATGAACGACCAAAGTTTGAATCTACTGCAATCGACAATATTAAGTTTGATTTTTACATTGCTTTGAATTTACAGTGAGATCTTATCTTTGAGTTTAAAGATTCAAGACAAATACTATTTGACACTGTTCTCGCATCCTTGTGAAAGTAGATTACATTTGTACATTCACTGACCTGTAAAGTTAAACTAGCTACACCGTCCGTGACAAATACCTACACAGTCTTGTCAACTGCAGTATGCGAAAGCCATTTAGTTACGGCTGAAAGCATCTGTTTCAAATTTTACAAAATGCACGGTTACCGTGTAAAATATACGCTTATAAAATGCATGCGTGTACAATATTCATATAAAATACTATACACACGTATACAATATTCAGTACTCCAATTTTTGCCTCTTACAGGTAATAATTAATGCATGATTCAACTCTAACCCAGTCCATCTCATGTCACGCTCCCCCACCCCCAGTCCATCTCATCACACACACACACACACACACACACACACACGCACACACACACCATTAGTGCACCAGAAATAGGGGTAATGTTGATCAAAGTTATCACTATGTACATATTTACAATCAGAGATAGGGTGGGGTAAAGTTGATCAAAGTTATCAATATGTACATATGTACATCTATAGATGGGGTGGGGTGGTGTTGATCAAAGTTATCACTATGTACACATGTACATTTAGAGATGGGAGATGGAATGTTGATCAAAGTTATCAATATGCACAAATATGGGTCCGTTCGAATTGCATCAAAAAGATGTACGTCCTAGTTAGTATCACTACACAATCACTGCCATGCGTATGGAATCCTAGAGGTGTTACATATTTTATTCACAAGTGTCGCTTTGTTTCAGTATTTTTGTATGTGGTAGGATTGTGTGTAGGACCAATTTTGACAATTTATTATTGAAAAAGTGGCATTTGAACAAACCATCCACACAATATTCCATCCATTTAACGAACGATATTTGGTCCTTTGAATCTCTCCTTATTACTAAACATTCGATGTAAACGACAAATCTTAACAAATACATGCTTTCTCAACAGGAAAATCAATCTTGCAATCTTCGTTATATATATATATATATATATATATATATATATATATATATATATATATATATATATATATATATATATATATATATATATATATATATATATATATAACGTTTACTGCGTTATTTGTTAGCTTCTTACCGTAGGGCTGTATTGTATCCTTACCGTTGGGCCCATTTTCTCACTAAGTCATACAAACTTGAAGTCTTAATCCTGCCAAAACTGATAACCAATTAATTAAATCCAAAGGGAAATCTCCGGAATTTCAGAATTCTTGGAGTCCAGCAGATAAGAACGCTATTTACGTGCAGGTGTTACTGCATCTATTGTCCTCAATACACAACTTTAGTCCTCTACCTGTCCGGACTGATTACTCTTTAAAGTTGTTTTTCAACGTGAATACCTGATGAATAACCTGAGAAAAACCTGATGAGCCGCATTTTGATCAGGGTAAACTTGCGACATCATAAAGCTCTTGCCCAGGTAGAACAGCCTACAGTGAGCCGGTCAAAGTGTTACACAGACTTCTTAAAATTAAAAAATAACTATCAAGTTTTGTCAGTTGTGTATTCATCACAAGTAATCGTATTGTGTCACCAAGAAAATTAAGATACACAGCGGGTGATCTTGACAAAATGTTTACTTGTGGTCCGTCATGCGCAACTTTGCTAAACGCTGCTGTGATGAACTGAGATGACAACTTTTGGAAGTGCGACAAAACCGTATTTTTCTTTCTAAATTATCTTTCTTACCAAATTTAATACAAAAGCGCGAATTCGGGTTACAGTGACTGAAACAAATCAAATAAATGCAGAATAATCCGAATGGATAACTTTATTTTATGAAACTTTTCTTATCAGGACCGTCAGTTTCGTCAATGAACACATCTTTTGTTGGGATACTTTAGCATTAAAAACATGACTATCTAATTCACTCGTATCACCCTGCCAATGCTTCAGCAAATCGTATGATGAAATCTCGAGTAACTACATCAATTGTTACAGTCAAAACGTACCCAAACCAGGGCCGTCATTTGAATTTTTCGGTTGGGGGAGGGGGAAAACTTGATGGGCTTATTAATGTTAGTATATAGGCTACATCAATTTTATAGCCCATTAAAATCCCCCGTGAAACCAAACCGAGCTTACGTTTGGACTTTTTATAATAAAAAAAAATAATTAAAAAAAATCGATTGCTTCTTTATTTGCGTGGAGTTCCATTTTTGCATTTCGTATTTCAACTTTTTCCATTGCGTTCCATAATTTCCATTTCTCATTATCAAAAATGCCGAGAATATGAAGAACAGAAGCCCCAAAAATTTAACTGGATTTAGGCGATTTTTTCTCACATTTCCGGGGGTACATATTTCCAGTTCACATGTCTGTGTGTGATACGTTTGATTAATGTAATAATTGCATTTTATATGGCTACCGTGCAAACAGATACAAGATCATATAGTGCAAGAAAATTGTCGGCTAGCAATCTCTTCTGTGATAATTAACATCTATACCGATCGTTACATTGGATTTGGGTGCATTGGAGGTGTTGAATTTTTCTGTGATAATTAATATCTATACCGATCGTTACATTGGATTTGGGTGGATTGGAGGTGTTGAATTTTTCTGTGATAATTAATATCTATACCGATCGTTACATTGGATTTGGGTGGATTGGAGGATTGAATTTTTCAGCTGATCTGATTAACCTAAACGTTCATAGGAATACACTGATTCTAATGCAGCTAAATATTTTATAATACGCCTTAACTGACTACGGTCACTACACCTGTTCTGGCAAACACTATTGACACGCTCCGAAGATATATGACGTCATATCACGTCAAGTGATATGCTAAATCTATTGGCATGCATTCTCTCATGTCCATGTTGGCAGAGCTGAAAGTGAACCCTTCCTGACAAAGGTCATAGAAGAAGAACTCTCCAATGGTCATTTCTTCCTCGCGATAGGGCAAATACCATCTTTGCAAACTTGATTGAGTCACTTGGAACCTTTTTTCAACCCTTCTGCTAAATTATGTTCCATATGTGACCTGACACATCTACAAGCATGCCACCTTTCACTTATTAATTCGGTGTAGACCAGTCCATAACTTAAGTTTCGGTCACCTTTACTTAGATGGAATGATTCCATTTGATAACCACCCTCCGCACAATATTTTATTTAAATGTAAATAAATCCATTTTTTAAAAAAAAGAAATAAATCATAAATTATATCCAAAGTATTTAAACTAAATATCAATATGATACGTGTTATTTGTTCATTTTAAACTTATCATTTTCCGGTCGAACTAAAGAAACGTTATTAATAATAAAAAGTAATTATTACTTATTGATGTGTTTCTAGTTTTCCATTTCATCCAAAAAGTATTACTTTTAACTACTGAAAAAAACTAATCAATACGTTACAAACAAGTTAAATCCTTACAGACTATGAACAGGCGAAATCGTTGGAACCAATCGGATAATTTCTTCCAAAAGTGTGTCACGTGGTCATGACATCACACACAAAACCAAACTCAGCAGCTGTAAATATGGCGTCAAAAGATGAAAATCAACCCTCAAGAATGAACACTGACGTGCCCAGTACTTCTGTAAATACACATGATCAGAAGCTACACAGGGATTGCAGTGAACAGGTTTGTATTTCAATTTCTTGAAACGTTTACACCAGTGTGTATATTGTAGACGTACCAAATAGTTGCCAATTTAAATTATCATTGCATCCGTACCCCGAAAATGGATGGACTATTATTATTAAAGAAAACAAAATGAGATTCTATTCATAGCCGTTTGAAAGAGGAAAGGTTTTAGAATTCTTGTGAATACTCTTTACCATGGATTATTTTGTTCTAGTCTAAAACGTATATAATTTATAACAATTTGAATCTTCCTTTAAAACACCACACGTCTGGAAAGACAGCACTGCCGCCATTTATATAATTTTCATAAAGCTATTCGTAGGCTGCCGCATACATCGTAACATGATATACGTAATTGTAATATACTCATTACCCGTATTTCGATATTTGCAAGTCTTTATTGTTACAACTTTAATAAGGCTACACTATTCCAGTTCCACAACTGCTAAAATATAAATGTTTGAATGAATATTCAGTGAATATCATTGGTGGAAAGTTAGTATTGTCGCCCAGTAATTGCACCTTTTCATTAATTAGGTCAGTTGTATGACATATCAAATTAATGAATTAAAGAAGACTCAACCTTCTTAGTTTTTTGTATAAGCTTTATTTAGTATCAGCAGTATATAATAATACAGTATTTGGTGTAAAGGTAAATTCTATGTACATCAGAGAAAAGAAATAACATACTCAGACTAGTATATAAAAATATAGCCCTTTTTATGATCTTTTCCAGTGATAGTAATCACATTAGTTATCAATAAAAGAAGGTAAACTAATTTTTGCATTAAGATCAATTAGTTGCTTGATAAAATATCTATTTTTAAATTGGCAGTCCAAGATAACGAGTCACACATTATTTGATTTGAATATAAAACTCTGCCAGCCACTCAACATACCTAGAAAATAATGAGACATATGATTTTTAATGTCATATTTATATCAAAGACAAGATTTAATGTTTGTTCCTTCTTCATCTTGTTTTAGTTTAGCATCAGTTTCAATAGCCCAAGTGGGGATATGGAATTAGTTAATTTTAAAAAATATTTTTGACCAAATTTGGTTGGAATATTTAAGGCATGCACCGGTGTTATGTTTAAGTCTCTCTCTCTCTCTCTCTCTCTCTCTCTCTCTCTCTCTCTCTCTCTCTCTCCATACATCCATCCATAAATATGCTCAAAGATTGTATACAGTGTTAATAGACAATAGCATAATGGTTAGAGCATTTGCATTGTATGCATGATGTCACAGATTCAAACCCCAGCCAAGGTATACAGAAGACTTATAAACATGGTACTAACAGCTGCCTCGCTTGGCATTCCGAATTTAGAGCGGGTGTTAGGACCGGTCGGCCTTGTGTCAGGCATCGTAGTGATATGACTGAAAACATGTAAAAGCTACTGTTAAAAATTTAATAAACACTCATGAACAGTGTCATTATATACATGTGGCCAAACTTTTTTTTTTTAATTGGTTAGGTTAAATCAATACAAGTCATGTAAATTTCCATCTGTACCCTGCATTTTATTAAGGATATTATTTTCTTGCAGGTGTTTGTCATGGGTGTTCCATCAGACCGACCAGAACTTGGTATATACACAGCAACAATGCAGCAAAACAAAGGTAGTTCTCTAAGTGTGCATTGATTATCCATTTCCATATGACTATTACAAAAGTTTTAAATTACTATATTTGCTGATTATCCTCCATAACAGTTCTATAGTGCTTTTGCTAGGTTTTGGTTTCTTGTCTGGTAAAGGCTGAGAGATTTTTTTCTGTTGTTCAATCTTTACAAAAGACACTTCAAATATGTTCAAAGTGGAGAGGTAAATGAGTTGTTACTATGATAAAATTTCCATCAATGCATACAGTGTCCAAGAAAATGTTTCTAAAATTAATATATATGCTAGATTTTTGTATGTTTATAATAAACTAACTTAAAAGTGTATCCAAAGATCTATCCCTCAAATCTCCAGGTGTTTTAAATAATTTGAAAGTTACGAATGTATTGGAAACTTATAGTGAAGACCAGAACTTGAGGATATAACGTATTATTTTGACAATAAATATAATCATTTAAGGAGCTGTAACTGATTTAAACAATGATGCCAAAGCAGTGTTTTGTAGTCAAAACTTTCCTAATAGTTGCAATCTTAGTTGTTTAATACCAGTAGTTTAGTCCTGTGCAGGCTTGTTATGGATTGATTATTTCACAATAGTACTTTGGTGACATTTTGATTTCATCCCCCAACATAACAAATGTTAACAAAAGATATATTCTATTTTGCAATCTGTGCATTAGACTGTCAAACATTTTCAGTTTAAGAGCATCATTCCCAACAATTCAAAATATTTTTTATAAAACTTGTTAGACTTATTAAGCTGGTGGTTCTGATGTGCCTTTTCCTATTCACAAAAAAAAAAAATTTTCATGTGCTTGTCCATCTATCCATTATCCTTACATTTATTTGTCTCACCACAAATCATAATGTGTTTTAAAACAAACTGTCAGTGTTGTTAACCTGCATTAATTAGATAAGATTTAAGCAACAGAAATAACCTCTATTATTCAGAACAGAATGGTATTTGTGGGCTAGTTCACCATCACTCTTGACCAAATCTGTCTGTTGTGTAAGCGTTATACATTTTTATGTACTTGAGCCTGTTAACTAATATTTAATTTGATTTTGTTTTAATCACATGCAAAGCATAAACTATTGTTTCAGGTTGATATTCCAAACTAAATGTTAATGTAAGAAAATATATTCTATTACAATAAAAACAAGTTGAAAGGGCAATCAGTGATAAATTGATAAATAAACTATGCAACAGCACATCCATAATGGAACCTACATTTATTTTCACACGTTAGTTCATGAAATACATATTTCAGTATTTGTATTATTATTTATGACAAGTTATATACCACTCCTTGACAACTTGCAAACCCACTTATAACGCTGTATCTGGTGTAGATCCTGATTTCCCCTCCAAATAATATACTCTGCTGACCATGAAAAAATTACGATAAGAATTGGTAAATTAAACCTTTATATGTTTCTCGTTTTGTCATCAAATGGTGATTAATGCCCATAAAGATAGATTCCATATTGTGAAAGTTGCAAGTTGTTAATAAGATATCACATTTTATGTTATGGTTTATTTGTTGATCAATAGTTATCAATACACTGTAAATAAACAGTCTCATGAAATTGCGATCAATGAAAACATCTGGTAAATGCTAACAGTTGGCAACAGAATGAAATAAACAACATTTGTCAAGCATATCACAACTGGAATTTATTACTGCGTTCTAATTTACATTTTTTAAAATTTGTAGACCCATTAAATTCATGTTGGTAATGATTAACCCTTGTTTTTTGTTTTTCATTTTACTTCTACCGCGATCAAATCTATAAATTGATCTACATTGTTTCTCGAATAAGTCTAATTTGGATCAAACAATAAAACTAGAATGTATCCAATTCAACACAAATATGAGTGACGTAGTACACAATGTGTGAAGTGGTACATATGTTAAGCGAACGAAAACCATGTGGAATAATGTTTTCAATGATCTCCTCAATATACATGTACTGTACTTTATCCTGAAATTAATGTTACTCTATGAGGAAAAAATAAATTACACCATTATGAAGAGATATTTATTCACAGTTAATCACAGCACAATTATAAAGTGAGTATTCAACACTCCACTCTGCCAACCCCCCCCCCCCCCCCCTTGTCATTGTGTTGAACCTTTTATTGTTTTGCTTTTATTATAGGTCCCATGATAACTCGTGCCTCACTTAGAGTGCGGTGCATGTTTTTTTACCCTGATGTGCATGAGTTATCGAGGGAGATGTTTATTGTCTTTTTCGTTCACAAATTTTTCATCTTCATAATAATTGTAGTAAATGCATATTGCTTAATTGCATTGATCGCTTAAGTGCATAACAACAGTATGGTCCCATTTCTCCTTCATGAATATGCATGAATTCTGCTTAAATGCATACTCATGTCTCCATTTATAAATTATATGCATAGCTTGGGTCCGGTCCCCAAGGTACTGCATATAAGCAGAGTTGACTATATATATATATATATATATATATATATATATATATATATATATATATATATATATATATATATATATATTGAAAGATCCATTTATCTTCAGTCAGTCTTGTCAGGTTGGTAGATAAGCTGTACATATGTAGAACTAATAATATATTGGTGTTGAAATATTTCTATGAGATAATGATGAAGTAAACATTTGTGTTTAGTGTCTCAAAAATAACACAAACTGGGATTAATATATAGGATGTTTTTATTTTGTGTGTTTACAGAGTGGACATCCAACCTCAGACGTAACATGGAATTATGTCATGCAGCAGTGACTCGGCAATCAGCTTTTTGCCATCTTCTTCAAAGGACAACTTCACCAGAAACATCTTACATGTTCCTTTTGGAGAAGAGTATAATGGACATGGCAATATCAGGATTGTCAGAAGGCTGTTTATATGGTGTTGTATTTCGCCAGGGACATCTGAACTATTTACGATTTTTTGAAAGTGGCATTTTCAGTGGATTCTTTAAAAGCAAAGGTAATCACATCATCATAACATTATAGCTACATTTGAGACTCACTGAAGCAATTGCTCATGCTTTTTGCGACATTCAAACTGGCTTCTAATTACTGGATGGTTAACTGTTGATCAAAGCACAGAGTACATTGTGCTTGTATTTGTAAGCATTTGTCAAATTCTATTCATAGACATCTCTTTGTAATTGCATTTTCTCTTTTTTTGACCTATGACCACCTTGGAGGAACCACACTTAGAGGGGTAAAAACAATATCAGCTATAAAAGTATAAAAATATATGTTATATCATTTATGTATATATGTATAACATTGTTAACATTTCATTCAGATGTAGTATAGCTGATCAGTCATTGTCTGCATGATTTGTTGATCTCCAGAATTGAGTCGCAACATTTTACCTGTAAATCTTTCTCTTTCAAGGTTTGGATATTATGAAACAAACACTTGAATGTGGTAGAAATGAGGATTTGTTTTGGGAGAACATTTTTACCTTGGATGATATCAGAGCAGCTGAAGAAGAGTACTTTAACTTGCTAGCCAAGAAACGCAAAAAGCTGCCAGAGCCAGGTTTGTGCATTATCCACGGCTTTTCTTCTTCAAATAGTTGGCCAAATATGCATATAGCTTGCCAGCTTTATAGTTGAAGTGTTTAGAAGCCACCAAATCTTAAAGCCAAACTTTTAACAAAACAGAATTGATAACAAGATATACATTGTTGATGTGAAATGTGAATAGAAGATTGTGTTTAATATTTCATAGTGCAGTTAATTTTATGTTTTGTAGTGTTTGATGCCAATGTATTATACACTTATCAACTCCTACTTCAAGAATACAGCTTAAACAGCAGAATGTATTGTAGTGTCCATAAGACAAGTACATCATTTGGATGTCAAGTAATTATTATTTTGAGGTTTATATGAAATAACAAAGTAGAACACAATATCTAATGAGTAGTAAAAATGGAAAATATCATTTTATAAAAGAAAGGTAGCCAGAAACCAAAATGGCAACAACATCTAAGCAATTTAACCAGACCTTCAAATTGTTAAATATTAAGCAGCTACAGGAATGAAACAAGTAAGATAAAGTGAATGACATCCACATTAAGCACTAAACCTGCAAACAAAATTTACACCATTCAACCCAGTAATACCTTTATACTTTATGTACATTTTACTAAAATTTAACATCTATACCTTGTTTATTTTGCCATGTATATAACTTGGATCGAAATAGTCACTTTTAGTTCTTTTGACAGAGGGTATGGATTTTAGTGCATTCTGGCAAGTAGAACCTACATTTGATTATCTGTATCATGTATGCTAATAGTGTTTTTGTTTCATTACAGTCAAAGAAATTACCATCCACAGGAAGAAAGTATTCTGAAGTACTGTTCCAAAACAAAAACAGTATTAAAAAGTCCTTAGATCATTTTCTTCATCACGTACAAACAAATATTTTCAAAGAAAATAATTTTGAGTGTATGGGGGTGATGGTCTACATAGAGAAGAAAAAGAGCTACAAAGACGAGCAGAGTGCGAAGTAAGTATTAAGAAGAAATACAGGAAATCATTATTAACTTTGCCACCAGTCTTTCTATATCTATCTTTCAGTTTCCTTTGTTATAACCATGCTCACATACTAATTCTAATATGTCTGTCCTTCCGTTCAGCACACTTAATTATTGGTCCTTCATGTTATATGACTGGTCATTACTTAAATATGCACCAACTGTCCAATCTCTCATAATCTGTGTAAGGGTTGTGGACATAAGCTTCTTTACGGGCATTTCGGGGGTCCTGAGTGACCGAGTGGTTTAAAGCGCTCTCCTTTACGGATCACTGCCATCTCAACTGTCTGCGTGGGTTTGAGTCTAAAATTAGGCTAATGTAGTTATGTGAGAAAGCTTGCCAGTAGCTGCTATTGGGTCGGCGGTTCCACCAATAATACTGGCCACCATTTTACCTGTATTTACACCTATACATGCAAATACATTAATCTTAAAGTTTAGACATCATCATTTTTCATATAGGGTTTATCTATCAATTGTGTATATTTAAACAAATGCATACAATTTGAAGACTGTGCAGTTTTTTTTTTCTCTTCTTCCCAGAAACAATTCAGCACTGAGGGACCTTGTACTGCAAAACATGCAGCACTTTAAGGGTTAACATAAATTCAATACAGTTCACAAGTTAAACTGCATTGTATGTGAACTTGATTCTTTTATTGATTGTCTTTGCAGCTCAATTGCTGTATGTGTTCTTTGTCTTTTTTTAATAAGAATGGATTCTGTGCAATATCCTTTTTAATAAGAAGGGATTCTGTACAATATCCTTTTTAATAAGAATGGATTCTGTACAATATCCTTTTTAATAAGAATGGATTCTGTACAATATCCTTTTTAATAAGAATGGATTCTGTACAATATCCTTTTTAATAAGAATGGATTCTGTACAATATCCTTTTTAATAAGAATGGATTCTGTACAATATCCTTTTTAATAAGAATGGATTCTGTACAATATCCTTTTTAATAAGAATGGATTCTGTACAATATCCTTTTTATAGTCTGATTACTGAAAGAAAGATCCAATATTGTGTTTGCGAGTGATCGCTGTTACATGCTGCCCTACAAGTATGTGCATCATATTGTTGAAATGTGACATGAGTAATTGACTTATGATCATTTTTGCGGGGTAACAAAATTGATTGAGATCTCATAATGGGTTTGGCTATACTGTTCGCAGTCTATAACCAAAACTACTAAAGAGAAAAACAATTGGTACTTGAGATTTTCCGTTGCTTTAGTGGTGAAGTCGTTTGGCAGGGTCTTACATTTTGTGTAAAAACTCCTAATTCAGAAATATTAATCATTCATTTGTTTCAACTTGCATGCAATAAAAGAATTATGTTTTCTTTTCCTACATTTCAGTTATTTTTCTGCCAGTAAATATTTTGATGGGACTGCCTTTCAGGCTGCTTTTGAAAGTCACAGAACTGAAGGTTGTGTGTGCCAACAAGTTACATTTACAGATGTCTTTGTTCCACTTGAATATCCAGTTTCATGGGATCAGCAGCTTCAGTATATCTCCATTTTTCCAAATTGGCATAAATGGCAGCACAAGACAGTTTCTTATTCCCAGTGGCTATCAATTCCAGATATGAAAGAAAAGTATAAACCTGCTTCACTGAGGAATCAGGTGCTATACAATTTTAGAGAAGGTAACATGGATAAGGTCTATTCCATTTGCTCCAAATATCAAAACATTGCCTTAGATCAAGCTCAGTCTACTTCCACATTTGAAAGTTTACCTGAGTCATCTGATTATGGTGACATAGTTCCCCCTGCATCCAAACGCAAATGTCGTGAACCTACTAGGCGTTTGACAATTGAAGAATTGATGACAAACATACACACTATAGATCCTCAGTTTTCTTCAGATAATATAGCTGTAGAAAGATCTTGTTATGATAAATTCAAATATGCAATGATTGAAAATGGTCATGTAATTTGGCGACGTAGTGCAGCTAATGTGAATATTTTTACAATGAATGAAGTTAGTATGACAACTGGACTGTTTCAGGAAGACTGTTATGTTCATTTGACCAAAACAGATATAGATAACACAACTGAATTGTCTTGTAGCTGTGGAATGTATGGCATATTACTGCAGTTAGCCACGATAAGTATACCTCAAGAAAACCTTGATGAGGTAGATCTGAGTGACATGAAATGCTGCCATATGAGATTTTTTAACGAATTGATCATTGACCATATACCTTCTCTATTAAATAATTCTTCCAGGTCAGAAAATAAGGTCATTGAAAAACTTGAAGCTGCCAAAGATCAAATTAATGAACCTATTTGCCAGATGCCCACCGTATGTGATAAAACTTTGAAGTTCTCTGTGTATTCTGATGATGACAAAACATGTACTTTTGTTCATATCACTGACAATAGTTTATCGTGTCAGTCTGGTTTTTGTAAGGCAATTTATTCATCTTCAACACGTAAAGTTCAACATCTTGACAACACTGAGACCCTTTGTCCTCACCTCAATCAATTGAAAGTCCATGCTGACAAATGGATGGATCTACTGATACAAACTGCTGATTCCTGTGATTCTGAATATTTTAGTGGTGATGAGGATGAAGAGGATGTGATTCCACCAGCATTAGCAGCTACAGTTGCTGAGGATATAAAGGTACTATCAGCAGCTGATATCCCTTCATATTTATTCCTACTCTTTATGAAGTGGAATTTTCTAGTACCATGAGTTGTGAAATTCCATCAAACCAGACACTTATATTCATTCTCCAGTCCTACTCTTTAAATGAAATCTGAATTGCTGAATAGCTCAGAATAATTATATAGCAAATTTTCCCCAGAAATTTGATATTATAATGAGAAGAAGTCTGAATTACAGTAATATTTTCTATAAATGCCTAAATTATTTAATGTTTGATAAACTTTTAGATAACTGATAGTCCCATGGTTTGATGTAAACCTGTATATTCAGAATCATAATGTTTGGTTCATCCACTGAGAAACTTCTAACTGGTTTGATATTACCTATGATGACATAGGTGCCAAACTTAATACCAATTTCTCTTGTTTCACTTTATCAGGACACTGGTAGTCCTTTCAGAAAATGACTATATTGAATGTATCCTTTTCACAGGGGCATCGATTTAATGAGGAGACTGGCTTGTGGGAGTATCCAAGCCTCAGCAGACACATATCATCGCAAGATGGCTCACTGTTGCTTCAGGAGGCCATACAGTTGAGGCATACCTTTTGTGATGCCAATTTTGGCTGTGACATTTATGGTTACCTAAACACTGCCCCTGATGGAGGATACTATGAGTTGCATCCACCGAATGTTCCAGACATGTGCAAATGTGGTGTAAGTAAATGCTGTGTTCAGCTTAGCTGCCCATTTCTGTAATTAACCCCTTCAAAATACATAGTTTATTCATTTGTCTCTTTTTTTTTTTTGTCTTCTCCAAAATTATAATTATATAGAAGTCTATAGGCTTGTATTGTATGTTTTTAACAAGTGCTGATAATCAGGGTAGTGCTGGTTATTGCATTATTTCATTGATTGAAAATGAGGCCTAACATGTGTGACTCGTGCTTGTGAACTAAAATCAGTGTGGCTCCAGCTTATTTAGCTCTGCTTTTACTTTTACATGGTCCCAGTTTTGGAGCTGCAGTTGCTAAATGACAAGCTCATGATCATGATGGTGCAGGTTCAGATATTATTATTGGATCAGCCCATGTATGTATCTGGCATAAATCGTTACAACAATTTTACAGATTATTTGCATGTTACAGAGGTAAATTACCAGTATTTACCATTTAATGTTGGTACCAGGTTTAATTAGATAGTCACCATACATTATTTTTCTTGCGTATCTCTCATCAGCTCTTTAACTTATTATGAGTAGGAGCATGAACACACTGTTAGATAAAACTCTATGATGCCCACATGTTGCAAATGAGATTATCTATCAGTTCTGTAGGGAAGAATTAGTGCATTATCAACTAGTGTGTAATATAGGAAGGATAAATTGGCGTGAAAAATGTTGTTGCCTCAAGTTAACATCTGGAAATACAGAATAATCGTCTTTGTGACTTCTGGTATATTTATGGACCGAGGACAGATGTACTTTCATTGATTGACTATAATACAAATTTGTCATGTGCATATTACTTATTATGTAAAATTATATAGTGTATGTACTAAATGCTTATCCATAATTTAAATGAAGTCTCATTCTAAAAAAAAAGTATCAGTGTTCTATATTTTTAAAAACATTTTTGCATATGTTAATGAGATTCAGCACAGGTTTAGATTGACCAGAACTAGACAATTAACATCACATCTTGTACACAAAAAAATAAAAGTATATTTACTTTGGTTATGCTGCATCTTCAGGAAATATTTATCACATTGCAACAAGATTTTTGGTTCATTTATGGTCCTTGATCATTCACTTTTCTTCCTATTTTTTCTTCAGTCATACATTATTAATTTTGATAGTAAGGAATTACTTGAAGTTTTGTTTCTTTGATTTCAGGCAGGATATGCCTTTCCTAATGGAGAGACAATTGCAGTATCCCATATTTCCACTGTATATACACGTCATGGACCTGTAAAACACAAGGTATAAATTGTTTCATTTTTATTCTATTTTTTGAATGCGCATTAGTTAGTTGATGACATACTTAGTGATCTTTTTAAGTATCCACCTTAGTGGAAAGCTAGGTATTTTTATTTGGTCCTATCTATTCATATATGTCTTTCTGAGAAATATTGTTGGCATAAATATTACCACAAAAAAACATTTTATATAAACACATGAAAAATAATTTTGTGTGCATACACAAATCCTTTTTATTAAGCTATGAAATATATACTAAGTTATGTTGATGTGGGAGAATAATTTTTCAGTTGCTTTACAAACACAAATCTAGTTCTTTGGAAACTCTCAAATTTCACAGCATGCATGAACATTTTATATTAATAAATTAACTTAAATGGTCAGACATTTTTAGCCTTAGTGTTTCCAGCATTATAAAAGATAATGAAGTCTAAACTTTTTATCAGTAAGGAATCTGTTTTTACATTTGTTTTGTTTGTATAGTGTTTTATTCATTTGGTAAATGATACATTTTGTGTGTGTGTGTGAGTTTATATTTAGATTTGTTATCTCAGTTGTTTAAGTGTTAACCAGGATTCTGATATATCTTCTTTTATATTTAGATTTGGTATCGCCGTTGTTTGAGTGGAACTCGTGATTGTGACATAGGTCCAGGAGAGAAAGAGGTCATCCACTTTCTTACCAGGGATACAGGAGCTGGTGATGAAATTGGCTGGGACTTTGTGGACCATGTCCTGAATTCATACATTTTTGGCTCCTATTGTACTATCATGAATAACTTGTACAAACGTGTCATTCATAATTCTGCTTCTTTTATGTCAAATAATACTTTTATTGCATGGTTTTTTTCCTGGATAAGTAAGTTCAACTTAGATTATAGACAGCCGTGTTCCATTTGCAAATTTACTCCAAAATTGTTAGCTGCTGATGGAACTAAGATAGGCATCAACATTCGACATTCAACTGTTGTACCAATAGAGACTCCAACCAGTGACTTTACAGTAGATCCTTGTCGTCGAAGGAATGAGAGGGCTTTCATCAGCTTTGCCCAGGGTGACCATGATTTCAAGGATAAATCTCAGAGTAGAAATCACTTACTCTACCTTTCTAAAAGAGTGCTTGGTACCTTGGGCAGTGCTGATGAGCTACCTTTAGAAGAGGAAACCAAACGAAATGACATTCTATTACAGCATGTTGATAGAAGTTTTCACCCACTCTTGAATATTTTTCTGCGTAATGGTTGTAGCAACCGAGTATTGAGAAAGTTAGCAGTTCTTTTTACGTTATTATCTTCAAATCATTCCATTTCAAACATAATTCCCCATCGATTTGTTGATGACTTCCAATCTATTTTGAATTTAATTAGGACAAATTCAAATTTTGACACAAATGTTATAAACAGAGTTGCCAAGTTTTCTCCTGAAATTAGAGATGTACTATTTGCAGTCAAGAATAGTGATATATGTTCAGCAACTTTAGAATTTTTGGACCATCTAGTCTCAAGAGTGAAACAACTTTTTTCAAACTGTAAAGAACCAGATCAAATTAATCTTCAACCAGGTAGTTATAATCCTGCTAAATTTGGGAGAGCATATTACTTCACCTCCCATGGTCATCAGTTAAGAGAAATTCCAAATTACACAATGGATAAAATGTCTCATAATAGTACATATGATGATGAACCTGCCAGAGCTGAAGAAAAATGCAATCAAAAATACCCTGAAGTGGGAAGGAAAGGTACAACATACTTGTTTCTCTGGTTTGACCCACAGCATTATGGGCATTGCTAGGGATATCATATGATACCAGGTCATGAAGGGAGAAAAGATCACGCTTGTTCTGCTTATGCATACATGGAAAATGCCCTAGAAGAAATATTTTATGATTTTAGTTGCCAGCTTGAGGAGTACTGTTTGAGTAGAGAACCTGGTTTTTGGAAAAACACTCGTTTTTTTCATGATACATTTCATGGCTTTTCCCATAAGTGTCCACCAGTGTACTAGTCATCACGTCTCATGTTGTTAAACAAAATTAGCACTGAAATATGTGAGCAAACAAATGCTTTTCTTCAGCACATCAAATATTCAGCAAGAGCTATGGGAATGGGTAAATTTAATCACTACTTGCAGTTTTTTATGCACCAATGGAGCCAAAAGAAAAAGCAGAACTTCTGTAAAAAATGTACATTAGCCTTCAGTTATGTTGGATGATATACTAACCGCACTGTAGTTATATCATCCTATACAACAGGCTCGATATGCATGATTTACTGTGCAAATATATGTACCATATTGGAGCAGATTAATGTCCCTGCTTATAATATGCATCATGACACTTTTTAAGACTATTTTAAGGCAATGTTTCACTTACAAAATGGCTTTATTTATATTGCAAGTCTTTTGAGAATAAATATGTTGACAGTAGAATAAAATACGTAGATCCTTAAAGTTTGCCGCTTGTGGATAATCTATAAATATTTTGATATGTTTGGTAAAAATTTCAGAGTGTTGTGGCTAGCACATTATATACCAAATCTGTTCTTACCTTAATTACACAGACCAGTGGTAAAACTACATTGATTAGTATTTCATCTTTATTAAAAGACTCTTAAATACAGTGAACATGTTGCCCCCATGTATTTGTAACCTATACAAGTCTGTATTTAATTATAATGTGACACATTGTCTCCACATATTTGTCACATGTAAAAGTCTGTCCTCAATTATCATGTGACAGATTTTCATACCGCATTTTATTGACCGTTATGTAGAAAAGTATAAATTAGTATACATTATCTTTTCTTAAATTTAAAAGACTATATATAATTCATATGAAACCTCTTTGTATCATTTTCATACCCATTTGTTTTATTGTGGTAATTTTCTAAGATGATTTGATTCTTATGAATTGGTAGACTTATTTACTTCATGAAAGTACTCAAGTAACTACCCAATGCAATGCTGATTATGTCACTTATCAGGTACCAATGAGTGTTCTGTGATAGATTTAAAGTGGACTATTTTAAACATTTTTTTCTAAATTATGAATGTCAAATTTAGAGATGTTTAGACAGGAAGTAATAAGCATAAGTTGATTGAAAAATATTTCCTGTATATGTCTCAGTTGCTGTGAGAAAAATGGAATTTTATGAGAGTGTTCTGCATAAGGTAATTGTAGACTTTAGTTGATTGGAAATTACATCTTATAGTGCTTTGCCTAATGTGTGGTATTTCCAGTGTGTGTCATAAAGATTGATGTACCCGAATTACAATTCTTGGTAAGAAAGGTTCATAACCATTATACAGTAAAAAGGAATAGAACATACTTGATATCATGTTAGACTGATAACTTGTAAATATGTGAATTACTTGATTTTCTAATTAAAATAATAATTGATATTTCACTGTAGTGAAACAAATAATATTTTTTCACTACAGGAACTACTGTTTTTTCATCTCGTTGGTGAAAACTCTAGTATGTCACAAAACTTTAGGTAGCCAACGTATGTAACCATAAAATAAAAAGAATATTTGCTTTTTATCGTGGTTGAAAAACTAGTATTTTCACTCGTGGCTTTGCCACTTGTGGAAATACTGGGTCTTTAATCCACTCGAAATATATCCATTATTCACTTGTTTCAAGCAAATATCGTCTATTTATTTTCATGAACTGTACTTAAATCACTTTGTTGCAAAAATAAAGCATGTATATGTTTGCCATAATAGTACTTGAATGAATGCATTGTTTAGGATTTTGACATGCATTTATAATTGAGATGTATTATTTCATTTAGTGAATGGTTATTGTTTGTGTTTAATAATTGTAATGTATTTGAAAAGAGCAAAAATATATTATTTGCTTGTTCAAGTGTTGATATGTTACCATGCAAAATATAAATAAATTGAACTTAATCAAAATTTGACTGCACTTCTTATTCATTGGAGTAAATTTTTATTTACATATACGATTTGTGTCCTGGGCATAAGACTGACATTATGATGTTAGGTGATCTTTTACTTTATTCATTTTGGGCAAAGTGGCTCTAATTCTCTTGAATCTTATGTTACAAAACTACGCATAATCTGCACTTTGGGTAACAGTAAGCCTTATTGAATTTGTGATCAAGATGTGAAAATAGTGTCTTCTGTACATTATGTTTAGTACAAGGCAGAATACCTTGACCAATGATCAAAGTTATTTATAACCACTATAATGTGCCATGCATGGTTATTCTGTTATGTTAGTGTTTCAATACTCCTTAATTCCATCGGGCCATCTTCCCTGTTTATGATTAACACAGATTTCAGGACTACAATGAAAGCTTGCATTGTAGGTATATCTTGGGATGGTGGTCTGTTGTACATTGAGATCATGTTCCTGTGACCTACTAAAGAGTGTATTTAGCTATACTGGACACATCACAGAAGATGTTATGGGATGATCTGTTGTTTGTCATTTGCGCCAAGATTGCGGTTACTACTGCTAGCCCTAAACTACCTCAAGTATTGCCATGAAACTTTACACACACACACACACACCCTGCTAACAGGCTGTAGTCCAGGCTACTAAAACCTGAATTGATCATAACTATTCTACATTTATATATCCTATTTGTATGAAATCAATTACGACATACCTCACCCAAACTGCGATTGCTTACACAAGAGGCGAGGACGAAGGTTGTAGAATTTTAGATCAAAGGTTGAGATCACTTACTAATGGAAGAAAGTTGGTTTCCGCACAAGAACAATAGTTTTACAAAGCAAACGTGGCGCAAACTTTGAGTAGTACTTGCACTTCTGGTAAGTAAGAAACCAAGCGATTTCGGGGTGAAATGGATAAAAAATCAGTGACAATCTGTCTGAAAGACAAGAAATAGTTTCTGCATAAGAATGCTGGCTGATTCGGACCATGGCTGATTCAAAACATAGCTGATTCGGCCAAAATTACGGGCTGATTCGGACTAGATGACGGGCAGATTCGGACCATGTGGACTATTATAAGAAAAACCATGTAACACACACATTATTTAGTTTGGTAGTTATTACTGTTTTTGCAGACATACTAACAGCATATAAAAAGTCGATATTTGGCTTTTAAATTTACGTAAGACAGTTGCTAGCAAATTTCTAACCGAAATATATATATATATATATATATATATATATATATATATTGTGTGTGTGTGTCCAATAAACTGACAACGAACAGTGCAAAATTAGTATCTAACTAGCCTGAGCGCTTTCGATTCTTAATGGGTCTTTTTCAAAGGCATATACAAAACATAGACAAGAGAAACAAAAAAAACCAGAAAAACGGTTATGTTTGCCAAGTTTTTCATGGCTGTTTCTACTGGAATTAAACATTTAAGTTTATATTGTGTCTTAAACAAATGTAAGTGACACATTTAAATCTCAGACGAAACCTATTGATATTTGACATGGTCCGAATCAGCAAAAAATCTGGTCCGAATCAGCCAGAAATCTTGTTCGAATCAGCCCGTAATTTGGACCGAATCAGCTTGGTCCGAATCAGCCTGTTCCCCTGCATAAACCTTGTTACGCTTGATAAAAGAGAGAATGAAGTCCTCAGATATGAGAAAATCACCAAGATGTGCTTATTTATAAAAAAAAAAAGCTTTTTTTAAAGGACAATTCTATTTTTTATGACTGTATTTTAAACTATGATGCCTGCTGAATGCTCCCTGGAACAATCAATCTTACCAAGCAAGTAATCCGATATTTAATAATGCAAGTAATCACATATTCAATAACCACGATTTGAGGATAAAAGTTTTAGCAGAATTTATATTTAATAGACTTTGTAGAAGATTTGCAACGACCAACAATATTTTTATTTAGTGCTTGTAGTGCACATAGCTATTTCCAACGCTTTCTTGGAAAAATATCAAATGATACTGCAAAGCAGGCATGTTCATATAGCTTATAGACCTATCAATGGATGTTTCTGCAATGATTGTAACTGTGTTGTAGAATAAAACTGTCATAGATTAATATAGATTCTATGTCAAGCGGCATCATGTATTCAATTATTAAAGTATCAATTACCTTACTACGTGTTGAAAAGTACGGAAAACTATGGTTGATATGCAAACCCAACACATATCGATATATTTGCAACGCATATTTAATATCAAGCACAATATATATAAACCGGTTCGTAACCACTTTACTAGCACAGTCATTTGTTAAACAAGTGCTTGGTCCTTCCAACATTATTACTTATAGACTAAGAAAATATAGTATATGTATAGGGCAATGAGATTTTAATATTAATAAATTTAACATCTTTGGGCTTTAATTTACACGAATAAGAGAAAATCTATGCAAATATGACTCAAATTTACCGAAAATTAATATATTTCATTAAAAATAACCAGGGCATACTGCAAAAATAAAGATTTAATTTTCTTTTCTTATTAAAAACATTTGAAAGAAGCGATTAGTTATCGCTAGGTCAGTGCAAATTAGAGTTACTGTATCCTTACACTTAACCGAAAAGTCAAATTAAAAAAACTAACTACAATGTGAACAACTTGGCCAAGATTACTGAAAGTTTGCATACATGTAACGGTATGCAAGCAGAGCAAAGAATGCAACACATTTTATTTGTTTTGATTGTTCTTCCTGTCTATCAGATCATATCAAATAGTAATGTTTATACATATTCAATATGATCCTCGTGTTTAAAGGAAATGTATGTGAAATGTACTGAAGTGCGCAACGTTTAGGTTTATTCAAGGATGGTCTTCCATAATATCTAATTTATCTCGGTTGACTTCTTTATGCTGCAAAGTTCAACAAAATATATTCGATGTGATAAATTGCTTTGATATAAAATAAAATACTATCCGATATCAAATTTATATTTTAAATAATATATTCTTCAAAATTTTAATAAGTTTTGGCATTCGGAAGGTTTTAGGTATACCAGGAACGATTGCAGATTTTTGAACACCTCATGCATTTTAATGTTTAAATTTAAAAGCTATTACAATTGAAAAAAGATTTTCTGCCATGCGGGATTATGTTAGAAAAAAGGTGATTAAATCGAGAGTAGATTTCAGTTAAAATTTTTGATGAATTAAGTCATTGCATTAAAATAACGTGTTAACATTTTTAGTCGGAATCACACTTAATTTTCAGTATTCATTTGTAAATTATCTAGATTTTAGAATGTGTTTATTATCGTCCATCACTGTTTAATATTGCACCGAAACTCCTTTCAAGACTGTCATTTCGTTTCGTACGTTATCTCCAGACAACTCTAACCCAAACTCTGAAAGTCATCAGAATTTATTTTTCTCGCAAACTGCTAAACAATTTGCATCATCCAGGTACCATTTTATCGGTGTTGATGAGGCAAGAATTGCAGGAAGATCCTGTTTAATCTGGCCAGTCCCTTCATACGTTTACTACAGAAAAGCTTAACCCTAACCCTAATAGCCACATAAATTCGCCTTTTTTTCCAAACGGCTGAACCGACTTTTATTATGAAGGTATGACTGGATTCGTCTTAATATGAAAGGTATGACTGGATTCGTCTTAATATGAAAGGTATGACTGGATTCGTCTTAATATGAAAGGTATGACTGGATTCGTCTTAATATGAAAGGTATGACTGGATTCGTCTTAATAATGCACGTCTTCTGGTTTATCACGCATCATTTTCAAACCTTCCATTCGCTAACTCGAAAACCGGTGTCGCTTCCTTGTGCAACTCGTCATTACTTACATTTGTGTACATGATGTTATGAACACAGCAACACGTACTTATACAAGTGAAATTTTACCATAGTTATTATTTACTTGCATTCAGTGAATAAGCTGACAATACACATTTATTGAGTTTTATTGATGGGTTGGTTTCGGGTTTACAGCTGTGTACTCTGGTTTATGTGCATGATAACACAAACAAGAATATTGTTTTTTGATTCCCAGTTTGTGCATATGCCTGCTGAATACGTTTGAAAATGTGATTTTACTTTAAAAACAATAAGCACTCAAATAAACTGATGTACTTGCTAAAAAGAATTTAAGGAATTCTAGAAAATAACAGTAATCCTTTTAACTGGTGAGTGTTGAAAAAAATGTGATTTTCTTAAGCAATATGATTTGCAAATTAACTGTCGTGGAAGTCATATTGGACATCATATTGGCACCAATTTCATTTTGGATAAAGTAGACATCAGCTGAGGTCTTTGGTGAAAACCTCATATCAGCATCCATTCAGGGTGACTAGTAACAACAAGATTGTCAAGACTCATCATGACAGATACATTGGATGTACAATATATGACATCTTCAGATGAAAACCTCATATCAATATGTCTTGTCCACAAGGAATAGCAATAACACGATTTTCAAGATTCTTGCTTCTTCTTTTTTTTTAATGGTTTAACACCAATTTTCAGCACAATATAGGCTATACATTACAGCTAGTATTAATGGTGGAGGAAGAACCCAGAAAACCCCACTGACCAACGAGAAGCTACAGGCAAGCTTTCTCACATACCCACATTGGTCAAATCCGAGACTCAAATCCATGCAGACCTAGGTGAGATGGCAGTGATCTGTAACGGACAGCGCTTTAGACCACTTGGTCATTCGGGGCCCCTCAATTCTTGCTGTGGTGGATATATTTGATTTAGGACCATCTGCCATAATATTTGGTCTTTTAGTGAAAAGGCAAAGTTGATATGACAATCCATTGCAAGGAAGAAGTAAAGATTTTCCAGATGTTCACTGGATGTCTAAACAGCCCCATTTTCAAGTAGGAGGAACTAGACCATGTGACTAATGTGTAAAGTTTCATGGCAATACTCCATGTTGTTTAGCACGTCAGTAACAAATACTTGCCAATGAATAGACAAATAACAACAGACCATCATATAACCTCTCTTTTTCTGTGATCAGTAGAGGCCCAAAACTTTAAATTATGATTAACGAAATATAGCATGTTGGTATATCTTGATACTGAAACAAGATTATAATGATTTTCTACCCATTATATCAGGTTCAAAGCCAATGTCCATCATAACGAATTTTGTACTGCACTTACAGGAATCATGCAAACATGTCAACTTGGACATGTAGGAAAAAAACTATTTTAATAAAAATTTGGTTTGGTGGAGTTTAATAATTTATCAATGATGGTTTAACCATAATGATTGAAAAATAACAGGACAGTCAAGCATTTGCCCCTTTGCGGGACTTTTCGTTTTATTAAATCATACTATAAAGTCTGATTTCATCATGCACTTGTACCACAGATCCTTGTGGGACAGCATGATTATTTAATCCAAATCCTCATATTCATTTCATAAAGATTTTACTGATCTGTGATACAATATTTTCATATCAAACTCTTCTTTGTATGCTATTGCCATTAATCTTAAGACTATGTTATATGTATAGAATTAAAAAGCAGATAATAACATGTAGCAAAAAACACTATCCACTGGTAATCGTTTTAAGGTCTAAGTGACATGGAAGCAATATCATTTATATTTTTTGAAGTTGTTGATGTAAAAAGGGGAAAAGTGATCTTCTATCCACACTTGAAAATTTATAGGCAGTTCCATTGTTACCAGTCCAGCAACTGATGTACACATATATCAATATATGCTCCAAAGAACGTTTGGGTATTGACCATGAAATCAAAATTTGGTTTAATAATGATTCTCAAGCTGAGAGAAGAATTAAGTTCAAGGAATGTGAGGATTTTAGGAAGATGAGCTGGTTGAAAGGCTTGTAAGTTAAAAGGTGTTTTTTAGCACATTACATTAATGAAGCAAAAGTAGAAATTCTTCAGAAATGGATAACATGTAGTAGAGTTCTTTTATGATCAGTTTACTCTTTGAAGGTGACAATGTGTCATGCTTAGTTCATTCAGCCTTAAACGTTATTCCAGCTAAATATTTTACATAGAAGTGAATTTTTTTACTCCACAACTATGCATTTTGAAATCATTTTTTTTAATGGATGTACACATGATACTCCAAATCAAATATAAATCAAAATATCGATCTAATATTTACAGAATACTTCATTGTTAAAATTGTAAATTATTTTGCTAAAACTATCATTCGTTCAAACTAAAACTCTTATTTCTTACAAAACATGCACACAATAACACATACCTGGCATAACGAAGAACATTTCATTTCATTATTCAAACTATGAATTATTTGGGTAAACGTGTAAGGCAAGGTCAGAACAAATAGTGCTAAGTTAGCAAAAACATCAAATGTCACAAATGTCAGGCATCAGGCAACAGTCACTGTACAGAGAGCTACATGGAGGATTTTGGGAATTCAGTATATGGACTTGTAGCATTCAAAGAATTTTCATTTTCCATTTCTGGCTGCGTTTTCAGTTGGTTTTGTAAATAAATCTCATCGTGGCACAACGGGTACCCAGGTCAGTTTTCCGTGGTTTTTGACAGCCCTACAGATGAACATATGTATATCAACCAGATTCTAGTGGCATTCTATTCAGTCTTATGTTTATAATTATGCATATTTTAGTAACATAATTTGATCTATTTGCAGTTACCATAATTGGCTAATTATCTGCATCACTTTTTTTACTTCATCTTTTCATTATCATGGGCAGTTTCCAGTGTATTCAGTGCAACAGTCTGTAATAAGACAAAACATGATCTTTTAAAACAAGCTTACTGCTTTTATTAGATGTGAAACCAATAATGAGTTTATAATTGGTAAAATGAAATCAAAGCCAATAAAGAAGAAAAAAATGAAAAAATGATTTCATACACTACCATAAGACTTTTGTAAAGTTTACTTCGAAATTAAAACTGGAATACGGTAATCAAACTGTTTTTTGGTATGAAAAACTTTAACAATATTTATGGATAAAAGACACTAGAACATTAGGCCTTATTTAATTGTCATGATTTAACTAAAATACTGTGAATAACAAGTACATGAATATTTGTTTACAAACTATTCAGTTATATGTAAATACTGCAAAGACAAATTAATAGGTATTGATGCAAATACCTAACATGCCAAGAAGACAGCAAGCTAGTTTTCCAAAGAGAATGTTAGCAAACTTGTTCCGCTACTCAATAATGGAACCCATATGAATTGCATGTGAAACAACTGTACTAGTTTTGCATTAAAACACTTTGCACTGACATAGCCAGGGGGTGTGCATGGGTCTGGCCTGCACCCACCCGCGCTTAAAAAAAAACTCATACACACAAATGTACACTTTAAATTTGACCATTGTTTTATTCTTGCACATGTTTACTGGGTAGTATACACACTTGGAGTGAACAGACACACAGAGTTTAGCTTTGGTGCCCTTTCGAGGAAGTCAGGGCCTTTTGAAATTTTGGAACAAGCACATTCCACCAACACTGGACTTGACCCAGCCTGGCATAATCAAATTTTTTCCTGCAATGGGAGATATTGCTCTGATGAATTTCTTAATAATCTGTTTGGCAAACTTATCTCCTATTCATTTTAAGAACTGCATTTCTGTATAGGCTTAAATATCAAAAAGCTTGCAATAATGTCATAATGAATGCCATCACTGTAGTATCAGATGAATCAAAACCATTGTTGTTGCTGTTGTGGGCGTTTAATGCCATTTTTCAGCACACAATAGGTTATATATAGCATCCACTATAACTGGTGGAAGAAGAACCTGAGAAGAACTACTGTAACTGATGCATGGGAAGCTACTGGCAAGTTTTGTTTTTATTTACATTTTTGGGGCTTAAGATTAAACAATCCAACTTTTTAGAAATGTCAGTTAAAAATGTCAAAATTCTCAAACCACTCTATGATTAGAGGAGTGCAGTGTCAGTGCTGACCAAGTGTTGCATATTGGTTGGGCTTTCAGGGGAGCATTTTATGTATCTCTGGCTGATATAATTATCTATCATTGGGGGACATTGGTTGTTTGAGATGGGAGGTTGCCACAAATCTCCCTCAAAATGCAACACTGCTGATAATTGTTTTCTCATGTCAAGAACATTGCCCACATTATTCGTTAAAATTTCATACATTTTTCTTTGTTTATATCAAGCTCATACAAGTGCTTACCTTTCACTCTTCAGTACTAATGAACGTTTACAAGACTGTGAGCAGACTGGTCTCAATTTAATCACATGCAACTCTTGTCAGAAGGGTAATAGAATACACTTCATTAACAATCATTCATACGACTAATTTCTGGTCATTAACGTTAATTTTTATTTTTGTATCATAACTGGTAGAGTAAAACTTTATTCTGGTGAAATAAAACATTTAGTACTTACCTCACTATGTTGTATTTATTTATTAATTGGAGATTTGTCAAACCATGCTTTAAGTTCACCAATAAAAATATAAATTTCACACTACTACAAACTTAAAAACATAATATGCAGGATATTATTGGCAAATGATAACTCTCCCTAGAATGAAATGAAAATTGCTGCATCAAACCTAAATGATGTCTTTGATTATCATACATAACAATAAATGAACCTTATTTTGTTGTCATTAAGTTGACATACTTAATATGTCAAAATTGCTTTCAAATATTTCAATTTATGCAAGAATTGATTGTTTCGAGCATAGTTTAAGTCAAAACAAAGATGAAAAATTAGTCAAAATATAGTTACATGTTCTGGCTATTTATTGGGGGGTTTCTTCAGAAACAAACAATTGTCACTAGCTAGGGAAATAAGTTCAAGCGATTCTAGGAAGATTTTCAGTTCAATAGGTGGAGACACAGAAATAGCAAGTCTTAATATTTGTTCCTTCTGCACCTATTATGGTTTGCCAGGACAAATATTACATCTTGTATTAGCCCAATCTTAGAAAAAGTTGTTCTATCCCAACTTGTACCTCATCTGAATTCAAAGTCTTTTTATCAATGTAAAATTTGCATATCGCTCTTGCCACAGTACGGAAACTACAAGTCTAAAAGTAGTTAATGTCATTCTCTTTGCTTTGCATAGCAGAAAGATTATAGCCCTCAACCTTCTTCATTTCTCTGCATCATTTGACAAAATAGACCATGATATATTACTTCACAGTCTCCAGCATGTATATGACATTCATGATAATGTGGTTCAAGTCCTACTTGGGCAACAGACAAAGTTTATCTGCAAATGGAATACACCCCTTCATAGTTGATATGTTGAATTGCTCCAGAGGGGTCTGTTCTTGGACTGACTGTCATCCTTCTATACACTCAGCCACTCTCAAGTGTCATAGATTATCATCCAGTGTCTCACCAATTATACACTGATGACACCGAAATATATAAATCGAGCCACCCAACTGAAGTTGATGCTACCGTCCAAGTATTAGAGATGCGTATTTAAGTTGTGAAATCATCGATGATCATGACATGTAAGAAGCTGCAGATGAATGATGATAAAACTGAGGCTATTCTGATCACAACATAAAGACTTTCTCATTCACATTCTTTACCTCAAACAATAAATATCAGCAACACCAACATTAAATTCACAGTCAGTACGAAACCTAGGAGTTACTCTGGACAGTACTCTCAGATTGCACATGTCATGATCATATACAAGAATTACATATCTTCAGCTGCATCAGCTCCATTCGCAAATATCTTTCAGCTGTTGCCATTAGTGTTCATTAGTACTTTCAAGACTGGACTATCATAGCTCAATTCTGTCTAGTTCATCTCAATATCTACTCCACAAACTTCAAAAAGTTCAAACACAGCTGCTCGGATCATACTTAGACTTAAGAGTAGCACGACCAGAGCACATATCCTGCTGCTCTATACCCTACACTGGCTATCCATTCTATCCAGAATCAAACACAAAACGTGTTCTACGTTTCACTGACAGACACAAGTCCTATCTGACCTCACCCATGTGTACACACGCACCAGCAAGATACTTAAGCTTCTCTTCTGACAACCATATACTGATTATTCCTACTATGAAAACAAAGTCATATGGACAGCATTCTTTTGCATACCATGGGCCAAGTAAAGTGGAATGAAATTAGACACAAAAGACAAAGTGACAGCTTTTTTCTTAGTTAAAGTCATGATGAAATCGCATATTCTTAAATAAAATTTGGGGAAATATTTTTTCCTCCAACATAATGTAATATCTATACACATGTATACAGGAAGCACAACAAGTTAGTGGGATCTTAAAAAAAATTAAAAGTCCTGATATTAAATCTGATGATGCACAAAAAATAAAATTATATTCTATATTCTCTACAATAAAACTAACCATTCATTAGTTTATCAGTTAGTCTACTGATTAAAAAAATGAGAATGTCAGTCTTATATAAAATGTATATTCAAGCAATAATGACACTTGCATTTGAATATGTAGTAAAAAGAACAACCCTTCTCTATACAAATTGTATCACTGTCTGACACATAGTAACTGAAAAATGAAAAAGATGAAATGTTAATTGAAAATGACATGTTGAATACAACTTGTGGCATGTTTAAAAACTAAGTTACTCCATCCAGTAAATATCTAATTATTCACAACAAATCTTTTAATGGTACATTGATTATATACTTATAGAAAAATTCATCTGTTAAAATTATAAATATTTAAAAAAACAAAGATAATGTTTCAAAATAACACATATTTCATTGTTTTTATGGAGCTGTCAGATATGTGATTTTCCATTTTTGACAATGATAATGCTTAATATTTATTACCAATTGATTAACTCATTATTTTGGCCAGATAACTTGTGTTTTGAAACTCCTCTCTGAGAACCTTCCTTTCATAGGATGATATTTAAAGAATCATATAGATAGCCAATGGTTCTTTATGGTAGTTAAGTACAAATTTCTAGTGCTCAAAGGTATCATATTTTATCTTTTTGATACTTCTGCTCCAAAACTGAATCTTTAACAAACTTAAGCTTTGCCCAATTTTCACTTTCTCAAATTACTGAATACTGTGATTATGGAAGCTTGGGCATAACCGACTTTTGATCCGGAAATCGGATTCCACCGGATAGTATGAACTTCCGATTAATCGGAGTCGGACAAGGCAGGAATGACCGATTCAGATAATAAAAATAATAAAGTTGAATTTCTATAGCACGGTGTCTAACACTGCGTGTCATTTGATAGTGCGTTAATAAAGTTAAATAAGAAGTCAGAAAAGTCCAATATGGTCAACACAACCACGCTGTGAGACAATCTATTTGAACTGGAGGGTGAAAACCGGAAATGAAGCCGGATATGGTAAAGTACTAAGTAACATGCTAGACACGGCAAAACCAGATACCAGAAACCCGGAAACGGAAAATGAAATTTTTTAGAAAAAAAATATGGATTTAGCATTTCCGATTAATTGAATCATATCCGGAATCGGAAAAATTTCATGCCCAAAATCCGGAATCGTAAATCAGTAGAAAAATGCTAATCGGTTATGCCCTAATGGAAGCATCTCTGTATCTGCTTTGAAATGAATCTAAAGATAGAAAACAGCTACTGGATATTAAATTGTTTCAAAATTTAACAATTTTCAATGGATGGGTAATGTGGGCTTAAAAGATTTAATTCATTGTGCTCCTAAAGTAACTTTAATGTTCTCAGAAATTTTCAAACATATTTTAAATGATGAAAACAAAACATTTGTGGCTAAGCTACCAAACCATCAATCACAAAATCTCTATCATCATATTGGTTTTAAGTAGCATTGTGAATAATTGTAGCCAAAATTAAAACGAAAATGTCCAAAATTGAAACTTTGAAAACAACTCTGTGTTCAGTTTACTACGTCAATGATTATGCAACCAACTTTTTACCCATGGTAGCAACTAACTGATACATGTAAATAAAATTCTAATGTGTCATTATGCATAATATAAAAACAGTGGTCATGCTATACCTCATACTATGGTTTGTGGTCATTGTGGTTTTAGCTCTGTATTCCTGTCTGGGTGTGGTATTTATATATCGGCTGTGACACCAGGTGGTTTCTCTGTCAGGTTGTCTCAATCAGAAAAGAGGTATACAGTGCTGAAAATACAAAAATAATTTAATTTTGCCACCAGTACGACGTCATATAAATTTGAGCTACACACACTACTCTTACAGTTGCATGGATAGTTAATGTAAACTTTACAACTTGTATGAATGCATTCTATGCTACTGCAGATATACAGATGAGCAGTGAAATTGTATATTATACACAATCAAACAGACTAATATCCCAAAGGGAAATTGTTCAATGTGTACAGAACACAGTATTTAGGCATATATTATTCTTGTTTGTATGTACATTGTGTTATTAATTTTGGGAATGCTAAAATCAGATAAAGATGAAGTATATTTTGCTCATGAAATGAATAAAAAAATATATTAATACTAAAGAAAAGTTCTTAGATAGCTTCATTTATTCAAATTACTTCTCATCCTTTTAACCAATTTTGGCATTTCTGACTTCCATTGCTTTACCGCCAACTGAAATGTAGGCCAATGAACTTGAAAACAAGCTTGTATGAGAATTTGAATTATAAAAAATCTTAGTAAAGTCTGATAAACTTTATTATTTTAATTTGAAGAAACACATTGAGACAGGCTGCCAAGAGTGTGAGATATTCCAGAAAATTTGACTTCTTGTTCTGATGTTAGCCAACATTAGAAATTATTATACATACTGTTATTATTTCAGTAAAACCTAAATCCGCAAAACATAAAACATCTGGATTGATGTTTTACATTTAGGATTAGCTTACAGCAATTTTTCATGTTATACAACAGTAAATATATCTGGTGGAGGAAGAACCTGGGAAAACCACTGGGAAGGACCACGGACCAATGGGAAGCTAGTGGCATGCTCTCTCAAAACCGAGCAGAGCCTGAGACTAAACTTTCCTGTAAATATTATATGTACTATATAATAATAAATAAATGATTTGGGTAAATTGTAAGCAACAATATCCCTGACCTATGCATTAAATTATACAAATGATTGCCTGTTATGCTGCTGATTTGTTATGAACCACCAAAGTATCCTCACACACCACCCTATTGTTTTGAAAAAAACATAAAGAATAAAAGATATATAAAAATGCACAAAACTTAGCCATTGCATTCACTGATTAATGAGTTCTAAACTGATTTGCTGCAAACACTGCTAACTTTTTCTTAATCAAAAGGGAGCTTCTTTAGCAACATGGTCACCCTTTTTTGCTTGGGCCTGCTTCTGTTTTCAAGCACAGTTGTGACTGAAATTACTGTCTTTGAAGAGCTCAGTAATTTCATAATTTGGGATTTATATTTCTTTGAACACATGAATACATGATGTTCTGTTTGAATAATATTCACAAAATCAACAAGACATCGATAATGTGTTCATAGATTTCTAAAAGACTTTTGACAGAGTGTGGCATTAAGTATTGTGGGCCACAATGAAGAAGTACAACATAGGTAAAAAGTTGACCACTACCATCAAGCAGCTGTATACCAAGGCTACCAGTGCAGTAATTGCTCAAGATTCGGAGGGGGTCTGGTTCTAGACAACAGTTGGAGTACCTCCTGTCACCCACGATATTCTCGTGGGTCGGTGGTTCTTTCCGGGGTTTGTCCGGTTTCTTCCTCCACCATTAATACTGGCCGCCATGTATAGCCTATATTGTGCTGAAAAATGGCGTTAAATCAAAAAACAAACAAACAAATCACCCACGATATTCAACATCTACTTTGAGTGCATCGTAGCGAAACCCTGGAAATCAACTATGGGGCAATCAGAATTGAACAAACCTATACTTTGCAAATGACATTGATGGGCTGGCAGGCAGTGAAGATAAGCTTGCTACCTTAGTGAAAAACCTGGATCGAACATCTTCAAGATTTGACATGGAGATAAGTGCTGTGAATAAAAGCTGATGACAAAAAAAGTGGCAAACAAATCTTAACCAACATTAAAGTCAGAGGACAGGAACTGGAAACAGTGGGCCAGTTCAAATATATTGGTTCCATAATCACCTAAGCGGGATCACAAAGCAGAATTGTGTCACGAGCAGCACAAACAACAGAAGCTATGTCAAAGCTAAGACCCATCTGGAGAGACAAGAATATCTGTCTGAAAACTATAAGCAGAATATTTAAAGCGCTAGTCATCTCAGTCTTTTTGTATTTATGTGAAGCCTGGACCATGACAGCAGAATTACAACGAAGAATCCAGTCACTTGAAATGAGATGCTAAAGAACCATCCTTGGCATCTCTTACATGGACCACATCACAAATGAAGAAGTTTGTTAACACAATCAGGCACAAAAGTTGGCCATTAGGAAAGACCTCCCCATCCCACTGTCAAAAGAGAATGCTGAAATGGTATGGCCATGTCACTAGAGCCAACAGTATATCCACAACAGTACTGCATGGCAGCATACAGGTGGCAGAAGGAGAGGTAGACAGAGAAAAAAAAGTGGACTGATAACATCACAGAATGGGCCAGGCCAGGAAACGTTTTGGCGCATGATTGTGACAAGTGGAGGGAACTGGTCAGATGTTCTGCAGCAAAGTGTCTCAACGACCACACTAGGTCAAGATACTGACGACGACGACGACGATGATGATACAAGAAATCCTTCTATTTATTCAAATTGTTATTGAAATATTAGAAGAAAACATTGCACATATCGGACGCAGATGACACGGCTTCTACTTAGCCCTACAATGTAAGACATAGCACATGTTTTTGTTTTAGTGATATGATGCCCATAACATAAATATCACCGTCGAGGTCTTACATGTAGAACGAGGCAACTGGAATCACATCACAATTAATACTTCCAGTTCAGTACCCACGAATGTAGTTCCAGTCTATTTTTAGAACATTTTTTCCTCTCTCATTTTGGTGGTGATAGAAGAGTTATATTGATGCATATTTGGTAGAGATTTAAAGGTAATTGTTTATTCTTGAGAATATGAGCAAAGAGAGTGGTTGTCAGTATGTAATTTGGCGACAGTGCACATGGAGTAATAAGGCCTTGGTAATGATCCGGAAGTGAAATATGTGGTCTGTGTACATGCTGTTATGTTTACAGTGTAGCAGCTCAAAAAAATGCCGGTCAACCCTTGACAAGAATTTCACTGTGAAGTCATCTTTGGGGGTAGTTTAGATTTTCATATAATTTGTATTGATTGTCACACTGTGGAAAGGTCAGTGCTGAGAAATATATGTAGAGAACATATAGTAAAATTAATTGTGGTGTATGGCCTGTACAGGCAGTTATTATTAAACTTTAAATTGCTATAAAATTTTTATTATTAATGATCAACACATGAAATCTGAAGGTGTTATATATATTAACATTTAAAATAGAAAAATGACATTAAAATTTAAAAATTGATTTTATTTTTTAAAATTTAAAAAAAAAAATTTTTAAAAATTAAAAAATTAAAATTTGCCCCTTAAAATGCACATAGATAATATTTTTGGAAATTATATCAAATGATATCAGCATGTTTATACTCCTACACCATATACAAGCTACAATGATGGATATTTGTCAAATTTTGTCAGAGAAAATATCTTTGTAAGTCAAAATGAGTCATACATTTAAAATGTATGAGAGACAGATTCTATTTTGTATTGATCATTCAAACTATTTATTAGGGGTCCAATCAGTTAATTTATGTGTTTATGATGGGGTGACTTCCTGAGTAACACATATCTGCTTATATAGCCTTTAGTAATTGTTAACAAATATAGTTACAGGGTGTTTAGTGAGAGGACAGCGATGCAAATTTTATACTAGAACCTACTCAAGTTCTCTACTAAATCAGTTTAAACTTTCTGAGAATGAAATGCAGGCTGAAGGGATAAAATATACTTTCCACATGTATATTTACCCTTGGGTGTAAGAAAACAGCAAAATGATGTAAGTTGGACACAAAACGCATTCAATTATATTGTTCAATTTGGTTAAGATATTGATTAGTGAAGTGCGGCATTGTTGCCTGTATGATGTTATGTGAATTCTAATGATCCATCTTAATTTATGCATTGTTAATTACTAATAATATTTGTTAACTGACACTCTAAAGATTGCATAAGATATATTCAAACAGATATTTTGAGTTTAACTGTGTACAACTGATCTTAGCATGGTTACATATCACACATGAACAAATATTCACATATTTTAGAATGTTTGGGATCCAAAGTTCACATTCAGTATATCATATAGGCTGGCATTGTACCTACAGTGAATCTGTAAGACACAATTCTGGCTGTGTGCACTAAATGTATCCCAAAATGTTATTTTCTTCATTAATATGCCCATGTATGGTAACATATTTCAATTCAGTACTTGGATAGAGTGCGGTATTGTAATATCAGCTGATATCTGATTCTATTGAACCATTGAGGTTAATAATTGGTATCAAACACCCTTAAAAATACACTTTAAATGTTCAAACAGATCATTGGAATTATTTTTGCACATTTGATCATAACAATTACATTGTATATGTCCCACATATGCATATTTCCATTCTTGTTTACAAGTTTTGGGGATCAGAATTTCACATTTAGTTTATGATATAGGATGTATTGGTACCTGTAGTTGATATGTGTGGCCACATTTGGCTGTATTCTCTTGCAATATCTAGAATTATTATTTCCCTCATGAATAAGATTGCTTATAGTAATATATTCTTTATTACTACATTGTCGCTTTACTTTCCTGTATACTGGCATGTACTAATGTTTCCACCAATGATCAAACCTCACCGTCCTCGCATTTTCTTAAAGTTTGTGATGCATAGTCTACCTGATTAGTTATTTAACCTGTAAATGACCAGATATGCTTATAGAAACTTCATATACTTTTAGGATGAATTTATTACTTTAATACATGACTATTACTTCACATTTCTGAGTGTCACTCTGTCAAGTTTAATATTTATTTCCTATGCTTGCAGCCTGAATGTTATTTGGAAATCACTATATCTAACACATTTTAACTTCATTTGCATACATCTTACTGTTTTCTAGATATAAGTGAAACATTTTATATCTTTTCAGGTCTAGGCTGGTATCTGGAACAAAGTGTTAGTGGTGGATCAGCTTGGAAGCTCTCCAGTAGTCTGGTGGTGATAGCAAGGTTTCATAAGGACATATGCAGTGTACTGCCATAAGTGATCACGATATCACCATACTAATATACAGCACCTCAAGGACTTGGCTTAGATCTTCATGAGAGAGATTAGCACCATTGTTCAGTAAGGTAAAGCCTGCCTAAATACTGTATTTTCCTATCTTATTGTCGCTTTTTGTAGTTATCGACACTGAAATGTAATGCAATTTTCTTATAAAACATGGAAGTGGTCCCATCAGATGTTTAAATCTGAGTGCACTATTAGTTATACAAATAACTGCCTAAATACCTGACACAATAAATATGGAACATAGCACCTGTTGTTGCTTCTTTAGTGTGTACACCTATATGCACCTTGACAGGCATATTGCGGTTTGTTGCCAAAATCACTATGAGTCATGCTACTTCACTACCCCTGGGAAAAATGTTCTCAGTTACACAGACCCAAACCACCATTTATTTTAAAGACCATTGATTGATCAACTTTTCTGTCTAAACTTTGACAAAATCTGTTTTCAAACTTTTATGAAAATTTAATTTTTCAATAAAATTTAGTTTATAAATTTAAATGTTTATTTAAATTTCCATTAAAATTTTATTTGTACAAAATGTATAAACTTTAAACATATTTTCAGACAGGCCTTATCTTGTAGTACAATTAGGTTTTTACAGCATTGAAAAAGTCCTATAAATAAGGAAGATATAGCAAATTTAGTTTTGGTTTCTCAAGAGCACATAGATCAGCATTTGCACCCTGTGGAACACCAGCACTACACACTTTCCAGCAGGTGTCACATGTCTTGTATGCAAGGAAAGTCAAAAAGACTTCATGTATAAAGTTCAAATAGGTGTGGCATTCAAATATAAAAGTTTTACTAAAATTTGCCCCAACAAGTTGGGCCTGTCAGGAATCACATCACAATTAATACTTCCAGTTCAGAATGTAGTTCCAGTCTATTTTTAGAACATTTTTTCCTCTCTCATTTTGGTGGTGATAGAAGAGTTATATTGATGCATATTTGGTAGAGATTTAAAGGTAATTGTTTATTCTTGAGAATATGAGCAAAGAGAGTGGTTGTCAGTATGTAATTTGGCGACAGTGCACATGGAGTAATAAGGCCTTGGTAATGATCCGGAAGTGAAATATGTGGTCTGTGTACATGCTGTTATGTTTACAGTGTAGCAGCTCAAAAAAATGCCGGTCAACCCTTGACAAGAATTTCACTGTGAAGTCATCTTTGGGGGTAATTTAGATTTTCATATGATTTGTATTGATTGTCACACTGTGGAAAGGTCAGTGCTGAGAAATATATGTAGAGAACATATAGTAAAATTAATTGTGGTGTATGGCCTGTACAGGCAGTTATTATTAAACTTTAAATTGCTATAAAATTTTTATTATTAATGATCAACACATGAAATTTGAAGGTGTTATATATATTAACATTTAAAATAGAAAAATGACATTAAAATTTAAAAATTGATTTTATTTTTTAAAATTTAAAAAAAAAAAAATTTAAAAATTAAAAAATTAAAATTTGCCCCTTAAAATGCACATAGATAATATTTTTGGAAATTATATCAAATGATATCAGCATGTTTATACTCCTACACCATATACAAGCTACAATGATGGATATTTGTCAAATTTTGTCAGAGAAAATATCTTTGTAAGTCAAAATGAGTCATACATTTAAAATGTATGAGAGACAGATTCTATTTTGTATTGATCATTCAAACTATTTATTAGGGGTCCAATCAGTTAATTTATGTGTTTATGATGGGGTGACTTCCTGAGTAACACATATCTGCTTATATAGCCTTTAGTAATTGTTAACAAATATAGTTACAGGGTGTTTAGTGAGAGGACAGCGATGCAAATTTTATACTAGAACCTACTCAAGTTCTCTACTAAATCAGTTTAAACTTTCTGAGAATGAAATGCAGGCTGAAGGGATAAAATATACTTTCCACATGTATATTTACCCTTGGGTGTAAGAAAACAGCAAAATGATGTAAGTTGGACACAAAACGCATTCAATTATATTGTTCAATTTGGTTAAGATATTGATTAGTGAAGTGCGGCATTGTTGCCTGTATGATGTTATGTGAATTCTAATGATCCATCTTAATTTATGCATTGTTAATTACTAATAATATTTGTTAACTGACACTCTAAAGATTGCATAAGATATATTCAAACAGATATTTTGAGTTTAACTGTGTACAACTGATCTTAGCATGGTTACATATCACACATGAACAAATATTCACATATTTTAGAATGTTTGGGATCCAAAGTTCACATTCAGTATATCATATAGGCTGGCATTGTACCTACAGTGAATCTGTAAGACACAATTCTGGCTGTGTGCACTAAATGTATCCCAAAATGTTATTTTCTTCATTAATATGCCCATGTATGGTAACATATTTCAATTCAGTACTTGGATAGAGTGCGGTATTGTAATATCAGCTGATATCTGATTCTATTGAACCATTGAGGTTAATAATTGGTATCAAACACCCTTAAAAATACACTTTAAATGTTCAAACAGATCATTGGAATTATTTTTGCACATTTGATCATAACAATTACATTGTATATGTCCCACATATGCATATTTCCATTCTTGTTTACAAGTTTTGGGGATCAGAATTTCACATTTAGTTTATGATATAGGATGTATTGGTACCTGTAGTTGATATGTGTGGCCACATTTGGCTGTATTCTCTTGCAATATCTAGAATTATTATTTCCCTCATGAATAAGATTGCTTATAGTAATATATTCTTTATTACTACATTGTCGCTTTACTTTCCTGTATACTGGCATGTACTAATGTTTCCACCAATGATCAAACCTCACCGTCCTCGCATTTTCTTAAAGTTTGTGATGCATAGTCTACCTGATTAGTTATTTAACCTGTAAATGACCAGATATGCTTATAGAAACTTCATATACTTTTAGGATGAATTTATTACTTTAATACATGACTATTACTTCACATTTCTGAGTGTCACTCTGTCAAGTTTAATATTTATTTCCTATGCTTGCAGCCTGAATGTTATTTGGAAATCACTATATCTAACACATTTTAACTTCATTTGCATACATCTTACTGTTTTCTAGATATAAGTGAAACATTTTATATCTTTTCAGGTCTAGGCTGGTATCTGGAACAAAGTGTTAGTGGTGGATCAGCTTGGAAGCTCTCCAGTAGTCTGGTGGTGATAGCAAGGTTTCATAAGGACATATGCAGTGTACTGCCATAAGTGATCATGATATCACCATACTAATATACAGCACCTCAAGGACTTGGCTTAGATCTTCATGAGAGAGATTAGCACCATTGTTCAGTAAGGTAAAGCCTGCCTAAATACTGTATTTTCCTATCTTATTGTCGCTTTTTGTAGTTATCGACACTGAAATGTAATGCAATTTTCTTATAAAACATGGAAGTGGTCCCATCAGATGTTTAAATCTGAGTGCACTATTAGTTATACAAATAACTGCCTAAATACCTGACACAATAAATATGGAACATAGCACCTGTTGTTGCTTCTTTAGTGTGTACACCTATATGCACCTTGACAGGCATATTGCGGTTTGTTGCCAAAATCACTATGAGTCATGCTACTTCACTACCCCTGGGAAAAATGTTCTCAGTTACACAGACCCAAACCACCATTTATTTTAAAGACCATTGATTGATCAACTTTTCTGTCTAAACTTTGACAAAATCTGTTTTCAAACTTTTATGAAAATTTAATTTTTCAATAAAATTTAGTTTATAAATTTAAATGTTTATTTAAATTTCCATTAAAATTTTATTTGTACAAAATGTATAAACTTTAAACATATTTTCAGACAGGCCTTATCTTGTAGTACAATTAGGTTTTTACAGCATTGAAAAAGTCCTATAAATAAGGAAGATATAGCAAATTTAGTTTTGGTTTCTCAAGAGCACATAGATCAGCATTTGCACCCTGTGGAACACCAGCACTACACACTTTCCAGCAGGTGTCACATGTCTTGTATGCAAGGAAAGTCAAAAAGACTTCATGTATAAAGTTCAAATAGGTGTGGCATTCAAATATAAAAGTTTTACTAAAATTTGCCCCAACAAGTTGGGCCTGTCAGGAATCACATCACAATTAATACTTCCAGTTCAGAATGTAGTTCCAGTCTATTTTTAGAACATTTTTTCCTCTCTCATTTTGGTGGTGATAGAAGAGTTATATTGATGCATATTTGGTAGAGATTTAAAGGTAATTGTTTATTCTTGAGAATATGAGCAAAGAGAGTGGTTGTCAGTATGTAATTTGGCGACAGTGCACATGGAGTAATAAGGCCTTGGTAATGATCCGGAAGTGAAATATGTGGTCTGTGTACATGCTGTTATGTTTACAGTGTAGCAGCTCAAAAAAATGCCGGTCAACCCTTGACAAGAATTTCACTGTGAAGTCATCTTTGGGGGTAGTTTAGATTTTCATATGATTTGTATTGATTGTCACACTGTGGAAAGGTCAGTGCTGAGAAATATATGTAGAGAACATATAGTAAAATTAATTGTGGTGTATGGCCAACTACTGAAAGTTCAGTGAAACAGACTATTCTATAAATCAGAAATGCACAGAAAGGCTTACAAACAAACGGGACAGTATGTGAATACTATACATATTATATAAATCTACCTACCTCGATGCATTTAAGGTCTCTTGTATAACAGTTTCAGCTATAAATAAACACCGTCTAGTCCAATTACTAGCTCTACGAAAAATACTAAACATCTTGCCCGCCATGACTTTTGTACATTTTGTGCTCTTCAGCACTAAAGATTCAGCATCCCGCAGCATTTCGAGAAACAACCAATGAGAGTGAATCTTACAATTATTTTACTGAATACTAGTATAATATTGGTTCCAACGATTTCGCCTGTGACCGATCTCTTATGATGTTTGGACAGTTCTAAAACTATTTTTTAAAAATCAAATAAGTTCTATTTTACCTAAGTTGATGAAATAAACGCTTTTCCTGTTTTTACGTACTTGCTGTTGTATCGGAAGTTTGGCTAAAGTGCATGTTAACAAACACTCTCATTAGAAAGGTGACACCGGCTATACTTATTATACAAGAGGTGTCGATTACAGTTTTCCATCTTTTTTTTTACTTTCACACAGATATATGGCCTGGCAACGGAAGCCTGTTAGCGCCACGTTGAAATAAATTTTTATCTCATAATTACGACTTACTATCTCGTAATTACGATATCTAGAAATTACGATACAGCTAACTCGTGATTACGAGAAAGTGCGTCATAATTACTAGATAGCTACCTCGTAATCATGATATATTAATTAAGTCATAATTACAAGATAACAAAACTGATTACATCGTATATCAGACTAACGGTTATTTATATCCTTTCCATTACGTATACGTTTGCAATGCATATATATTAATGACACATAGATACGGGGAACAATGTAATTTTTTTTTAACACATTGTTCATAATTTTATCAAAAAACGCTACTGACTCAAAACTGTAAACGATATAAGTACAACAAATTTAATACACTTTATTTTCCAATTTATTTTATCACCAATAGGAAAATGCAATATCGCCATTTTGTCATATAATCTCGCCGCCATTCTGGATATCACCATTTTCTCGGACACCATTCTGTCCTAGAACCCTTTGTCTTAGATGACTTAAGGCGATTGCATAGATTTACCCATTAATAACGAAGTAATAACGAAGTTATGCCCATATTTTTGAACAAAGTTGAAATTGTTTAATTTATGACATCGGAATATTTTGTACAGCCTAAATGAAACTGCTTAGCTATTGTTTTTTTTTGTTTCTTGTTAAATTTTTCGCAAATAATTACTGTTTAAATTATATCAAAATGGGTGCCAATGGAATTTAACGAATTACAAATTTCTTGCATTTACTTTTTATTTTTATACAACTTTTAAGAGTATCCAGCTGTATACGGTCGCACCCGTATCCAGATTAATACTATCGTATCAGTATCCGGATTAATAAGAAACTTAAAGATCTAGTAATGTTTCCTACCTTAAATATTGTCAGCATTTTTTATCTTTTCCAATTTCATGGGGTTTGCTTTTTTTTTTGTTTTATTGTTGTCATATCATTATAGATGTTGTTAAACGCTTAGAGCTTCTTAAGATTAGGCGCTATACAAAGTCATTATTATTATTATTATTATTATTATTATTATTATTATTATTGTTGTTGTTGTTGTTGTTGTTTTTGTTGTACTCGTATCCAGTTTAATGATATCGTACCAGTAGTATCCAGATTAATAATCTCGTACTAGGATCCAGATTAATTCTGTCGTACCCGTATCAAGATTAATACTGTCTCGTACCAGTACTCAGATTAATACTGTCTTATCAGTATCCAGATTAAGAATGTCGTACCAGTATATATATATATATATATATATATATATATATATATATATATATATATATAATGTAGTACAAGTATCCAGATTATAATGTTATTCCAGAATCTAGATTAATACTGTTATTCCAGAATCTAGATTAATACTGTCATTCTAGAATCTAGATTAATACTGTCATTCTAGAATCTAGATTAATACTGTCATTCTAGAATCTTGATTAATACTGTCATTCCAGAATCTAGATTAATATTCTCATATTTATATTACTCGTGTCAAGAAAGTGTTCTAATAATCTAAGTCTTTTCTATAAATCAATAATATGTTATGATTTTACTTTTATTTGACAACAGTCACTGAAACATATGTGGTTTAAAAATATATAATTAAATCGGTTTATTAGTTTAAAAAATGTACGAAATATTTACCCATAAATTAGACAGACAATTTTGTATAAAAATGGCATTTTAATCGATCTAGTTACTATAATAATTTTCCAGAGAAGGGAGGGGCGAAGTGGGGAAGGTCGGGGCGAGCTGTTCACCGAATCACAATGCCACAGCATGATTAATTTTCACCTTGATAAATATGCTCTGACTCACTAAAGTGTTAGTTGTGAAGTAAGTTCTCTATATAAAAAGACACTGCAATAATAAGTACACCTTCAGGTAAACACCTCGCCAGCACTGATTGTTCAGTTTGTATGAAATCTACGTCTGACATCACAGCTTGTGCTTCTCAGAACTATTACAGATGAAATTTAAATAAAGGAGTTCCAAATTATTGTCTGAAAGTTAATGTATTCTTTATTCAAATCTACTAATTAAGCAGAAACAGTATGATCTCGTATACAATAGGATGACCATGCGTGACTGCCATGCCAGCTAAACTCTTACTTCATTGACGGCGACAAACTGGTATTTAAATTTTGGCATTTTCTTTTATTCAAGAAACAACATTTATACCAAAGATGTCAAGAGCAATTGATATATAGATTATAAACAGTATGATTTTGTCATATCTGCATTCCAAACACAGTCGTTAGTTGGCGATTTCGTGAAAAACAACAATGACAACAAAAGTAATAATCGATCTTACACAACTCTAAGGTTGCGAACAGTTATGTTGAGAATTGTGTTTGTTGGGAAGTTAAAATGGATTTGTGTTCGGTAAAAAAAAAAACAATTTACTAAAGACGATAAGATACATCATCAACATCCGTCTCGGATGCGAGAGGTCGTGGGTTCAAACCCCGGCAGAGTCATAGCAAAGACTTTTTAAAAATGGTACAGCTACCTCGTTAGGCACTCAGCATTAAGAAGTTAGGTCGACCTGGTGTCAGGATAATCTGATTAGGTGGGACATCATGATATATGTCTAGCGCATGATGCCTCAGTGCTAGACATTACTTTAAACTGTCATACTGCAGACATCGTATGGATATGACTGGAAAATTGTTAAAACTACATTAAAAATCCAAATCACACACACACACACACACACACACACACACACACACACACCCTCGATATTTGTACGACGGACAATTTACACATTATTAATTATTATCGCCCATGCCAATCATTTTTTGTTAAACGATGCAAAAGAAAATTTTAAAAAATATAAATCATTTACCGTTTTCAGCAAGAATAAGACTGGGTATTTATGTTATGTATTTTTTTTTAAAAGAGTCAACAGGGACACAACTCATCAAGAAATAAATAATTGTTGTATCTGAGTAAGCTCCCTCAGGATCACTTGAATAAACATGACATGAAAATATCATGTTTAGAAACATTTGATTTCACAAACTGGTTTTGTCAAAATATTGATAGCAAAATCAACAAAACATGGAATTATCACGCATTATTAAACCTAGAAATATATAGTTCTTTCTATCATGCTTACGTTCACCTTATATAGGAATACATAAACTAAACACTGTTTACACTGATTGAAAAGATAAGGGTGGTCATTTTGAAATGTTCCAGTGATAAATAAATGACCACGAATCATTCGGACATTCAAATATGGTCTTATAATTTCGAATTACCAAGGCCTTAATTCGAAAAAATTTGGTAAGTTTGATAGAAAGACTTTTAAATGAAATTAAAAGTACCTTAAATATTAATTCGTTTTAATTTACTTGTATATACAAATATATTCGTTTCAAACATGCAAATGGTAATACCTAAACATTCTATACTCGCTTCTAAGTTGAATGAAGTTACAAACAACATAGAATAAGATCTACCTTCGTATAATTCCCTGAAGATCGCGGTCTGTGTTGCATGTTACAGCAAGTAGTCCTAACAAATTGAATCGATTAAGATCTACGGATACATTTTATGGCAGCAGATTAGGGACTGTTCAGTTTTCGGTTGGAGTCCACTTTTATGTACGGTATATAAAATGTCAATATCCATTTATTTCATGTTTTATTCTTCATGTTTATAATTTACAATATTTGTTTATGTCATTATCATTGTTATACTGTGTTTATACCTATTTTCCATAACACAAAAGAGATATAGCTCTCTGTGTGTGTGTGTGTGTGTGTGTGTGTGTGTGTGTGTGTGTGTGTGTGTGTACGTGTTAGACCTCAATCCCTGTATATATTATCATTAAGTCAGTAATGGATAGGTCTTGAATTCATTAGTCTATCCAATTTGTTATGACCTACATTGATGAACATCCGGATCCAGATGATCAGCTTCTAAACATTCATTCATTCATTAGCCCGGTCTTTCTCCATGGTATCATCGATATTACTGCCTGTGTCACTGTAGTCACTGTGATGACGTGTATCACTGTTTGTAAACAAAACACTAGTCCAAAAGCCACGCCATCTTAATCGCCTTCGTCTGCAACCCCCACGCATCCCCTGATTACTTACTTTTCTATAATTACAATGATGTAATCACTATTGCGGTCAAATTGGAAAACGTTATTGTTAATTATCAGTTTATTATAGTCTGCTCTGGTGGCCATGTGGCTAGCGCGTACGCCTCGAATGCGGGACGTCGTGGGTTCAAACCCCGACAGTATCATACCAACAACATAAACATGGAACTTACAACTGCCTCGCTTGGCGTTCAGCATTAAGATGTTAGAGGTAGGACTGATCGGCCTGGTGTTAGTATAATGTAACTGGGTTTGACATATGCAGCATGTTGCCCCAGTGCTTGACGTCACTATAAACTGACACAGCAGACATCGTAGCGATATGACTCAATTTGTTTTAAAGCTACGTTAAAAATCATAATCACACACACTCAGTTTATTATATTTGAGAACAGCGTACTTGCCTTTATCCCGTGCATCTTTCATCCAGATCGATAGCACCAAGAGCTAATGTCGCACATCACGTATTTCGCTTAAGTCTCATTTAAGTCTCACCTGAGAGACCATAGTGTCCGTTTCTATTAGCAGTCAGTACACTTTTTTTGGTCTTTGTCAAGCTCATCACCATTTCGATAGTCCACTTCAACTTCTTATGAAGTGTTCGCATTCAAATGCTATTTTCAGTTTTCAATTCCTTTTTCACGAACTGTTTTACCTTGTCCACATAAATATCAGAGTTTTCATTGGGGTTTCCTTCAATATAATAAAATATAAAGTTCTTCCATTTGGTAGAATTCGTAACATTTGTGTCCAGAATGTTAACAGTGTAATTGAGATTCGTAACATTTGTTTCCAGTTTAGTCATTTTTTTCCCAAAGCGCTCACCGTTACGGATCACTGCCATCTCACCTCTATCTACGTGGGTTCAAGTCTCAGGGTCAGACAATGTGGGTATGTGAGAAAGCTTGCCGGTAGCTTCTCATAGGTCGGTTGTTCTTTCTGGAGGTTTCCCAGGTTTTTCCTCCACCATTAATACTAGGGCATAACCGATTAGCATTTTTCTACCGATTTCCGATTCCAGATTTTGGGCATGAAATTTTTCCGATTCCGGATACGATTCGATTAATCGGAAATGCTAAATCCGTATTTTTTTCTAAAAAAATTTCATCTTCCGTTTCCGGGTTTCTGGTATCTGGTTTTGCCGTGTCCAGCATGTTGCTTAGTAATTTACCATATCCAGCTTCATTTCCGGTTTTCACCCGTCGGTTCAAATAGATTGTCTCACAGCGTGGTTGTGTTGACCATATTGGACTTTTCTGACTTCTTATTTAACTTTATTAACGCACTATCGAATGACACGCAATGTTAGACACGGTGCTATAGAAATTCAACTTTATTATTTTTATTATCCGAATCGGTCGTTCCTGCTTTGTCCGATTCCGATTAATCGGAAGTTCATACTATCCGGTGGAATCCGATTTCCGGATCAAAAGTCGGTTTTGCCCTAATTAATACTGGCCGCCATCTATAACCTTGTGCTGAAAAATGGCATTAAATCTTACAACAACAGAAACAGAAATTTCTCACATTGCATCTGTGATTGTCACCCATCATCGTCATGCCAGATCTAAAAGCACACGTCCATAGTGAACGATCACTAGGTGGACTTCCTATATAGCGGACATGACAGCTTGGTAATTGACATATTTCAAACTCACATGAAGATTATTTTTTTATGTCTGTCCCCTAATTTGTTTTTTGTTTTTAACTCTTGTACATTTCCAGCGGAATAGAGCAAAATCATTATTAGTCCATTATATAAAACAGACTTGGTTCAAGATCCAAACATTTACAGAGGAATTCCGCTAATACAATCGTTATGTAAAATATTTGTTGATTTTTCAAAAGCTTTTGATGCCATATCTCATTTTAAGCTTTTGGTCTCGTAATCAAGGTAATATTTGCATGATAATACATGGACGTACTCATATCAATATATCATGGTCTGTAGTAGGACTCCAAATGGTATAACATTGCTGTCAAGTATGTACGAGACAGAGTTGTGTTCTTAATCCAGTTTTAACCACGGTATTACTTTATATCTCATCGCTCCGGTGGCCTAGTGATTAGAGGGTCCGCCTAGGATGCGAAATGTCGTGGGCTCAAACCTCAGCCGGGTCATATCAAAGACTTATAAAAATGGTACTAACAGTTGCCTCGCTTGGCGCTCAGCACTAAGAGGTTATTGTTAGTACGGGTCGTCATGGTGTCAGGATAATGTGAATGGGTGGGTCATCATGATGCGTGTATGCGGCATGATGCAACAGTGCTAGATATCACTATAGACTGTCAAACTCACACTACAGACATTGTACACTATGACTGAAAATTGTTAAACCTACGTTTAAAAAATCCAAATCCCCCCCCCCCCACACACACACACACACGCTATCTAACTGGCTCGATACGTGTATAATGTCTTTGATGCATCTTTATAAAGCATCTTTATAAATGAAAACAGAATAATTAATTGCTGTTTTGTATGTCGATGATGTTGCGAAGCAGTGATTTTGATGCAAAAGCAAATATATATTCTAGAATAATTTGTAAAAGTTCAGACATGTATATCAATATAGATTAAACAAGGAATGGTAAAATTGTTTGTTTGCGCGCGCGTGTGTGTGTATGTGCGCGCGCGCGCGCGAGAGAGAGAGAGAGAGAGAGAGAGAGAGAGAGAGAGAGAGAGAGAGAGAGAGGGTAGTGGTGGTTTTTTAAGTCAATTGAAGTAGCTTGTCTCTATGCAGAAATATATGAATTTGTCTTTTTCGTTCACTATTAGTTTCATATCGTGTCTATATCACTGTTTAATACATGCATTTCTATCTTTCATACTTCATCTATAATGTTCGTATGATGCATTTTGAATACTGCTTAGATATTGCTGACACTTTGTGTGTCTTGCTCAGAGAAAGATTTTATTTAATAGCATGTACATACATACATACATACATAAGGACATAGACCACAATTAATTTTACTATATGTTCTCTACATATATTTCTCAGTGCTGACCTTTCCACAGTGTGACAATCAATACAAATCATATGTTAATCTAAAATACCTCCAAAGATGACTTCACGGTGAAATTCTTGTCAAGGGTTGATCGGCATTTTTTTGAGCTGCTGCACTGTAAACAGAACAGCATGTACACAGACCACATATTTCACTTCCGGATCATCACCAAAGCCTTATTACTCCATGTGCACTGTCGCCAAATTACACACTGACAACCACTCTCTCTGCTCATATTCTCAAGAATGAACAATTACCTTTAAATCCCTACCAAATATGCATCAATATAACTCTTCTATCACCACCAAAAGGAGAGAGGAAAAAATGTTCTAAAAATAGACTGGAACTACATTCTGAACTGGAAGTATTAATTGTGATGTGATTCCTGACAGGCCCAACTTTTTGGGGCAAATTTTAGTAAAACTTTTATTTTTGAATGCCACACCTATTTAAACTTTATACATGAAGTCTTTTTGAATTTCCTTGCATACAAGACATGTGACACCTGCTGGAAAGTGTGTAGTGCAGGTGTTCCACAGGGTGCAAGTGTTGATTCATGTGCTTTTGAGAAACCAAAACTAAATTTGCTATATCTTCCTTAATTATAGGACTTTTTCAATGCTGTAAAAACCTAATTGTACTACAAGATAAGGCCTGTCTGAAACTATGTTGAAAGTTTATACATTTTGATCAATTCAAATTTTAATGGAAATTTAAATAAACATATAAATTTATAAACTAAATTTTATTGAAAAATTAAATTTTCATAAAAGTTTGAAAACAGATTTTGTCAAAGTTTAGGCAGGAAAGTTGATCAATCAATGGTCTTTAAAATAAATGGTGGTTTGGGTCTGTGTAACTGAGAACATTTTTCCCAGGGGTAGTGAAGTAGCATGACTCATAGTGATTTTGGCAACAAACCGCAATATGCCTGTCAAGGTGCATATAGGTGTACACACTAAAGAAGCAACAACAGGTGCTATGTTCCATATTTATTGTGTCAGGTATTTAGGCAGTTATTTGTATAATTAATAGTGCACTCAGATTTAAACATCTGATGGGACCACTTCCATGTTTTATAGGAAAATTGCATTACATTTCAGTGTCGATAACTACAAAAAGCGACAATAAGATAGGAAAATACAGTTTTTAGGCAGGCTTTACCTTACTGAACAATGGTGCTAATCTCTCCCATGAAGATCTAAGCCATGTCCTTGAGGTGCTGTATATTAGTGTGGTGATATGATCACTTATGGCAGTATACTGCATATGTCCTTATGAAACCTTGCTATCACCACCAGACTACTGGAGAGCTTCCAAGCTGATCCACCACTAACACTTTGTTCCAGATACCAGCCTAGACCTGAAAAGATATAAAATGTTTCACTTATATCTAGAAAACAGTAAGATGTATGCAAATGAAGTTAAAATGTGTTAGATATAGTGATTTCCAAATAACATTCAGGCAGCAAGCATAGGAAATAAATATTAAACTTGACAGAGTGACACTCAGAAATGTGAAGTAATAGTCATGTATTAAAGTAATAAATTCATCCTAAAAGTATATGAAGTTTCTATAAGCATATCTGGTCATTTACAGGTTAAATAACTAATCAGGTAGACTATGCATCACAAACATTAAGGAAATGCGGGGACGGTGAGGTTTGATCATTGGTGGAAACATTAGTACATGCCAGTATACAGGATAGTCAAGCGACAATGTAGTAAAAAAGAATATATTACTATAAGCAATCTTATTCATGAGATAAATAATAATTCTAGATATTGCAAGAGAATACAGTCAAATGTGGCCACACAAATCAACTACAGGTACCAATACATCCTATATCATAAACTAAATGTGAAATTCTGATCCCCAAAACTTGTAAACAAGAATGGAAATTTGCATATGTGGGACATATACAATGTAATTGTTATGATCAAATGTGCAAAAATAATTCAAATGATCTGTTTGAATATTTAAAGTGTATTTTTAAGGGTGTTTGATACCAATTATTAACCTCAATGGTTCAATAGAATCAGATATCAGCTGATATTACAATACCGCACTCTATCCAAGTACTGAATTGAAATATGTTACCATACATGGGCATATTAATGAAGAAAATAACATTTTGGGATACATTTAGTGCACACAGCCAGAAATGTGTCTTACAGATTCACTGTAGGTACAATGTCAGCCTATATGATGTACTGAATGTGAACTTTGGATCCCAAACATTCTAAAATATGTGAATATTTGTTCATGTGGGATATGTAACCATGCTAAGATCAGTTGTACACAGTTAAACTCAAAATATCTGTTTGAATATATCTTGTGCAATCTTTAGAGTGTCAGTTAACAAATATTATTAGTAATTAACAATGCATAAATTAAGATGTATCATAAGAATTCACATAACATCATACAGGCCACAATGCCGCACTTCACTAATCAATATCTTAGCCAAACTGAACAATAAAATTGAATGCATTTTGTGCTCAACTTACATAATTTTGCTGTTTTCTTACATCCAAGGGTAAATATACATGTGGAAAGTATATTTTATCCCTTCAGCCTGCATTTCATTCTCAGAAAGTTTAAACTGATTTAGTAGAGAACTTGAGTAGGTTCTAGTATAAAGTTTTCATCACTGTCCTCTCACTAAACACCCTGTAACTATATTTGTTAACAATTACTAAAGGCTATATAAGCAGATATGTGTTACTCAGGAAGTCACCCCATCATAAACACATAAATTAACTGATTGGACCCCTAATAAATAGTTTGAATGATCAATACAAAATAGAATCTGTCTTTCATACATTTTAAATGTATGTCTCATTTTGACTTACAAAGATATTTTCTCTGACAAAATTTGACAAATATCCATCATTGTAGCTTGTATATGGTGTAGGAGTATAAATATGCTGATATCATTGGATATAATTTCCAAAAATATTATCTATGTGCATTTTAAGGGGCAAATTTTAATTTGTTAATTTTTAAAAAAAAAAATATTAAAATTTTAAAAACTAAAATCAATTTTTAAATTTTAATGTCATTTTTCTATTTTAAATGTTAATATATATGACACCTCTAAATTTCATGTGTTTATCATTAATAATAAAAATTTTATAGCATATTAAAGTTTCATCAAAACTGCCTGTACAGGACATAGACCACAATTAATTTTACTATATGTTCTCTACATATATTTCTCAGTGCTGACCTTTCCACAGTGTGACAATCAATACAAATCATATGTTAATCTAAAATACCTCCAAAGATGACTTCACGGTGAAATTCTTGTCAAGGGTTGATCGGCATTTTTTTGAGCTGCTGCACTGTAAACAGAACAGCATGTACACAGACCACATATTTCACTTCCGGATCATCACCAAAGCCTTATTACTCCATGTGCACTGTCGCCAAATTACACACTGACAACCACTCTCTCTGCTCATATTCTCAAGAATGAACAATTACCTTTAAATCCCTACCAAATATGCATCAATATAACTCTTCTATCACCACCAAAAGGAGAGAGGAAAAAATGTTCTAAAAATAGACTGGAACTACATTACTGAACTGGAAGTATTAATTGTGGTGTGATTCCATCGCTCCGGTGGCCTAGTGATTAGAGGGTCCGCCTAGGATGCGAAATGTCGTGGGCTCAAACCTCAGCCGGGTCATATCAAAGACTTATAAAAATGGTACTAACAGTTGCCTCGCTTGGCGCTCAGCACTAAGAGGTTATTGTTAGTACGGGTCGTCATGGTGTCAGGATAATGTGAATGGGTGGGTCATCATGCTGCGTGTATGCGGCATGATGCAACAGTGCTAGATATCACTATAGACTGTCAAACTCACACTACAGACATTGTACACTATGACTGAAAATTGTTAAACCTACGTTTAAAAAATCCAAATCCCCCCCCCCCCACACACACACGCTATCTAACTGGCTCGATACGTGTATAATGTCTTTGATGCATCTTTATAAAGCATCTTTATAAATGAAAACAGAATAATTAATTGCTGTTTTGTATGTCGATGATGTTGCGAAGCAGTGATTTTGATGCAAAAGCAAATATATATTCTAGAATAATTTGTAAAAGTTCAGACATGTATATCAATATAGATTAAACAAGGAATGGTAAAATTGTTTGTTTGCGCGCGCGTGTGTGTGTATGTGCGCGCGCGCGCGCGAGAGAGAGAGAGAGAGAGAGAGAGAGAGAGAGAGAGAGAGAGAGAGAGAGAGAGGGGGTAGTAGTAGTGGTGGTTTTTTAAGTCAATTGAAGTAGCTTGTCTCTATGCAGAAATATATGAATTTGTCTTTTTCGTTCACTATTAGTTTCATATCGTGTCTATATCACTGTTTAATACATGCATTTCTATCTTTCATACTTCATCTATAATGTTCGTATGATACATTTTGAATACTGCTTAGATATTGCTGACACTTTGTGTGTCTTGCTCAGAGAAAGATTTTATTTAATAGCATGTACATACATACATACATACATACATACATACATACATACATACATACATACATACATATTGCAGGTTTCTCTTTAATTTATATTGTGTGATTAATGTGTCATAAATATTTGTCTTCCACCCAATTTGAAAAAAAATAATAATGGTTACTTGCAATTATTATTATTATTATTATTATTATTATTATTATTATTATTGTTATTGCTACTACTACTACTACTACTACTACTACTACTACTACTACTACTACTGTTATTTCACTTAAATAGAAATCAATTTCATCTTACGTAATTAATCAACTGACACGTAATGCGTTCTATATGTTAGAGTAGAATGTGGGAGATAAAAAGTCTCAGTATTTTACTCTCATATCAGTGCAATAATCACATTCTGCCAAAGGCGAGTGGATGCCAGAAGAGGTTGAAGGTTAAACGCTACAGGCTAAAATCGTTTAAAATGTATTTCATTACACCTCAACAGGCGATAATAATCGTTTGGTGCTATTCAAGCATATTGGAAATATACATTGGCATTGAATGTTACTGTGGAGAAAATAACTTTATAACAACAATAATCGATTCAGATTTATATCTTGTTGAATTATGTAAGTACGCGTTTTGAAAGTAAATGAGATCTGAATAGATATCTATCTTTCCCATGATTATATGTATTGTTATAGGAACATTATTATCAATCTGAGAGAGAGAGAGAGAGAGAGAGAGAGAGAGAGAGAGAGAGAGAGAGAGAGAGAGAGAATTACGTATTTACTGTATGAATATATTTTGCAAGAGCATTTGTTTGAATTATCTTCTTGTATATATATTTTAAACGTAGACATATACTAATACTTTGAAGAAAACGCTAAAACCTCGCCGCATCATTACTATTTTACTGGTATCATATACATTTTTTGATAACGATATAGACTGGTATCATATACATTTTTTGATAACGATATAGACTGGTATCATATACATTTTTTTATAACGATATAGACTGGTATCATATACATATTTTGATAACGATATAGACTGGTATCATATACATTTTTTGATAACGATATAGACTGATTTCTAACAATATCTCTTGAAATACACATACTTTAAAGAAAAATCCTGATCGACTAGTTATGTTGTAACACACGCGAAACCAATAAATAAACATACACACAAGGATGATTGCTGTTTTAATGATGATATTGTTATTATTATTATTATTATTATTATTATTATTATTATTGATACCATGATAACAACAATACCTTTTTGGCAGTTCAGTACCTAATAGGAACAATGGATGATATTTCAGTCTTTCTTAGCGTTTGTTTATTTTAACTATTATTCACATCATTTCATCAGTTTCTTTAATTTACACATTCATACAAATAGTCATAATTACAGCGTGGCATTTACTCAATATAAATAGCTGTTTTCAAAGCTTATATCATCAAGACTATATGCTTGGGAAATTCATCTGCCGAGAAGCACTCTGATTGGTTCGAAGTTACTGCCACATGACGTTTCTATTCTTAACCAAGTGTCAGACATGTTTCCCTGCAGTATAAGTAAACACTCTCAGTGTTTGCAACTCAATTGTTGTCGGCTGGAGTAAATGCATGAGGCACTCTTATCATGTCTCTGCCGTAAAGCCAAAATAAGTGTGATATATGCGCCACTTGATTTATAACCTTGTGCGGAATTTCGTTTTATAATGGCTGTCTATGGAATATATATTTACTGAATATACTGTTTTGTTAAAGAAGTTAAGTTTTTGTCTACATTAGTGTTGTATCTGACAATACGAGGTCATCGTTTTCATTTGAAGACAAATATTTGTTCAAACTTGCATTTGTCTGAGAAAAACTTAACACTGGAAGAGATCTGTCATATTTTTTAAACATTTCTGACACAGGCAGATGGTGATGCAGATCTTTGTTTAGGATACAGAACTCGTGCCTGTTCATAATTTACCTTACTTAAAGTATCCCCTACATATTGCAATACACTAAGATTTTGTGGACACACGGTATCATCCATAGTGCTTTGCCTTTCCCAAAAGGCAGATTATTCAACGTAATATGAAGGAAGAGGTTTCTGAGTCTGCAGACATGGGACAAAATGGAGAAACTGTCCGAACTAAAGTCATTATTGTAGGAGACTGTGGGTGCGGAAAGACGTCTCTGATTCACCGGTATATTCATGGAACTTACACTGAGGTAATTATCACTAAATATTTCCACCATGAAGGTCATTTGCAGTTATATATATATATATATATATATATATATATATATATATACAGTTTGCCGTTTAGTAACCAAGTTAACTCTTTGAAAATATTGATGTTTTCGTGTAAACATGAAAAACGAATAAATACCATCTTGTATTTAAAGTCACGTGAATCTGGTTCATGGACAAATGTTATAAATTGTATAATACATACATACATACATACATACATACATACATACATACATACATACATACATACATACATACAAAGACTTTAGCAGATGTAGGAATTTTACTCAGTTCGTATGAGTGTCAACGCGACATTTATGCCATGCAAGACTAAAAAATAAGTGGATTGTTTGGTTTGGCATATCAAAACTTAGAAGGTTATATCTTGTCGATTTAAGTTTAGTTATATCTTGTTATCCCTTTATTACTACCTACCTATATTCATATGATAATAAATCTACTTCGTTCGTTGAGTGTGTGTGTGTTTGTGTGTGTGTGTGTGTGTGTGAGAGAGAGAGAGAGAGAGAGAGAGAGAGAGAGAGAGAGAGAGAGAGAGAGAGAAGTGCAGTTTTGTATTAATATTCGAACCTGTCATACTTACATACATTCATATATATATATATATATATATATATATATATATATATATATATATATATATATATATATATATATATATGGGTATGTGCATGTGTGTGTGACGCGTTTCTATGATATGGTCTCAAAAGAGAAAAGTAGATTAATCGACTTTAAATGAACTATGTTATGGAAGTAAAGGGGTGGGGTGACATATAGACAAATAAGTGAAACGATAAGATGGGCCGATTTGTTTTCTTTTTACCATTATTACCCCACCCACCAAATTACAGTATATAAGTACATATGAGGATTTGAGATCTGTCATGTGAGTGGTCGAGAGGCTTGACTTTTCCATACTTATCGTTTGATGATTACGTGCAACTCTTTGATGAATCTACTTGCGTCGGTTTGAAAATTGCCTTTCGGAAGACGGCCTAATTATTCATTAACGTTATGTACTACGTGAACTATATCCTCTCCAGTACATAAGATTATGGCATAGGAATATCGATGGATCTTTTCCTCTGCGTGTTTTGGGCCACACAAATATTACCTTACTTGAAAGAGATGCTAGTCTTTCATTTTCCATAGTATAGCCATGGGTTATCCATACAGTGGTCTCTGCCACAAAGATTTTAGGCGTTATAGTAAGATATTCGTTATAAAGATTTTAGGCGTTATAGTAAGATATTCGTTATAAAGATATGCGTACATTTTCATGAGTCCAATTGGGATTGGGGGTTTGTTTCCACAAAATCGTAACAGTGTGACCACACTATTGGTGCACAATCTCTCCCAACTTGCCGAAACAGAATAATTTATTAACGATAAATTAATCACAGACGAATAATGATTTTACTTCAAGGGGTTCTTGCGAATTGCTTGGAGTATGTTTGCATTGGAATGCATCCGAACATTTAATGCTTTACAAAATACCGAAAGCTAAATTAAACTTATCTTTTCAAATATTTATTTATTATGTAATTCGCTCGATCGTTTTAGTTTCTTTTATGCTGGATGGTAATCTTGGCATACTAAGAGCTACAATAGGATGTCTTGGGGGCAATTCGATTAAGGCGATGAATAGCATTCAAACAAAACTATTCTGACAAATGTGAGAGTATCTTGGTATTTAGCAGTAATAAAACTTCTAAAGCGGTTCGACGTCATTTTACGGTGTTTTCCTTGTTTAATGAGATAACATTTGGATACGTGCTTCAAGGCAAATGTATATTCAGTTAACTATTTACATATGTTCTATAGACGCCAAGTCACTTTCTCTTCTTTTCTTTCTTTCCACTACAATAAAAACAATGTTTTGCAATGTCGGCGCTATGCTGCCTTCTGGCTGGCATCGCTATCTAAGCTATAAATTGGTATCTGAGTTTCGATCTACTTTTGATACATTGGGCCTGAAAATATTTTGCGCTGTAATCTATTTACTGGTTGACAGGATTTTAGTCAACCTGTAAGAGGTAGAAATGGTCGTTATTGTGATTGCACAGTACTGGTATTTATTGAGCCTTTGCTTTCTGGTAAAGAAGCATCCAACTCATATGAATTTTGTGCTTGTTAGAATTATATTAGTTTAAAATAGAATCGTTCCAACTATTGTAATGGTATGAATGCAGGATTTTTGGTACCGCCGTCAGCAATCGCTCGTTAACATGTTGCTATGTGTATCTAGCAATGCATGTTAAGACCTGTAGAGTTGAATGTGTATTTCTTTAGCTCTGATGCAAAATACAAATTATTGACCTTGTCGCCACCACTGTATCAAACGGACTTATGTGAATGAAATTTCGATACTGAACTTACTCTAAGAAATGGAGCTTAAACGAACTCTCATGACTCCATAGTTTTATCCACAACTATATATTCTGAAGGAAGAAAAGTATATGCTGCTTCATTAATCCTTATTAATTAACTTATCCCTTAAATTATCTACTGATTGTGTGTATCATATTTTTTTTTTTATGTATTCTATACCGTTTACAATGCGTGTTTTAATGGATCATTTTAACAACAAACATCAATAAGTAACGATAAAAGAGACAGAAAGTAACAGAAGCATCTTTTACTTTAAAACTTGAGAAAAAAATCTAACAGTAGAAAAAACAACAAATTAGGTCATTTTGAAATATTCTCATTTTTTATTTGATCCATTACGTAAGCATTACATTATGGTCCACTTCTACTTTTATTTTTGGCCTGTAGTTTAATGTCATGATTAGAACAGTAATCACCAATGGAGAAATCACAGGCTTGTATCAGTTTTGTTTTTCATCTTTTTTTGTCTCTTTCAATAAAGTTGTTCAACGCTCGAAATTATTTAAATATGGCGATGGCATAAGAAACAATTTGTATTGTATACTAACTGGAAATTGGCCGTACTCAATGGTTACATGTATACAACTTGAACAGTATTCGGGATACAATACCATGTTTGTGTATTTGCGTCTAGACTGTTCAACAAGCCAGTTAGGAAAAAAATAAAATTTGGAAAACGAATATTTTGAACATTGAGATGACATTACACCGATTTTGACAATTGCCGTTTCCCACGATAGGCCCAATACAGTTTGCATGCAGCCTTATATATATCTATAACAAAGGGAGCTCGCAAAAACACGGTTTTCATGGATAGAAAGCAAGGCAACTGGATACTCCTTCCGTAAATCCTGGTATCATGATAGCAGACCATCATGTCTTTCAGTATCAGTCGGTCACGTGGGGATACGTCTTATTCGTATCAATAGAACTATTCAGACTCCATGCACTAAATAGTTAAGGGAGCTGAAAATTGGCATGTTGGGCATTAGACTGCAAGCTGGAAAGGAGTATATTCATTAGTTAGAAATTGGTGCATGGTCTTTGATGTGTTATCTTTATAGCCATCATGGCTGGACATTATAATGTCATACTGTCAGAGATAAGATTTGATCCAGTGGATTTCTCCATCAAAGTTTTTCCGCTTACAATTAATCATCTCGTTTGCTTGCCCTGGATTGTCTTTTCCATTCTCTAGACTGTTATACTTGCCCATGACAGCTTTTTTATGCTGTAAACTGGCTAGTCTCGCCCTGGATTGCCTTTTACATGACTGGTTATTCGCTCCACCTATAAAGATACCCATAGATTCAATATTTTGTTTCCTACATGGAGGTCAATCTTTGATGTTATAGAAAACGTTGGCAAATGTTATTTTTTTTCCGCATGTGATTGAAGTGAATCTTACACACCATGGAATTGGAAAGATGTAGTCACAAAATAAACGACTCCCACTTTCTTCTGAATAAAATCCCGTCTTTCTGGATTTTAGAATTAATAGATATTGTGCTATTTCATTTTATTCTTACAGACGTACACACCAACCGGATTTGATACGTACACAACAACGTATAGCGTCTCCGATTCATTTAGAATTCAGATGTCCATATGGGACACAACAGGTAATATACCATCTATGTTATTGTTTCCATGTATCTGCTCAAACCTGCTCTCTCTCTCTCTCTCTCTCTCTCTCTCTCTCTCTCTCTCTCTCTCTCTGAATATTGATTGTTTCGCTTTCTGAATAAACACTGGCAAGTGGCATCTAATATTGCTTTTATAAGTTACAACATTGTTCTTTACCATGTACGTATGTAATCATATCACAATAAGGAAGATTGCTTTTGTGTATACAATAACATTTGTGTATTAAGTGGCGTTATAACATAGGGTCACATGCGGACCCTTATATGTTAGTATGTTTTGTTCTTACATGATATAATTGTGTGTGTGTGTGTGTGTGTGTGTGTGTGTGCCTTAGCATACAAATATTTTTATGTTGAACTATATTTCATAATCTGACGTGCATTACAAACTTTCCCCAAAATATATTTTTCATTCGGTCGTTTAGATAAAGCAATTAAAGAAAGGAGATTACATAGTCAAAACACGTATTTACTTCATATTCATATATCGTGGCTTAAAATAATATCAGATTCAGGTCCTACAATTCTCTCTTTGAAATAGGGTTTTACCCTTTTGAATCATTTGGAAAACATGCGTAAAATACTTTTACTTTATACACGGTATTTTCTTTGTCTTCTATCACCGTCGCTAAGGTATTGAAGAGTCTCGCGACTAAGCAAATATTAATTACTCATTTTGATATAGTAGTAGTAGTAGTAGTAGTAGTAGTAGCAGTAGCATTTACAAGTAATAGTAGAACAAAATTGTATACCAAATTTGAATAAAATAAATGGAGTCAAAAGAAAAGATCATAAAAACTTAAGTCTCCAAGACGTTGTGCAAACTAAATGTCAAGATAATTTCAGTGTTTGTACTAGAAGCACCAATCAACCTGCAAGACAAAATAAACCATGCGCCTCAGGATATGTGACTTCACTACAGGTATGCTAGGTTTTCGCTAATAATACAAACTGTCTCACTTAATACGTATTATGTCACTGGAATGTACTATTTCGCGCTAGGTTGAAATAGTCTTTTGTTGCCGAGATGGCCGGCTTAATTGTTTTTTTTTTCTCCCTCTTTTACCTTCCGGCTGTCTGGAAATAGTTTCAAGGGAACAAACTGTTATTCTGTCAGAGTAATGCAACGGAAGTATATGATCAAAAAGCAACTGAATGATAATCTGTCCTTAAATATTACTTATTACACACTTTCTATATAATTATAAATTTCACTGTAAATGGAATTATATTTGGTGAACAATCAAAATGTGGTATGATACATAAAAATACATAAAAATACATAAAAATATCATATATCACTTGTAATTAATAGTTGGCTTTCCACATTAAAATTAGCATTGCAAACATTAAAATAAAATAATACAATATATATATATATATATATATATATATATATATATATATATATATATATATATATATATATGTGTGTGTGTGTGTGTGTGTGTGTGTGTGTGTGTAATGAAATGCTTGTTTCACGGAGTCATCACTCCTTTTTTAGCAAGTTTTCATTGAATAGTCGTTTGGTAATTTCACCATTATTGTAGAACACTTGCTTGATTTACTAGATTAGGTTTAATGCTGTGAAATCTACAGCCGCTTGCAGCTTGTAAAATCATAGATACATTAACCAGCTTGTAAAATCATAGACTGGTACATTAAACAGCTTGTAAAATCATAGACTGGTACATTAACCTAGAGCAATGCTTGTTTTTCTTTCGTTATTGTTATGGCATGCAAACTACAGCGTCTTATTCTTGTCTCGCGACTAAGCAAATATTAATTGCTCATTTTGATATAAATTACAAAAAAAAATAAAATACAAAAAGGGATAAAATACTCATATTACCTACATTCATAAGTATCAACATCTTAGAACTAGCAATATCGTTTATAAGCAACTAAATAAAAAGTAAAGAAACTTTTGTTCAACTTTAGTGGGGAAAGTCCTTGCATTTTAGAACACATCACATCTTGTCTTAGATTGAAACTCAGATGGGGATTACGGTATTTTAAAAAGCAACCATGTTTTTAAATAAAATTCTCCCAGATTTTAGTTAATTTTTGCATAAATTGATTTCGACAATGTACTTATTTATTTTTCAAACGCTAGTTTAAGTATTACTGAATAGCCGGGGGTGGGGGTGGGGAGGAGGACACAAACGGAAACGAGTAAAACACGTAGTAAGGTGTTTAGCTCCTATTATTTTTTTTTATGGAACGCATAAATAAATATTACAAGTCGGTTGATTTTCATCCCCTACCATTTAAGTGTTTTTGAAAACTACTGCTTTTTAAGGGAATAATAATTTATTAACAGTGACATTTTGTGAGATGGCCAACAGAAACATCATACACGTGTCAGATATATATGGAATTTTCGCATTCACAAAATGTCAATGACGAATGATAGATAAAAAGTGTGCGTGTTGTGAACTTCTTGTTAAATCAGTCAATTTGTATTTCATACAATATTGTGTACAATTATTGGCAATACTTTCAAGGCAAAGGAGTCGAGCTTGAAGGTTAAAATTATAATATTTCTTCGCACGTTTATGTTGTCTTTTGGCTGATACATGTTTTCTTTCTTTGAAAGGTGACTCAACATACGACACAGTGCGTCCTCTCTCATACAAAGATACAGATCTTGTAATTATCTGTTTCTCAATCAACGACCCAGAATCCTTCGAAAATGTTACATCAAAGGTAAGAGGCAGAACTATCCGTGTGCTTTGTGTATGAGCGTGTTTTTGTGCCTGTGCGAAAGAAGCAGACGGACAGATTGAACGAGAGAACGTTTTAAAATATGTAAATCGTGACACATTCAAACGTTTTAATAAAATAATTTGCTATTATTACTCTAGAAAACGTTTACATTTTATTCGGATGAAGTCGCAGTCTACAAATACTGTATTGTTCAACAAAAATATAATACAAAAACAGGTTATAAAAAGAAAAATCTTGTGTTTTACTTTCAGTGGTATCTGGAAGTCAAGGAACATTGTCCCAGTCAACCAATCATTTTAGTAGGATGCAAATCTGACCTTAGAGACGACGGCCGCACGATCCATAAATTGAAAAAGAAGGACCAATCACCAGTTACGCATGAACAGGTAATTATCAGCCTACATAAATGGACAGGAGAATGAGATAAGTAAGGAATTAATTTTAGGAATGTCCGCTTTTTAAACATAAACGCTTTCTTTGCAGCTACAAATGACTTGATCAATAGCTTGACGTCAGTCGCCGTACAATCATTTGCTACCTACGTGTATTACAGGTAGATCGCTACAGTGTAATATTTCGTATAATCTTTGAATATTAAATAAAACGAATTTCCGCGAGTTTTCTCGCTGGTTATACTGGCCATTTTAAAAAGACATTGTATATCTTAGGTATTGGTCATCCATTGTACTTTCGGAAGCTGGTATTGTCTAGCTTAGCAAAATTCATTTTCCCTATTTTAATAGCTACTAAACATATGTACCTAACAGTAATTCAGTTTGATTGTTTAAGCACAAGGGAGCAGTCATTTTAGTTAACAGTGTGTTTAGATGATGTACAATTTCCATGCGCACAATATCCAAAAACATGTCAGCCACATTACATCAGTGTAGCATACAGGTATACAGACATTCTCGTCACTGTGCATGTTTCAAACGCAAACAATTTAGCCTGACAAACGTCAGGTCAGCCTCTCAAAACTACATAATTAATAGTGTGAACTCTTGGAGAGATTGGATGTAACTTACTGTGTTGCAGCTGCTGTCTCTTTTGAAATAATGGACAAGAAAAAATGCTTTTACATTTTCTAAGATCTTATTTAAAGCCAGGTGAAAATGAAACAGCAAAAAGTGTTAGGTTTAGCCATATGCAAGTTGCCGTAAATTGGTTTGTTTCGGAAAACTGACGTAATTTCAATAATTGTTTTATGCCGAAAGCAAACAATTACTAAGCAACATACATTTTTACATGTATTTGGTAAGACGAATATATAACCTTAATTTGTTCGAATTTAATGAATGTTGAATACTCATTCGGCTATTATTTTATATAATATTGGTTATATGGTACCTTTTTTCGAATATTTTGTGTTTTACCGACACATTCATGTATCTAATTGCAACTTAAAGCATTACAAGAAAATGCACAACAACCTGCCGGTTGTTATGTGATTTCTGGGTTTCTTGGAATTTGGTTCCTACATCTGGATCAGCACATATCTGCTATCGTATTACGTCCTTGCGCCAGCCACTTTACACCAACTTCCTCAGCATTAAAGAACCTACATGTCACGCTGTGACGGAAAACCACACCACTGTGTCTGGTGAAAATAATATAGAAAGTTAAATACTCTTAAACTAGAAAATAAATATATATTCTGTTAAACATTTACAAAAACAATACATCACACCTCATATTTTACAAGTTATGCATGCGTTTTTAGTTATTAAAAAATCTACAAAGAAACCGTAGCTTGTATTTTTACAATCGCTAATTTTCATTGTATAAAAGGTAACTACTATATGAGCATGAATATGATTTTAGAGTGGTTCATTGACGTGAGGGTAGATACGGTAAAGTATGCAAGACCTGTGCACAGCACGTGAAGGTAGTCTTATTTGTTTCAATTCTCATTTTATGTACTGAGTGGTAAAAGTTGTATTGCGTGTATTGATCATTTAATGGTCTGATAAAAGTTTTTATACACTTACGTGTAATCTCACTAATTATTTGTGTAGTGAGTTTTTGTTTCGCTGTGTAACTGCGCGATGTTCTGTTTTGCTCAGGCAACCACATAAACCGAGATCATATGTTTTCGCCACCGGCCGATTGTATCACCGTGAAGGTGGATTAAGCACCCTTCCATGTCTTTACAAAATGTACTTTGGTCATTCGACTTCCCATGAGACACTAGAAACATGGTACCTAGCTTATACTATAATTATTACGATAAGGACCTAAGATTATCCTATAATTATTACGATAAGGACCTAAGATTTAATTATCTCCCTTTTAACCAAGCAATTTAAACGTTTTAAGTTTTTACAACTTCGCAGGAAATGGACAAAGTAAAGAAGAGTTCAAAACTCTTTGTCAACATCCCCTATATGTATTTTTAAACAGGAAAGCACACATACGTGTGTCTTCAAACCACAGTTGTTACATATGGGGATAACCTCAGTCTTACATCTACATAGTTAGGGGTTAATTTGAACCTAAATTTGATTATTAGGGATTTTGTCCATTTTCAGTGACGTTTTTAAATATACAAATAAACAAGAAAAGAAAATAATAGCTTTTTCTAGTGGGAGTTGATTTACACATATATGTAATTACAATACTGTAATATAGCTACTCCCATAAATTTCGATTAATTACAATGTATAATTGTTTTATTGTTTTCGTATAAAGTAATGTAGTCAAACATATTTTTGTAACTACCAAGAAGTGCTCATAAACAATAAGTACCACGAATGTGTTCGATGCGATATGTCTTATCGCGGAATTTAGCACGCGTTATGATTTCCGTTTCACAAGAGTCTACAAAAATGAACTCATCATGATCCAATGCCATTGACCTATATTGCAATGGTAGACACTTAAGTTGTCGCTAACTACATATTTGGCGAGTTTTACATGTTAAACTTATGATAATGATAGGTCTTGTACTTACATCCAGTTTCACATGTCGATAACTTGGCTTTTAACTAAATTCGTCCAACATATCACAAAAACAAGGGCGGTAAAACAAATTCATACTTATTTGGGGACAATTTCAAGGGACTAGAGAAGTTTCGGAAGTCACTTGCAGTGATATACACAACAATTGTGAAACGTTAATAGTATTTTCGTCTGAATGAATAACGTGTGGTGCGACTCTGTCTAGTATTTCAAAGATCTCTTGCAATTAAGTGATGAATGACAGCCACCACGACGCCTTGAGATAAGCAGACATCCATAATGGTGTATAACCATATATAGTAAATAACAGTCCTGTCAGGTGCACTGGGTACAACAAAGAATCACGTTTGTGAGGGGTTGATTAGAGGCTAAATCCAATGAATTTATTACTAACAGTGCAAAACTAAAACTAACTGGCTTGAGCGCATTCGAATCGTAACGAGTCTCTGTCGCAGAAAAACACAAAACATAGACAAAACAAACAAATAAAACAGAAAAACACAAAACATAGACAAAACAAACAAATAAAACAGAAAAACACAAAACATACACAAAACAAACAAATAAAACAGAAAAACACAAAACATACACAAAACAAACAAATAAAACAGAAAAACACAAAACATACACAAAACAAACAAATAAAACAGAAAAACCGTTGCTTGCCAAACTTTACATGAATTTTTCTACAGGAATCAAATCTTTCAATTTAATATATTTTGACTTGTTTATTTCAACTTTTTGGAGATGCTGGGAAATATTTTATATTGATCTAGAAAGCCACGAGTCATAACGACATCTGTTAGTTTATGTAAATTTATGTACGCTCACATTATATCCGAGATATGTCATAGTTATAGTAGTAATTATAAATATTGGGTGACTAATAAACAAATTTAGAGATTTATTTTATAGAAAATGTGTCGGCTGCAAATATATTAGTTTATTTGTGCATGGCCGTCTTCTTCATGTCTTCTTGGTCTAAACCGCTTCATTCAATGTTTTAAGGTGGCGTATCCATTAGAATCATAACATTAATAACCAACTTACAGCCTCTATATAAGATTCTGTCAAAAGTATTACTCATGTAATGAACATATTATTTAGACATTCAAATCTATTATATATTTTGTTACAGCCCCGTCTTAATTAAGTCTGTCATGTAGAAAGTGTCCAGACCCCTGTAACAAAAGCTATTAAAATGATGACAATTTCCGTCTAATATTAAACTGCCTTCTACGCAAAATAAGGTCGTAAGAGACATGCTGCTATGCAAAAGGAAATCGCGAGTTTTTCCGGTGTCATCGTACAAAGATCCAAGTTAACTATTACAATAGGTGAAGCAAAACTTTTTAATTTGACGTCGTTGACACTTGACTCACAATCAGTAAATACAAAAGAAACTTCATCGTGTCAAAATGAATATTGTAATACATGTAATGGCAAAACCCGACATTGCAAGGGTTCTTTTTTTGTCAATAAATATTTCAGTATTTATATCTGAAGAAAGATTTAAGTTTCCGTTTTCATTGAGAAGACCATTTTTGTTTACCAAACCTATACATTATATGCAAAATATTTTTTTATTTTATGATACATGATTCTTTTTCTGATATTAGAACATTTTCCACCAAACCAATAGTAGTTAATTGTTTTACCAACCCAACTAGTCTGGTGAACTAACTGTAATTTAACAAGTGTTTGACAAACAAGGGCGGTGCAAAGTGCATCATCATACTTCCGACAGAGACGATTGAAAAGAGCTTGAGTCGAATCGGAAGTCAGTTACGGTAGTTAATTCGTATCTTAGTGACCTTTATCTCGAGTTTGGTTTCAACACAATAGTTGCTCTTCCGTATGAATAGGCGCTGTCCAATAAATCCTAAACATGGACTCCTTCTCTTCACGTTACAATAAGAACACTCATGTAAAATATTGTTTTCATTTTTATTATATTGTCCATAATCACTCAAAAATATTCGGCTTCAACATAATTAGATTCATAATTTTACATAACTTTAACCTTTTTTACGGCAATCAGATTAAAATCACATCTCCAGTGACCTAGGAGACGATCTGACAGCGACCGCTAAAGGATAATGTTCTGGTGACCTTTAAATTTGCCAATGGAAATGCAGCTTTCAGAAATCTGAAAGTGAATCAAATGGTTCGGCACACATCGATACTCTTCAGCCGTACTGCTCAGTCTCTCAAAAGCAAGGATACACTGCATCATCTGATTGGCTGATAAAATTAGCGATTTTGGTAATAGCATAGGTCACTAAAACATGAACAAATGAGCGATGTCAGATCTTTACGTAGGACTGGAGATTTGAATTTAATCGGATTGGCATTTTGTATGTAATGTTAACGTTTATTAGGAATGTTCTATCCTCTTAAACTTTATATTCGTTTTGTATTATTATTTACACTTGCTAAACTTTATTTTTAATGGGCACCCTAAAGCCAGTATTGTTCCAAAATGCTAAGAAACGCTACTTCTAATATATATGTACCTACATTTATTGAAATGATACACGATTTTCTTTCACAAAGTTCACATAACATGGTTTTATTTAGTTGAGATTATCTGACTAAAATACAAAAATCCGATAAAACGTTATTATATAAACAATAAAAATATACTTATTTTCTTTTAGACGGGTATGGTAATGTTAAACGGGGCAAGTCTTGCCATTAAATATAGTTAAGTGCTGACACTGCAACACAAATTACACGCAAAGTGGTTCTTATTCCAGTGACCTCATCAGCGCCTGAGCATCGCTGATTCACGACTGATTCAGAAAAAAAAATACCTTTAGATATTGTCAGACATATGACTATAACACATGACTATAAACGAGATCAGGGATGGGAGAGTGGTTTATCTTCCCTTTGCATTTAAAACAACGTTCAATTGGTTGCTTCATACAGTTTATTTATTTATTTATTTATTTATTTATTTATTTATTTATTTACAGGGAATGAAAACAGCAAGAAACATAGAAGCTCTTGCTTATTCCGAACTATCTGCAAAAATGTCTTTGAAAAGTGTAACTGACGTTATAGAAGTAGCGGCCATGTCTTCAGCAGGAAATAAATCTTCAGTCACGGACACGACCACCATAAAAAGAAAACGTGCATCGGTGCGAGGAAAAAGATTCAGTGAAGTTGGACAAGCTAGAATTATGTTGAGAAAAGAAATGGCTAAAAGCTGTGTCGTAATGTAGATTCATGGATGAATCTGACAAATGTTGATACAGCATTTATAGCGCACGGTTCTTATTGATTAGTGTGCGATACATGTCAGTCATTCTTTTAATTCATTTATTCATATGGAACTAGCTACACAAATTAAAACATTTAATTTTCAAATGCAGCTTGTGGACTTCGCATACTTTGTAGAAGAATGATACCTATTTTTGTAAAATCCGGTATACTATTATCTATTTCTAAAGGAAATTGATCAGACGTGTGAAGCGAGCGCAGCGGAAGTAACCAGGACTGACTGGCGGTGTGTTTTCATTCTGAGTACATCGGAGTTTTATGCCATTAACGATAAACCTCAGGTGCTACAATGGAGTGTGCATTTTACATCTTGGTGGAATTCACCACAATATCGTAATACGTTATTCATGTACGGTTTCAAATCTGTACATTTTGCTTTATATAGATTGCATAGATTTATTTCTATAATTAAACTCTGTAATGGCAACAGTTTTCTTCTTCGCCATTTTTGATTGCCTTCTTCTGCATGGAGATGTATTCAAGCAGAATGAATATTGAATACGTGTGTGTGTGTGTGTGTGTGTGTGTGTGTGTGTGTGTGTGTGTTGAAAAATAAGTTTTGTTGCCCCAGCTGGATAAAATTCGCGTTATGATAAGCGTCATTCGAGTTGCTCGCGCTCACATGTATTCAGTTGTATGTGCATGAACTTGATTTACATATTCATCCACTTTTCTTACTTTCTACAAGAATCATATTTCAGTTTCTGTTCTGTCTGTTTCACGTTCTATGATGTACATTACACCCAAGAAACTCTGTGTGCAAGTAGTTTCTAATTGTCTAATATAATATGGCGATCTATATAGAGAAGAAGATGACAAGAGCCTGATGTAGAAGTTGCGATAAATATATTTGTTTGTGTTTCTGTCTCTCACTCATTCTTCTTTATTTGATTATATTTTATTACCAAAGAGACTTGTAAATTTTATGAATTTTAATTGTGATATCGATTTTTATATAAAGTGTACGACTTTTTATAAATAAAATGCAAACGTATAAATTGAATTCAGTTTTAACTCTTCCCCTCCCCTCCCTTTGTTTCATAACTCCCCCTCCTGCTTTTAGATTGTCGATAGTTCGAATCAGTGTATGAGTTATTGATCGAAAGCGTCCTAATACACTAAAGAAATACGAATATTTCGACCAGATTTATAATCAAATATCTGGTGGAACAAAGGTGATACGAATATCCGGTATCCTCGCCCTACTATTCGTTGGCTTTGTTATCTACAATATATATCGGACACTTTTAACCTACTTATAAGAACAGTTACTGTATTAATAATACTTTCATACTAACGCTGCTAGTGTTACGCTATATCTAAATTAGTTTATTTTGAATATGCGGGGGGGGGGGGTATTTTCATGGCTAATAGACACGATATGTTCTCGCTAAATAGTAAGCAGTTGCTCTTGTTAGTGTCTTCTCTAGTTAGCTCTTGTTAGTGTCTTCTCTAGTTAGCTCTTGTTAGTGTCTTCTCTAGTTAGCTCTTGTTAGTGCCATCCCATTTTTGATATTTGGACATTAGGGTGCACTCAACATGAATGTCCAAATATCCCAAAATGGGATGGCAAGGGTAAGAGGAAACTCGGGCTATTCAACGGAAAACTATATGCTGATATGAAAGAGAAGATGAATGCTTTGTGTGTCAGGAGAAATAATATCGTTCTCCACACAAAAGGAAGCTGATAGTAACGAACACTAAGATGGCATAGCGGGCAGCAGAAGTTTGAGACGCAGAAAAACCGACTCAGAAATGCAAAGCACTATACTAACAAGAGTAAATCGAATTGTTCTAAATGACGAAAATTTAATGTGATTCGTATTTCGCAAAAAATATACCAAAAATAAATTAAACTGAAAATAATAATAATAATAATAATAATAATAATAATAATAATAATAATAATAATTTCTTCTTCTTCCTATTATTATTATTATTATTAGTTTTTTATTATTATTTTTATTATTATTATTATTATTTTTATTATTATTATTATTATTATTATTATTATTATTATTATGATGATGATGATGATGATGATGATGATGATGATGATGATGAACCTGCAAATGTGAACAAATTTCGGACCTAATTTAGAATGGGACCTATCTGCTAGAATCAAATCGCATACTTTCTGTAAAAATAAAAATATGAGAGAGCTGTTGTAAATACCGTTATGTGACTGGTTTGCATTTGTATTTGGTATGCATGGGAGCTACACACTTATCTAGAGCGGAATGTATGTAGTGCTAATTTGGCACATTCGAAAACTTCAGTAGTGATCAGTCTGCATGAAGTCAGAGGTTAAAAGTTGACGTACTGTATAACCTCCATAATACATTTCTAAAATATACTAAGAAAAGATATGCCACATGTAGTATGCAAGGCATTACATAATTAGTGTATAAATAAATTTGATTGAAGATCCTGAACTGTTACTTGGTTCATCTTTCCAGTCTCCCACCAATAAATATAAAAGTATTAAAGAACAAATGCCAAAAGATCTTCTTCTCCCATAAGGTTACCAACCTGTAGTGCATCGGTATACTATTTTTGGCTTGTGAACTTGTTAGATGTTGCAAGAAAGGTATTTCAAGAGTACGATTAGTGTGGTCTGGCTCTTTTTGACATCATAAGAGATACGGTGATATTATCTAAGGCATAAGCAGACATTTCTGGAAAGCTTATACTTAGGAAATCGTATATAAACTGTGCCGTTGGCTGTTGTAATAAACCTTATTCTCTTAGTCATCGTTCATGCGTCTGCAGTTTAATAACCGATGTGCTTTTTCTAAAGTCTATGGATTGTTACTAATTATCGTTACATCCCTGTTCATTAGTTATTCATTCAGAACATATAATCAAAATGTGGCATTTTAATACGAAGCAGAATAATAATAATAATTAATTTTAAAATTTTAACAACAACAATAATAATAATAATAATAATAATAATAATAATAATAATAATAATAATAATAATAACAATAATAATGTTTATTTGTAATATAGGCTACTGTCATATGATACATGTCCATACATCATGCAGTATAAAAGAGGTTATAATGAGTAATAAAGGAACATCGTATTGATAAAAAGTAATATACATTAAAGTACTAATTATTGATTTTTCGGATATAGGTGAGATACAGGTATATATTGCACAGTAATCAAACAGACGAGCTAAAACTTATGTGAAGCAAGATTTGTGATATTGATCTAAAGTCTTATGTAGGAGTCGTCGTTGATAAAACGGTTTCTCTAATATTTAAGGCTTTTATAGTTAACATTGTTAAATTAGCCTTCAAACATTTACAAGTGTCATTGTGTCTAAAGAACCTAAACATATCAAAAGTTGAATTTTTATATACAAAGGACGGTAAGTATTTTCTTCGTATTTCTCCACATAGCGGACAGGCAGTAAAAATTTGAATTACACTAATAACAATAAGAATTTTAATAATAATAATAATAATAATAATAATAATAATAATAATAATAATAATAATAATAACTTCCACCACTGTAGACAATGATTTCATCTTATTTGTAAACATGGGTCATACTATATCATGATGTTAAGTAGGAGATGATCCAAAAGGTGGATAAACCAGCTATGATATTAAAATAAATGTCATGCAGTTGAGAGAGAGAGAGAGAGAGAGAGAGAGAGAGAGAGAGAGAGAGAGAGAGAGAGAGAACAGTATACTTTTTATTTATTATGTAAAATGTATTTATAACTAATTTGTGCATTTATTGTGCTCATGTTACTCATCGCCACCAGATTAAATATGTTAAAATCAATATGGTTTGAATTCTCTAATTAGTTTGCTTACATGAAGGTAATTAGCTTGCTTACATGAAGGTTGCATTATGTTATTACTACTCGTTTTCAATAATGCAACTGCATGTTCTCAAATTTGTGACTTTTTTCAAATTAAATACGAAAACACAAATCTGAAAACCAGAAGGAAGGTCGCTGGATATCATGGAAATTGTTACATAAATATAGATAAAAAATATAATTCAGTTCAATCTTGTGAACGTAACATAAAGAGGATAACTCTAGTTAATATTATATTAACTTGCATGTCGACGCCTAGGAAATTAGACAGTACCCGTAAGCAAATTGTTTTTTTTTTTTAGTTCAAACTCTTTCTAAGAATGTTGTTCACCTCTAAGTCATTACTTCAAAAGGCAAGACAAAACAGTTGAATCAATTATTGCAGTTCATTGTACCTGAATTCGGAAAGTTGAAACACATTATACCATAAGGCTAAATGATTCTCAAAAAGTTGTAGCCTAAAAGCTTGTTTTTTTAAAAGATGCATGCTTCGTGACAATTGAGGTATAAGAACAAAAATAATTTATTCTGAGGCGTCACCGGTCAACTAGGTATAAGGGAATGTTTAGTTTTACAATTTAAATGTAATAGTCAGATGAAAAAGTGCAAACGACTTATTTCTCTTTTTAATTTAATATCTAATGTCAACAAGCTGTCTTATGCATGGTCAGACAAGAACCGTATTATGCGGAAAGTGATTGTCTTTTTAACATTGTACTGGTACATGTTTGCAAACTGTCCATTATAGTTGCGTCTCCGGAAACCGACACAAATAAAATGTCGCTCATACAAAGTAATTATGCAATAAAACTCATACTTTCGACATGTTTAACCTAAAATAAATCAATGTAAATTCCAGAGAGTACGGAAATGTCTTTTTTTTTTATTAAAGTCGTAATGACGACCCAGACATGCTAATTATTGTAGGAACTGTTACCTTACCTGTATGCATGTCAAGGGGACACGTGATACATACTGTGCCTTTTATTAGTTTTCTCGATACATTGACAATGAACTTTCGTTGATTCGGTATGCAATATTATGCTAATAGGTTAGTCTATAATCTTTGCCGTTACAAGAATTCGTAATCTTGTGTTATTTAACATATGAGCATTAATCAATGTTCATAATTATTTTAAAAAGTATGGAAGTAACTATTAATTTGATGTACGTACAACTTAACCCCTTTATACTAGTGCTGCTAATTATTCTGCTGCTGTTGTTAGTACTACAACTACAATAGTTAGCTTAAATGGGATATCTCAACCAAAACCCTATTTTGTATTAGGACCACAGCATGATTACCCCTTAGCCCCCCTCCCCATAATTTTTACACTGGATATTCTTGGGAAATAAATTAATTATTAAATTTTGCAAAGCTTGTTGTCTTCCCCTTTTAACTGTTATCTTTCGCAAGAGCATAGACTCTTAGCAGACACTTTCACTCATACTCCATGCAATACTCTGACTTGTGATGATTGGCTAATATAAGATGTGAAATGTGATGATTGGCTCATATAAGTTGTGACATGTGTTGATTGGCTAATATAAGTTGTGACATGTAATGATTGGCTCATACAAGATGTGAAATATGATGATTGGCTAATATAAGTTGTGACATGTGACGATTGGCTCATATAAGTTGTGACATGTGATGATTGGCTAATATAAGATGTGACATGTGATGATTGGCTAATATAAGTTGTGACATGTGACGATTGGCTCATATAAATTGTGACATGTGATGATTGGCTAATATGTCAACGACCAATCAGATATGAGTACTATATTTTTTGGGCGGGGCTAGGCGGGGCAGGGCGGGGCGGGGCGGGAGCCTGAGCTTAGGTGTGAGGATAGTGTATAACCTCTGGACATGGTTTCTGATTTAATAGTCATGATAAATTAAAAAAATAGACAAGAAAGATTTTCATATCAGTGGTGAACATTTGGTATTCTAGTTTGAGTTCGTCCACTTTTAAGTAAAGAAGTAAAACAGATAATAAGAGCTCAACATGGACCCCTGCAATAAAGGTTCGGCTGACATAGTAGAGATGGAAAAATATATATTGAAAGAAAAACACAAAAAGGCAAATCGAACAATAACAGTTTGGTAACATTTTCGATTTCATTACGGTAAAATGAGTGCACTCTTTTAAGTACTGGGTGACATGGCCATTTGATGCGTCATACTTACAAGAACCTGGGTATCAAGATTATATTGATTAAACGTGGACATGAAATGACATCACTTAAAGTTTCAAAACAAGCAAGGAAGACATTTCGCTAATGGATTACTATAATACTAAAACAATTGTTTTACAACACGAGCTGCTTTGAAATTCGCATAGTGTTTGAATTACTGAAGACATGTTGCATGATGTCCCACCCAGTCACATTATCCTGAGTCCTGACAACAGGCCGAACAGACCTAAAACTAACCTTTTAATGCTGAGCGCCAAGCTAGGCAGCTGCAAGTACCATTTTTTATAAGTCTTTGATATAACTCAGTCGGGGTTCGAAGCAGCTACTTCCCGCATCCGAGATGGACGTTCTAGCCACTATAGTAGAAACAAATATGTCAATTCAGAGGTTGATTCGATAGGACAACCGTGAGGTTTTGAGTTGTGGTTTTGTAGGTTTGAGGCAGTTTGACCGGCTGATGGCATAGTGGTCTACGCCTCTAAGCCTACAAGAATCTTCTTTTGGGTCGGTATTTGCGCGAGGTTCCTGGGTTCTTTCTCCACCAAAACAATGCACTGGAGGCAGTGCATGGTCTCTAATGTAAAGCCAAACCAAAACGATTCTAACTGTTCGAGCTAATGTGGCTTTTGTAAGGGGAAGTAACAAGTTACATTCACAAAACAAAACACTAAACAAAAGCCTAGTTAAAAGCTGGATGATATAATCCTTACAAGCTTCAAGATCTTTCTTGTCAGCTTATAGCCATCCAGATATATATTCCTTTTTTGTCCAACACGGATCCAAAATTAATTATTTTCGGTCACGAGGAGTCAACTTGCAGTAGAACTATTTCATCAAACGTAGTGTAACTCTAACAAAACATTAAATGCGTATGGTTATTTTTATTTTTATTTTCTTGGATTTCAAACGGAGTACAATAAAACAATCATCAATAATTATTCTTGTGGGATTTGGAAAATAATTTCATGTCGTGAATATGTATTTGGGTTGTATTTTTTTAATCTGAGATTTCTCATTATTTAACCCAGCACGGCTATGCATTAGCATGCTGAAGTCTTTATAAAAATTATTTGCTTTTTAGCCTAAAATCGTTTACTATATCAATAAAGGATTAAGCAATAATCATTGTTCAAACAAGACAACGTTTTGCATTTCTCAGATTTAAACCTCAGTGTTTTAGTGATTAGATTCAGTGTTATATTTATCTTTAATATGTATCTGCATACAACCTTCGGTAGTGTTGTTCTTGTATCTTTGTTATATATTTTTTACCTTCTTTTATAAAGTAACCCTGAAAATAGTTTTTGTATTTCTGGAACATAGGGTTAGTTATTGTAGTTCAATTCTAACGGAGTCTAGAAATCCATTTCTAAAATGCCAAAAAAGAATCTGTGTCATCTCGTTTTTCGAACAAATATTCTCCCATCCATATAAACTGTTCATCAGTGGCTATTTTATGTATTGACTTACTGTTCAAGCGAAGAGATTGTTAGGATCTACATACATACTACTAATATTAACACTGACCGTTCAATCTCACCATCATTGTTTTGCATTAGTATATGTGCGTTGGTTTGGCATATCTTGGTGGTGTCGGACAAATTCCACCTCTTGTTCCATTCGCAGCCCTCATCAACGTGTCTTAGTACGTTATATTCAAGCTATAGATTTGGTATCTTTAATCTTATATCATGCGCTAAATCAAGGACACTGTAATGCAATGCAGGGATAAGATTGAAATTGTTCACACACACACACACACACACACACACACATTACTAAATTCCTATTTTATGTTAGAGTGAGTTGGCTATTGAATCGATAAACATTAAGTGCTCATGGTTTGGAACTTTTGTTTCTGACATATATTGCATGTATTTGTCGAACAAACTATTTTTCATCTTTCATTTCTAATTCTTGATCCACTATTGTTTTAATATTTTAACCGACGCATTGACGACATGTTAAAAACTAATCATCAGTAAACTATCGGTACATAATAGTTATGGATTGATTTAAGGTGTAAACTAATTGACATGAATGTGTTTATTTTCATTCTCTCGAATTATACAACGCTCTCTGCATGGCAGAGGTAGAACATTGCATGTCACATGGACATGTGTGTTAATTTCTCATTCATGTGTATAATTATACGCCTATATAATCGGAAATATAACCTATAATAACAATTAACTGGTGTTATCAGTTTCATTTTCATTTTAGAACTTTAACAAACTGTTATTTCAAGGTAATGATACCTTGTATTTTCGTAGTCATTAGGTATACAAGACTGATTTCTAACTCGCGTGCCAAAGTGTCGATCTCTTTCTTTGTCAGTTATTCTAACCTCCTAAACATTTCTTCAAGACGAAAGTGTATTAAGGTGGGTTGTTTTTCTGGATTTTCATCTCGGCTGGGGGGGGGGGGGGTTTGGGGGTTGCTGCATAATGTAACGAAATTGTCATTTTGATGTTCCACTGGATTTATTCGAATAATATTTTAAAAGTTGTATTCTAGATTATTTGTGTGTACCTTTTAAACCATTTCTCTTGAAGCGTAGTAAATATATAATATTTCCACCTAGTTATTTTCTTCTTAAAGCTATTGGTTCTGATTTCATTGCCTCTTATTGCAAAGTAAAAGAACCCATCGACATTCTGTAAAACTTCTAAACCAAGTCGGCACAGTTACGAAGGCACTGTGACACTAAGTGATATAAGCCAATTTACATTTAATGGACTCTTTATTCTCATTGCTAAGAACATGCTATTGTGATGTTCTCTAAATAAACCAGGTTTAGCGATTGTTTGGTATTACACTGTAGCATTTCATAATGAAAAGATCTGAGTTAGAAATCAATGCCATTACAGCGTTTATTATCTGTATAACACATTCATACGGCAGCAGTGATAATGAAATTCTCAAAATATCTTCCTTGCCTTACAGTGGCAACGATTTATTGGATGTCATTCTTACGATGACACCTTTACGAGTAGGTTGGTGTGTTGTTCCAGTGACCGTGTTGATAGTCTGATCTGTCTAGTAATTGTTTATCGATTAGTTTATAAACTGTCGATACTAATAATATGGAAAATGGGAACCAGTCTGGAAATGGGTTTTAAGAAAAAATGAAGAATATACATGAGATTGGCTGACCAGGAGTGTTTGTTAATGAAAGTGAGATTTTAGTAAAAAAAACCTTTGGAGGGCTTATCCTCGATGTAAGTGAAACAAGATGGAGATATTGCTTTATCGATGGAATTTCAGTGCTTGAAAAGACTTGAGTTTGGCACACTCAGTTCTGAAGCTAGAACATGACTCTTTGGTGCTGAATACGAAGCACATGTTTCAAAGACGCATATATCGCAAAAGTGCCGCGGCTTTTCTCTACACTGAAGCTGGGATCCAGGATACTTCTATACCGATAAATATAGGGTTGATCATGAGCATTCAGGAATTGTAAGTTCTTGAATTCAGAATATCATGGTGTTTGTATTAATTTACTATTGGAACTGAATTAGTAAGTACAACGAGTCCTTAAATACTCAAGTATAACAGGCATGCAATATTTTAACAGTTTACAAAATTGAGAGTATTAGAATTTTAATAAATCAAAACGTTAGGTCTTTAAACGTAGTTCTATTTTGCACATTTCACTACTGTTCTACACATTTCACTACTGTTCTACACATTTCACTACTGTTCTACACATTTCACTACTGTTCTACACATTGCAAGTTTGATTTTTAATCAGCCCATATTCGTATGCTAGAGGGCAAGTAACAACAATATGAGCGGTTCATTAATGTTTTGAATGATTTTTAGAAAGCTAATCTCTCTCTCTCTCTCTCTCTCTCTCTCTCTCTCTCTCTCTCTCTCTCTCTCTCTCTCTCATATATCGCCTAGAATTAGACTGAGTCGTGCCATGGTTGTGAAAGAAAACAGACCGCTCCCCCTGGCTTTATAGCACTTCCGAGTATACACATTCTCCGCCATTGTTTTGTTATTTTTGGTATATCTGAGAGGTTATCGGGATGCAGGAATAAATACATGGTTTAGAATAGATACCGACTTCACGCAGGGAATCACTACCGGTTTCTCGCAGTGATTCACGGGAATACGCTGAAGTTCACAGTATATAGTTCGGTCCATGACTACTGTATTCCAGATTTATAGCTTTATTCTACCCCCAAGCATCTCCCTATTATAGAAGAATCTCATGATGAACATGCAGTCTATCTTAATGCAATTTGTGTAAATATGAGAAGTATATTTTCTGCTTCTTTGTATAATAAACACTCTTTAGGAGAAATATATCAAGCGAAGTAAAATTATATAAGACAAATAACTAAAAGAGCAAATAAAAAGTTAGGGGGTTGGAGTTCATGTCCTTGTAGATAAAACCAGTTGTAAATATGCCGGTTGTTTTAATATTACGAATATTAGTGTGAATAAAATGCATTCTGCTGCTTTCTAGATGAGAATAAAAGTGTAGGAACTTGTTCAAGTAGGAGAAATCTCTTTATACAATTTTATGTTCTTTGCAGACGTTCATTTTTTTAAGTAGCACCAGGAATTATTGGTGATAACATTTTTTTTTAATTATGGTATCCAGCGTTTTACCACACATCTCTTCCTCCTGTGTAAATACATGCAAATTTTGTATTACTTCACTATTGAACTTGAATGTAACACTTATCAACACTATCTTCTGTACCTAACCTACTTTTAATGCGACGATGCATGCGCTATCCTGAATCGGTCTTGCTATTAAATAAACAGACTTATTTGCTGTTTTAATATAACTTATAGTTTTAACATACATCCAATAAATACATCAGTGTCATACATTTAATATTCTTGCAATCGCTATCGCTGTATGATAGCGCGAGCGTGTGTGTGTGTGTTTTATTTTTTATCGTAGCTTTAACAATTTTTCAGTCATATTGCTACGATGTCTGCAGTGTGTCAGTTTAAAGTGATGCCTAGCACTGGGGCATCATGCCTCAGACATGAAGCATTATGTCCCACCCAGTCATATTATATAGACAGCGGGCCGACCAGGCGAGGCAGCTGTTAGTACCATTTTTATAAGTCTTTGCTAAGACTCGGCCGGGGATCGAACTTACGATCTCCCGCATTCGAGGCGGATGCTCTAACCACAAGGCCAACGGAGCTGTCCGTATGTCAGTAGTAGAGGTACTGTTAGTAGAATCAGCAATACTAGATCATCATCGTCGTCTTCATCATCATCATCATCGTCGTCATCATCATCAACAACAACATTATCATCATCATTATCATCTTTGGTAGTAGTAGGTAGGGGTTATGCTGCTGCTGTTTAGTTGTAATAGGGATACTGTTGGTATTACAAACAATATTTATCTTTACTGCCGATATCCACTGCTATTGTTGCATTTCTCAAATGTCGTTTCATCACCACAGTTGTCATTCACCGCACTATTCGTCTTTCTCATCATCATCATCACCATTATCATCGTCATCAGTGTCAACCTCCTCCTCGTGATCATCGTCGTCATAACCTCCTAACTCTTCTTCATTTACTAATTATTCCCCTGAGTGGTCGAGTGGTCTAAAGCGCTCTCCGTTACGGATCACTGCAATCTCACCTCTATCTGCGTGGGATTCGAGTCCAAGATTCGGCTAATGCAGTTATGTGAGAAAGCTTGCCAGTAGCTTCTCCTGGGTCGGTGGTTCTTTCCGGAGTTTTCACGGGTTCTTTTTGCATCATTAATACTGGCCGCCATGTATAGCCTATCGTGTACTGAAAAATGGCGTTAAACTCTTCAACTAATTCTTCTAAGTCATTGTTGTGAGAATGCATTCCAGACTCATTGAACTATTCAGTAATTGCCAGGCAAAACCACTTGGCGGAGACGATGCCGACATCGGAGAGCTGCATTAATCAAACGTGTATCTAGATGGTAATAAGTTGGGAAATGTCAGGAGTCAAGCCGTTAAACATTCACAGCCAAGTTTTATTGAGTAACACAAACAGAGCTTTGGATTAGTTACACTGACGTTATACAAGACTATTGGCAAGATGCCATACCTATCCAGAAAACTTAAGTATAACTACAAAAATGGTGATGACGCGTGGAGAAAAAGAAATTGTTCTAAACCAAAGAAACAAAAAAAAACAAACAAATAAGCAGACCAACATAAATAACTAAGTAGTCTAAAAGCGATAATCGCTTGATATGATTATAGAACCAACACGACTCTAAATAATAATAATAATAATAATAATAATAATAATAATAATAATAATAATAATAATAATAATATTTAATAATAATAATAATAATAATAATAATAATAATAATAATAATAATAATAATATTAATAGGGTTGCCCAGAAAAAAAATTATTTCGGGAAGGGGGACGATCACTAGCTAAATGCACTGTAACATAACAGGTGCTTTGAATTGTCCCTTGTTTTACTATTTTGATACAATGGTAGGCTGGTGATACGGACATACTCTTTATGATACAGGTCATAGTTGGGTGCATGCATGCATAAACATGTCGTCTTTAGCTGGTAATAAGAATGAGAATTCATATAATTACATTTATGCATCTTGCATTTCCTCATTATAGTGTTTTAGTTCTGCAAATACGAATGACATGACCCATGTCATGAAGTACCTGATTCGCACCGAAACTGAACACAATATATATATATATATATATATATATATATATATATATATATATATATATATATATATATATATATATATATATATATACATACATACATACATACATACATACATACATACATACATACAATTACCTGTAAGGCAAGCTTACAAATATTAAAAATGATATCAAGCTAATTCTGAACATAAACATATTTGATTTTTGTAAAAAGATGAAACGTTTTGATGGAACACAAATGACCTTCCGCAGTGGTTGAAACTTAATCCAAAATGAAACAGACGGACGGGTGGACAGACAAGGGTAACACTACATGTTCATATCTCCGTTGGATGGAAAATATATGCCAGGAAGTGCAAAGCATGACTCACTTTGTTGATTTTCGAAGAGATTAACAACCCCGCCTGATAGCGATATTCGATCTACGCTCTGCGGTTCCAAGGTTCAAGCACATAAACTAGACAATACGGAACTGGCAGGTAACCAAAACTGATTAAAAGCTGGAGGAATCGAATTTACTGTCTGTACTGTAGGATGATAAAAGCATATATCTGACTTACTACGAAGCGTGTGAATGTTTTGAATATACGTGTTGCTTTAACAGCTATTTGGCTTTCTTATTATTATTTTATGTGTTTTATATGCCTGCTGCATTCACCGTTTAACATTGCTACATCTTCTGTTGCCTTCACGTATAAAACAAGATAGAATGTGTACAATGTGTATAGTGTTATATACCATTTTATGAGATATACAATTGCTAGAATGAATGCAAAAATATTTGTGCGAATGACAGTTACGCAAAAGGAGGCACCAAACACAAGTAGGTCAAGCTTTCAATTTATTCCCCAGAAGAAAAAAAAATATACAAGAAAAATTGCAAGATTCCAATACAAACGGCAAGGTTTATCACTTTTAGCCATCTGCTTCGTTCTTGCCATTCGCAATGACGAAATTTCAATTTTTCTAAACACATATATATTGAAGAAGAAAACGTGGACACCAGGAATGACGGATAGACAGAAGATTCGTGATATGTTCCTTAGCAGAGACGGCGTTAGGAGTATGCGGGGACTAGGGCCGACCATGACCGCGCGGTCCAGATTATCGGTGTCTCAATTAGCAAGAGAGAGAGAGAGAGAGAGAGAGAGAGAGAGAGAGAGAGAGAGAGAGAGAGAGAGAGAAATAAAGTAAACTTTTAATCGGTCCCATAACACAAAGACTGCAGAGGAAACAAATTGTATATTTGCTTATTCTTTTGTGTAGAAATCAGAATTCAACCAACTATACATATAACCATGCGGAATCAGACCTTTATCTCAAGGAATACACAACTACTCTAGCTCCAGTGAAGACATCGTTATGTAATAGTGAACTTCAGCTATAGGTTAAATGATGGTAATTTATATCGAAGTATCAATCATCAGTCATGGTCGAGGCAGGTGCCTGCTAAATATACCAATAGGATTTTCTTCTCTTTTTTTCAAGGAGGAGCGAGAAGTATCCAGTACACGGCGCATAACCCTTCCATCATGTTCACAAGTGAATGAGGAAAGAAAAGCATGAAACGTGAGACTCAGGGGGGACTCATTCGAAAGTTACAATTACGTCCATTTGTTAATTGGGTAACGTTTCTCTTCTTAAGACAATGTCCATAATATGGATCAAGTGTTACATCCATCCAATGCAAAATACGTTAAATAGCTGGGTTCCAAAACACCTTCCTTTATTGCACCCAGTCGTACGATAAAATGGACCACACCTTTAACCATGATTGCGTAAGACAGTGGTTTGTCAATATACACGTCCGTAGAGAACCGTTCCGGTGGCCTAGTGGTTAGAGCGTCCGCAGCGGACGCGGGAGGTCGTAAGTTCGATCCCGGGCCGATTCATACTAAAGCCTTACAAGAAATGGTACTAACAGCTGCCTCGCTTGGCGCTCAGCATTAAGAGGTTAGTGATAGGATTGGTCGGCCTGGTGTCAATGTAATGTGACTGAGTGGGACATCATGCTACATGTATGCAGCATGGTGTCCCAGTGCTAGACAACTCTATAAACTACCTCACTGCAGACATCGTAGTGATATGACTGAAAAATTGTTAAAGCTACGTTAAAAATCCTAAACAAACAAACAAAAAGACCAACAAACACGTCCTTACACGATGACAATAACATCTACTGGGCTTCACAACTATCAAATAAACGCTACCGGGCTTTTGGGATCACAGAGTTGCTATATACCGCTGCATCCATTTCCACGTCAAAAAAGACCAATAACGCGAAAAAAGGTAACATCAGCTCAGTGGGTGATACTTACGCGCATCTTTCGATAATAACCGAGATATGTATACGGTTTTACAACGATCCATCAAAACCGGCAAGACTAAATGCCTTTACAAGATTTCGTCATTCACTAAATTAAGTTGTAAGATAAATAAGGTAACACGACTAGCGGCATGATGTGAGAAGAGTAAACTGTCGATATGCGTAACATCCAATGATAAATGTATAAAGTTTCACATCAGTCCATCGAAGATCTTAATGCTATGTCCGTTCACAATGTTGGCAACACTGCACGCAGCTACAAGTAAAATAAAATAAAATTTCGGAAGCAACGATTTGTCATTATGAGCATCTTGAGATTGTCAGAAACTGCGAGAAGAGTTACGTTCACATGGTCGTTTTGAAAGACGGAAAGGAAATACGACAAATTTTGTGTCTAGCATCCATATTCCCTATATTGGTGTCAATTAAGATATGTTCTTTATTAAGGTTGCCTATGTTGGTGTCAATTAAGACATGTTCTTTATTAAGGTTGCCTATGTTGGTGTCAATTAAGACATGTTCTTTTTTAAGGTTGCATATGTTGGTGTCAATTAAGATATGTTGCATATGTTGGTGTCAATTAAGATATGTTCTTTATTAAGGTTGCCTATGTTGGTGTCAATTAAGACATGTTATTTATTAAGGTTGCATATGTTGGTGTCAATTAAGACATGTTCTTTATTAAGGTTGCATATGTTGGTGTCAATTAAGATATGTTCTTTATTAAGGATGCCTATACTTTTCTGCTTAGGTCCTCTTGTGTTACTTTTTGGTTTCGTGGCGACTGGAAATTATCGGTATCATGGAGCATTAGAGCGATTTATTTCCTTGAGGTTGATTGCGTTGCTGAGAAACTTTGAATTATCCTCTGACTGTATCTTACATATCTCATATATATGTTATTTTATTTTATTCATACTTCATCTTACATATACATACATATATATATATATATATATATATATATATATATATATATATATATATATATATATATATATATATAGAGAGAGAGAGAGAGAGAGAGAGAGAGAGAGAGAGAGAGAGAGAGAGAGAGATTATTTCCTTCATACTTCATCTTGCATATGTCACAAGTTTTGATTCATTCATACTTCATCTTATATATGTCACATATTTTGTTTCATTCATACTTCATCTTACGTGTCACAGATTGTATTTCATTCATACTTCATCTTACATATGTCAACAATTTTATTTCATTCATACTTTATCTTACATATGTCACATACAATTTTATTTCATGCATACTTCTTGTAAATATCTATGTGAAGCGGCAAATTTCAGTCGATCTATTAATAAACCATTAGGTGAGACCAGATAGCCATTAGTTAGATTTATGAAGACACGCTGTGTTAAAGAGGGATCTGTATAGTAGGATGCGACCGTTGTACTAATTAAACCTTGTTTACTCAACAGCCGACTGACTGCTAGCGACATTTTAAAGTTTCATTTCCCACGAAATGTGTCAGAACTGAGAAAATGCAGAGATTCTGTTACTTAAAACCAAGCATGTCATCTTGACCATGACGCAAGCGACTTTTAGAGAAAAGCGGGAGAAAATACATTTTGATTGGTCGCGGTTAAATAAGGGGTGTGCTTTCACATAAAATTCGTAGGACATAATATCGCACTAGCTAAATTAGAATTTAGTCTTAAAAATTTCTCTGCAAGAGAGGGCCAGGGGTAGAATTATTTAGTAAAGGTTCCGGATGTTATTTTAGAGAAGTACATTCGTTAAATCGTAGTCCAGAGAAAAAACCGCCAAAACTAAGGAAGACACACCAAAAACACAAAGGTACTGTCACAATTCCATGTATATTGTTGATGCAATTTATATGATGTTTGCTTAGTTTACAGGTCTGCATGATTTCGTTTGATACATTTGTATAATTGATTTAATTTGATACATTTGTATAATAATGGGTTTTGTATTATGAATCGGGAGTACTTGCATGATTTCATTTGATACATTTGTATAATAATGTGCTTTTGAATTATGAATTGGAATTCTTACCATAATTCTTAGTTAAGAATGAAATAGTGTTAATTTATGTCGTTAAAACACTATACTGAGTTATGAATAAGAAGTGTTATGTTAATTCTTAAATTTATCATCTTGTTTGAATAATGATTATGTTCTAAGAATTTAATGTATTGCATTAGTTAATGATTTACAAGAATACATGTGAATTCACCGAATTTTGATTTCATAGATGATTTAGCGACAGTGTATACGATTTATGTGCTGTGGAAATTAAGGCGGAGCCATAATTCAACGCCTCGCTGTGTAGTGCGTTAATGTATTAGGTCAAGGCAAAACGAATTAACAATTTGAGGACGTGTAGTTAATTACAAGCCGTAAAGTTGTTATAACTGATAGAACTATCTGATTTTTCGAACCAGGAATAATGGACAGTCTCAACAGTAAATATTGTAACGAGAGACTTAGGTCGTTTTAATTCTCTTTTGAAAGGAAGAAAATAGCTTTTTTGGGAAGATCGTGAAGTTGTGCAGTGTACGCATGATACAGTGGACAAGTCCGGAATCAAGCGGAAACATCCACGAGTGCAGAGTACCTAGAAATTGGACGAGACAGCGACTTCTTGAAACAACATTGATTGAACAGTGAACGAGGATAGAGAAATAACAGGTTATGAAAATCGAACAAAGCATTGACTTCGATTTTACCACTCGATCCTATGATGATTTAAAACTATCCGTAATACAACGGGTAATTTGTTTAATTCTATTTCAAATCTTATTGTAATTCGGTGAAAGTTGTATTTCTAAAGTGCGTGTATTCCTAATGAAAGTAAGTTTCATAATTGTGTATGTAATTGATTAAATTGTTTATTTATCTTTACGGGGGCTTGTAGTTGTTTGTTCAATATACCTCCTCAGTTACCATATCTATTCTCATACTCGAACCTAGTCCGAGTTTCCTCTGACCCTTGCCACCCCATTTTTGATATTTGGTTTTTTATGTTGAGGTGTAGGGTCAGAGCGCATCCCCTATCAAAAAGTTGGAATTCGCCGACACCAGCTGGTGTCGCATGGGGCACTCGCCTACTAACAGGCCTAGCAAACTTGAAAGACCTTATATCGAGCCATAATTACGTTAAATCGATAGGGAAATAATTTATCTTCTCAGAAATTACAAGTACACCCCAACATAAAAAACCAAATATCAAAAATGGGGTGGCAAGGGTCAGAGGAAACTCGGACTAACTCGAACCGGGCAATTATATCGAGGGCGGTCATCTCTTAGATAACGAGTATCAAAGGGGAGTGGGTTATAGTTATTTCTATTATATGTTGCACAATACCCCTTAACAAATGGGACTTAACACTTACCCTTGGACAAGTGGGGCTTATACAATATTATACGAATAACGCTCATAACCTGCGAGTAACCTGACAATCTCATATATTGTACATGTGTCACTGAAACTGTAAAGAAAAGTGATCAGTTAGTTAATTTCGCTGTGCATGCAACAGCATAATCTATAAAAAGTCAATAAATGTTACATCTGAGAAATTGAAATTTGCTTTATGTTCTTCAATGCGATATATTTAATTGTACTTTGAAATATATGCATCATATTTCCCTGGTAAATAGAAAATCAGAAACTTTATTATCAATGAAATCAATGTTTACCCTGAAACGAGATACATTTAAAAATCACGTATGTTATAGGCATCGTAAAAATGACTTTTGATTAAAATAATTTTCAAATGTATAATATTTTGCGGAAATATGTGCTTATGCAATGTTTTGTAAACGAAAGAATCAGTGTATGTATGTCTCTATGTGTTGAAATTAGCAGGATTTTACAAGCAACAGGTGCCGATATTACTTTTATCCGAGGAGTGGTTTATTTCCTACAAATATAAGTGAAGCACCAAGAGATTAACTTTCACATAGATAACAAACACGTGCACATAGATTATATCTGCTCCATACATCCGATTTTATTTATTCTAAGGCATGTCCGTATCATCCGCTAAACATCTTTGTATGAATAGGATGCTGCTGAAACAGTTCAAGACCTATCTCTGGTTTTTGGAAACGAGGCACGAGGATTAGAGTTTACGATTTACTCTGAACAAGTTCCAACAAACTGTTCTCCATCTGTGTAATTCTCTAACTTTGTGTAATTCTCTAACTCTGTAATCTTTACTTTTTTCTATTATCTTGTACACTGTACTTTATATCTTTTGACTCGTCAAACCTTAAAAGGCTTAAGTTTTAATGATTTCATGCCGCAGGCATGAAGCATCATGTCAACGTCTTAATTAACACTTTATAACATTATTATCTTAATTCAACCACACACACACACACACACACACACACACACACACACATATATATATATATATATATATATATATAGACTCATCGAACCTTAAAAGGCTTATTTTTTAATAATCTACACTGTAACATCTATATTGACAGGTGTATGATAAAACATTAATGTTGAAACATGTTGGAAGGCATATACCCGTAATAACTCCACGGTAGAACGGAAGTCACTCATGTAGGGTATGCATTTAAACATGCGTATATATTTTGTGTTAATATACAGATGGATTTCAACTGCAAACATGAGCCAATCCGATTCACTAAAAGTTTACTTTCTAGCTGTGTTAATTATACTTGATACATTTAATAGGAAGTTATTTTCCAAAACTTCCGTTTTTGGACGCCATTTTGAATTTCTGACGATGCTATGTACGTGATCTGGATGTTTAAGGTGGCTTTATCAATTTTTCAGTCAATCGCTAAGATGACTGGAGTTTGACAGTTTTTAGTTTTGTCTTGCACATGGGCATCATGCCGCAGACATGTAGCATCAGGTCCACGTCTTATCAAACATTATAGAACAGTATGATCTTAATTCAACAATACACAAATCTCTCCTCTCTCTCTCTCTCTCTCTCTCTCTCTCTCTCTCTCTCTCTCTCTCTCTCTCTCTCTCTCTCTCTCTCTATATATATATATATATATATATATATATATATATATATATATATATATATATATATATATTACACTTTGGTAAAGGATTAAGGTTCAGTTAAATTATTTATTAGCCCTTGTGTTCATTCGACCTAACCTTTGTTCCGGCACTATAATTTTAAGAATGTTTACAGTACTGGATTGCGAATGGGAACTGGATAACATATCATGATTGAATATAAGATATTTTGGAAACACCCAATAAACAATATATAACATATTGGTTTGCGTATCTGATGTGTATCAAACCATAGCTTATTTGTTAAACGTTTTGCATTGAATCATTATTGGTTGGCTTTCAACTAAAATGTTTTTTTTTATTTTCTAAAATTATACCAATAGAAGGAACTGATTTCCACCATTCCAAATTGTAGTTTAGAGAAATAATGCACCCTCATTGCATGTTCAAATTAATTTAATTTGGCAACACAATGTCATTGGGATTTACGGGAGATAAACTAAAAAGGTTGCGTGCATAAAAGTATTGATGGCACATTGAGAGAGTTTGATTCCCTGCATCTTACTGCACCTGTCAGTGGAATCATGACCCCTGAATGTCAATCCTGTTCAATTGTGTATCATAACTTTACCAAGGACTTTGTTAATATCCTTTACAATAATGAGATTGCACATATGTGTTTCATTTCTAAATCCATGTTTTCTGATAAAGAGGAGTTAATTGCTGATTTTCCCCTAGACTGACTGCTGGGGAGTGGCTTTAACTCACAACGCTGCAAGTTAATCATGGAGGAATTTAATTTACAAGGGTGTAGGTGGAATCATATTAACTATCATCCCCAGGCTTCGGGAAAGGAAAGGGAAGGTTAGGAGGTGGTGGTGTAGGCAAGGTGAGTAGGACTGGGGTGGAGGTGTAAATCAATAGAGATTGATGACCAAAATGCATGAAAGGCCATACCACAGGGAGCGGATATGTGTAATTAAAGGTTTTGTATATAGCAGTATAATCTATTACATGTATAAGCTGATATCAGTTGTTACGTCTCAGTACATGCATTGTTATTAGATTTACTACATATTAAAAGAGTGACTAAAATAGCATAGGTCAAGGTCAAAAGGATTGTTGAGTCACATGTTATTATGGCTGCATCGATGTCATTGCAGACGAGATGATACCGTTACCGATGTTTAATAGAGAAATGGCCATTTTGGCTGAATTCACCACTCTTACATCTCCAGTAAGTTCTTCATTTTTAAGCCCTCCCGGGAAACCTAAACAAGTAGGATCTTTTGCGACAATTCCAGTGTCACAATATGTTTAAACGTTCTGATTTTAAGTTAAAATTTTGTAAAGCTGATTTATTTGTATTTAATGTTTTCAATGTTAAATGTCTTTTAACGTTAGGACACAATAAGCTATGCATGACTCTACTAGCTCAGATTGAGCTGATTTTCAATTTTGTTTTTGAGCATTATTAAGTATCTAACATCATCCGCCTCCATTTTTCCCACAGCGGTCGACTATTTGCTCTGGACGACTACTTCCGTAATATAAACACTTGCGTGTACATCAAATTTGAGGAAGGACAAGAAAATAAGACACACGCCGTTGGTACTAATCTTTACAAGTTTTATACCAAAACACGTTTTATATTTTGTCATCGTGATAACCAACAAAATGTACAAGGATTATTTGACTGCTACAAATAACTTTCTGAATAGAGTTAACAAAATATAACACAAATCTTGATTAAGCTATCAAAACACAAGACGCCAATATCTTAGTTTGATTTTGAACTGATATTCATTTATATTTTATGCAGTTACATATCAATAGTACATGTACATACAAAGAAGCGTTGTTGCTCACTGATTAGCCAGCAGCAGTCTAAGCCCTAATTGTACATCAGCCTTACACTGTTTATGTGATTTTCTTTAAAAATAATTGTTCTTTGATTTTTAACCTTTTTTTTAGAATGATTTTAAAACATGTTACGGAAAGAACACAACATTCATCCAAAGTAGGCTACAGCATATTATTATTTTACATTTGAAAGAAGCCTTTGGTCGAATACATTCTGTATTTAAATGTTTAGTGACTGAAACATAGTTATGAATATCATACGTCATGCAGTTAACGCAATTTGTGTAAAGCTACATTTAATTTTATCAGAATATCTATAGTAGGCATTGTGATAATCTCGTAATAGACTGCATGACATTCCAGGATATAATTCAACGTGCATCTTATATTCCAGGATATAATTCAACGTGCATCTTATATTCCAGGATATAATTCAACGTGCGTCTTATATTCCAAGATATAATTCAACGTGCGTCTGAATGTGTTACATCAGATGAAGTCCACGCATTTCATTTATCAAAAGGATGGTCTCTGTATGTGCCTAGACATATCCCAGCTTCAAAAAAAGCACATTATCATAAACTCAATTACGGATGAACAATATGGAATAACTTAAGCTAATGGAAAATTAAGGTAGTACAGTTTTTATTAAGCAATCTATATTTAATACGGTTTAGAATTCATTTATCCATTTTATTTTAAAATTGACCATTTATAACGTATTTTACGACGAGGAAGTTCACAATTACGCTATTGTGTGTTGAATGCGGCTTAGATTTTGTTTGTTTAAATGGCTTGATTCGTATTAGTCCAATTACAGGTCTTAATCAATATTTGCTATCTTCAAAGACTGCGTGAGAAGAAACATAAGGAGACCTTTTTGTTTATCTAAGTTCCATGTTGAATCTAAATATAAGTTGTAGTGTCATGACGCATTCATGCTGGATATATTGATAAACGTGTGTTTCTAGCAAATGTGTGTGTGTGTGTGGGGGGGGGGGGATTTTTAACGTAGCTCTAACAAGCTTTCAGTCATATCAATTAATTATTAAGGGCAGGTAATGCTGTGACATTAATTCAAGAATCAGTTATTAAGGGCAGGTTATCTCGTGACATTAAGTCAAGTATAAGCTCTTAAGGGCAGTTAATATCGTAGCATTAATCAAAGTATCAGTTATTAAGGGCAGGTAATATCGTGGCATTAATTCAAGAATCAGTCATTAAGGGCAGGTATTGTGGTGGAATTAATTACAGTATCAGTTATTAAGGACAGGTAGTGTCGTGAAATTAAGTCAAGTATCAGTTATTAAGGGCTGGTAATGTGGTGTAATTAGTTACAGTATCAGTTATTAAGGGCAGGTAATGTCGTGGTAATGTCGTGTCATTAATTCAAGTATCAGTTATTAAGGGCAGGTAATATCGTGGTAATGTCGTGTCATTAATTCAAGTATCAGTTATTAAGGGCAGGTAATATCGTGGTAATGTCGTGTAATTAATTCAAGTATCAGCTATTAAGGGCAGATAATGTCGTATCATTAATTCAAGTATCAGTTATTAAGGTCAGGTAATGTGGTGGAATTAATTACAGTATCAGTTATTAAGGACAGGTAGTGTCGTGAAATTAAGTCAAGTATCAGTTATTAAGGTCAGGTAATGTCGTGTCATTAATTCAAGTATCAGTTATTAAGGGCAGGTAATATCGTGGTAATGTTGTGTCATTAATTCAAGTATCAGTTATTAAGGGCAGGTAATATCGTGGTAATGTCGTATCATTAATTCAAGTATCAGTTATTAAGGTCAGGTAATGTGGTGGAATTAATTACAGTATCAGTTATTAAGGGTAAGTAATATCGTGACATTTTTTCAAGTATCAGTTATTAAAGGCAGATAATGTCGTGGCATTAAGTCAAGTATGTTATTAAGGGCATGTATTGTCGTGGCAGTAATTCAAGTATCAGTTAATAAGGTCAGGTAATATCGTGTCGTTAATTCAAGTATCAGATAATAAAGTCAGGTAATATCGTGGCATTAAGTCAAGTATCAGTTATTAAGGAAAGGTAATGTCATGGCATTAATTCAAGTATCAATTAATAAGGTCAGGTAATATCGTGTGGTTCATTCAAGTATCAGTTAATAAGGTCAGGTAAAATCGTGTCGTTAATTCAAGTATCAGTTAATAAGGTCAGGTAATATCGTGGCATTAAGTCAAGTATCAGTTATTAAGGGCAGGTAAGGTCGTGGCATTAAATAAAATCCCAGATCTTATAAGCATAAATAAAGAGAAGAATAGTATAAAAGATTAACCTGTCCTGCATATGGATTATTTATAAACCAAATAAAATGGAACTTTGTTTATAACTCCTCTGTAGTGCAGTTTTAATCTGAACAAATCCTTTATAATACACACGTTTCTCCTATCATTCGTTGGAAACTTGGAAGTCAATGAAAATAATTTCTTTGTCTACACCAGTTACAGCTTCCAGTTAATTTATTATTTTTGTTTTGCATACTAAATATTGGTATTAATTTTGATGTCATATACCTAAAGTTGTTTCCTTTATTTAAATTTATTTCATGCCTTTATTGTAAATTACATTATTTTTCCAAAATTCCGATTTCACTGTTAAAAGAAGGCTTCATAACAGAAGTGATTATATTGACTTTTAAGTAGTAATATGTGGCGATTGGGGGAAAAGGAATTAACATTACGCTGTAGGTTTACATTGGAAGCCGATCTGGTATTGATTTAACATTGAAGGTACATTGTTAGAAATGGTTGACTTAACATGGGGTACGTTGTACGAAGTGGCTGACCTTAATACTTAAGACATGTACCTAAAATGTACATTATGTTGTAGGGTTACATTTTGATTGGGTGACATAGAAGTTGAGGTGAAGTGGAGGTGGGTGATGCCTCACATACCGAGGAAAGCAATACAAGTTCTTGCTGTCAATTGTGAAGAAACCTAAAGTGAAACTGATCCTATAACAGTTACATCCACAACAAGATCTAGAAAGTTAAAATCAGTTAAGACATACATTGAACGTTATTGCTAAGAAGTAACATGACGATCGTTTGAAACTATGCATTACTTATGATATTACCTGTATGACTCGACTCTCATATATTGGCAAAATTAACTTCTGACAAAGTGTTGAACAAAATTCAAGACGTTAAACAGTCCAATGATGAGCTGGATATGACCAGTGGGAAAGCTACTCTTCACGTTACACACCTTATACATCCAAGGGGTAGAGGACAATACTAATAGTTTTATCGTTGGTTCAGTTTCTCAGTACTAAACGAAGTAAAGTCCAGATGTACAACTGCCAAGATCAGATCATTTAGCCGGTGTGATCGTAGTTACGCCGATATAAACGAAACAGTAGAATTTGAAATTCTAACGGAGATCCTTGAAGATTAGGACTGACCCAAGCAACATAGACAAGATGAATTTATTTTGAATCAAGCAGATATTTCTAAAAAGACCACATGTGGAGTTCCTGAAATGCTAAAGCTTCAATACGTGCTGGCATCATTTTATACGTTGAATCTGTACTCTCAAGTTGACCATCAACTTCTCGTGTTTCTAGAACAGGAATACATTTTTCATCGCCAACGGAAATTGTCAATATCATTTCGATGCCATCCCAAGTATTACGGGACTTTTCAGGTACAGTTACTATTGCTATTGAATGTAGTCAATGACACTGTAAACGATTAAGTGGACTACCAAATACTTTTAAAAGAACTGAATCCGCAAGACGAGACAAATCCATTCAACTCTGTGTATGTGTGTGTATGCATGTATGTATGTGTGTGTCTGTGTGTGTGTGTGTGTGTGTGTGTGTGTGTGTGACTACCATTTATTAGTCTTTGCTTGTGAATAATTTATGAATAATACATGCAGCAAAGACCTGACCACCGAAATGGAATCTCTGCTCTAAAACGTCATCGAGATAATAGGTTTGCAAAGTGTGACGAATAAGAGTTTTACCCCTCCGTAACAAGAAGACATTTGTAGTACTTATTCAGCGTTCCATAATTGCAAAATTGTGTCAAGCCATTTGGATACACCAACGGACGTTTGACCGGAAGGAAGTGCAAGCTGGAAACGTCGTGGATTCAACATTTGCAAACACATGTGAGCTGATTAGGTCATATATCATCATTTGTGATAGTGTGTGTATATTTTACCCCCATTCCTTTGCACTCTACACCTTTGAGTGTATTACTGTGTTTGTCTAATTTTCATTCAATACACACGCCGTGAGAGATAATAATGAAAGTAGGTTTTGAATAGTAACCAAAACGAGGTGTGTTGGATGATAAATCAAAAATGGGTTCTGCATAGTAAATAAGCGCTGAATAGTAGATAACGGAGTAATGTTAAATTCACATTAGAACTACAAATATATGCCTTGGATTGCTACGGCAGTCTGCGTTCGCACGAAAAACAGCATGTAAGCCACCACCACCCATTCCCAAACGTAACACCTGCTTTGTATTGTTCATTTGCGGTAAGGCTGTATTGAGGTCAACCACTTTTAACAATTTACCACTATTTTAGGTCAGTTATTTCTTATAATTCAATAATGTAACATCAACGTTGAATTCACGGTTGATCCCTAATCACCACATTGCCATTCATCATTTCATTTCAGCATCTGGTTCTACTCCAAATATAACTCAAATAAAACTTTATGGAATAAACACATTTATCTTTGACCAAAATAATTTGGATGTGTCAAATATGATCTGTTGTTGATTAGCATCACTTGGGATTTATTAATTTATTTTTTTTGTAAATTTTATTTTTGTTTTAGCTCTCATATTTGGGATGAAATATGAATAGTGACCTAACATTTTTGTGGGGACGTGAAATTATTGCTGTTAATTCAGTAAGTGTTTACTATTTTAAGTGACGACTTTGAGTAAAAAGGAGAATAACTCCTCAATTTTTTCACGGTTCCTTAATTACATAATACATTCCTTTGACTTGACTAATGTCTTGTTTTTCTTTCTGAAAGCTGAGCTGTTATATGTAATGCAGCGCAATAAAGACTTTTTAGGGTAGTGAATTTTGACAGCTTTCAATGTCACAAGTAGCTGCTGAATGCATTACTTCTGAAGTTAGACAATACTATAAGGTGCAGTTTTCCGTAATAATAATAAGAAAAGTAAAACCAGCAATATCACTATTACTACTCCTAGTATAAGAATGACATTATTATTGTTATTACACTGCACGACACTACATTGAACTACACGACATGAGATTGCAATACAATACAATACAATACAATACAATACAATACAATACAGCACAGCACAGCACAGTACGATTCGATGCGATGCGATGCGATGCGATGCGATACGATACGATACGATATAATACAATGTATTGCAATACAGTACAATGTAATGCTGTACAATACAGTTCAAGACAACGCAATGCAACGCAATACAATGTACTACACTACAATACAATACAATACAATGCAATGCAATGCAATGCAATGCAATGCAACGCAGCGCAGCGCAACACAAGACAATCAATCCAATCCAATCCAATGCAATGCAATGCAATGCAATACAATACAATACAATACAATGCAATGCAATGCAATGCAACGCAACGCAACGCAACGCAACGCAACGCAACACAACACAACACAACACAACACAACACAACACAACACAACACAATACAACACAATACAATACAACACGACATCGGTGCAGAAATAAACATGAAGATTAAATAAACATTACATTGTATACTGAAAGGAGGATTGGTCAGTCCACATCAGTTCAGTTAATTTCGTTTGGCCCAGTACAAATAGATGCACGAGCCAACCAATATTCATCAATTCACTGGAACTCTAAAGCTTATGATATTATAGATTAATAAGACCTAACTGCTTGAAAAGTGATTTTGTAATCTTTCTTTTCTTTTTTCTTTTACTTTACATAATGCATTAATATCGGGATGTTCTGTCTTCTTTTTAATCCATTCACATGTTCAATGACATCTGTACTCTCATTAACCAAATGAGACATCATCACATCCATAACCAACCCACCGAGCACCAGTGGACTACTATGATACGAGATTTCTAAAAACATAGCAAACAGGTATACATACATGCTTTATGTAAAGTGGTAAATAATAATCAGACATGAAGCACGGACAGATAAGGTATTCTGAGTTTTTATTTTAATTTCTAAATAACTGTACACCAATCAGAGGTAGCATGATTGAATGATTACCCTGAAAAAATATTGTTATTTAAACAGTAATTATTCTATATAATTATGATAGTCAAGATCTTTCGTTATAGGATTAATAATTATTAACGCCCTTGTTATAGAAAGGCATCTTACATTAATGGCTTTAAATATTGACCCCCTTGTTATAGAAGTTCATCTTACATTAATGGCTTTAAATATTAACCCCCTTGTTATAGAAGTTCATCTTACATTAATGGCTTTAAATATTGACCCCCTTATTAAAGAAAGGCATTTTACATTAATGGCTTTAAATATTAACCCCCTTGTTATAGAAGTTCATCTTACATTAATGGCTTTAAATATTGACCCCCTTGTTATAGAAAGGAATTTTACATTAATGGCTTTAAATATTGACCCCCTTGTTATAGAAAGGCATTTTACATTAATGGCTTTAAATATTAACCCCCTTGTTATAGAAGTTCATCTTACATTAATGGCTTTAAATATTGACCCCCTTGTTATAGAAGTTCATCTTACATTAATGGCTTTAAATATTGACCCCCTTGTTATAGAAGTTCATCTTACATTAATGGCTTTAAATATTGACCCCCTTGTTATAGAAAGGCATTTTACATTAATGTCTTTAAATATTGACCCCCTTGTTATAGAAGTTCATCTTACATTAATGGCTTTAAATATTGACCCCCTTGTTATAGAAAGGCATTTTACATTAATGGCTTTAAATATTGACCCCCTTGTTATAGAAGTTCATGTTACATTAATGGCTTTAAATATTGACCCCCTTGTTATAGAAGTTCATCTTACATTAATGGCTTTAAATATTGACCCCCTTGTTATAGAAAGGCATTTTACATTAATGGCTTTAAATATTGACCCCCTTGTTATAGAAAGGCATTTTACATTAATGGCTTTAAATATTAACCCCCTTGTTATAGAAGTTCATCTTACATTAATGGCTTTAAATATTGACCCCCTTGTTATAGAAGTTCATCTTACATTAATGGCTTTAAATATTGACCCCCTTGTCATAGAAGTTCATCTTACATTAATGGCTTTAAATATTAACCCCCTTGTTATAGAAAGGCATTTTAAATTAATGGCTTTAAATATTAACCCCCTTGTTATAGAAGTTCATCTTACATTAATGGCTTTAAATATTGACCCCCTTGTTATAGAAGTTCATCTTACATTAATGGCTTTAAATATTGACCCCCTTGTTATAGAAGTTCATCTTACATTAATGGCTTTAAATATTGACCCCCTTGTTATAGAAGTTCATCTTACATTAATGGCTTTAAATATTGACCCCCTTGTTATAGAAGTTCATCTTACATTAATGGCTTTAAATATTAACCCCCTTGTTATAGAAGTTCATCTTACATTAATGGCTTTAAATATTAACCCCCTTGTTATAGAAGTTCATCTTACATTAATGGCTTTAAATATTAACGCCCTTGTTATAGAAGTTCATCTTACATTAATGGCTTTAAATATTGACCCCCTTGTTATAGAAGTTCATCTTACATTAATGGCTTTAAATATTGACCCCCTTGTTGTAGAAGTTCATCTTACATTAATGGCTTTAAATATTGACCCCCTTGATGTAGAAGTTCATCTTACATTAATGGCTTTAAATATTGACCCCCTTGATATAGAAGCTCATCTTACATTAATGGCTTTAAATATTGCCCCCCTTGTTATAGAAGTTCATCTTACATTAATGGCTTTAAATATTGACCCCCTTGATATAGAAGCTCATCTTACATTAATGGCTTTAAATATTGACCCCCTTGATATAGAAGCTCATCTTACATTAATGGCTTTAAATATTGCCCCCCTTGTTATAGAAGTTCATCTTACATTAATGGCTTTAAATATTAACCCCCTTGTTATAGAAGTTCATCTTACATTAATGGCTTTAAATATTAACCCCCTTGTTATAGAAGTTCATCTTACATTAATGGCTTTAAATATTAACCCCCTTGTTATAGAAGTTCATCTTACATTAATGACTTTAAATATTAACGCCCATGTTATAGAAGTTCATCTTACATTAATGGCTTTAAATATTTACCCCCTTGTTATAGAAGTTCATCTTACATTAATGGCTTCAAATATTAACCCCCTTGTTATAGAAGTTCATCTTACATTAATGGCTTTAAATATTAACCCCCTTGTTATAGAAGTTCATCTTACATTAATGGCTTTAAATATTAACCCCCTTGTTATAGAAGTTCATCGTACATTAATGGCTTTAAATATTGACCCCCTTGTTATAGAAGTTCATCTTACATTAATGGCTTTAAATATTAACCCGCTTGTTATAGAAGTTCATCTTACATTAATGGCTTTAAATATTAACCCCCTTGTTATAGAAGTTTATCTTACATTAATGGCTTTAAATATTAACCCCCTTGTTATAGAAGTTCATCTTACATTAATGGCTTTAAATATTGACCCCCTTGTTATAGAAGTTCATCTTACATTAATGGCTTTAAATATTGACCCCCTTGTTATAGAAAGGCATTTTACATTAATGGCTTTAAATATTGACCCCCTTGTTATAGAAAGGCATTTTACATTAATGGCTTTAAATATTAACCCCCTTGTTATAGAAGTTCATCTTACATTAATGGCTTTAAATATTGACCCCCTTGTTATAGAAGTTCATCTTACATTAATGGCTTTAAATATTGACCCCCTTGTCATAGAAGTTCATCTTACATTAATGGCTTTAAATATTAACCCCCTTGTTATAGAAAGGCATTTTAAATTAATGGCTTTAAATATTAACCCCCTTGTTATAGAAGTTCATCTTACATTAATGGCTTTAAATATTGACCCCCTTGTTATAGAAGTTCATCTTACATTAATGGCTTTAAATATTGACCCCCTTGTTATAGAAGTTCATCTTACATTAATGGCTTTAAATATTGACCCCCTTGTTATAGAAGTTCATCTTACATTAATGGCTTTAAATATTGACCCCCTTGTTATAGAAGTTCATCTTACATTAATGGCTTTAAATATTAACCCCCTTGTTATAGAAGTTCATCTTACATTAATGGCTTTAAATATTAACCCCCTTGTTATAGAAGTTCATCTTACATTAATGGCTTTAAATATTAACGCCCTTGTTATAGAAGTTCATCTTACATTAATGGCTTTAAATATTGACCCCCTTGTTATAGAAGTTCATCTTACATTAATGGCTTTAAATATTGACCCCCTTGTTGTAGAAGTTCATCTTACATTAATGGCTTTAAATATTGACCCCCTTGATGTAGAAGTTCATCTTACATTAATGGCTTTAAATATTGACCCCCTTGATATAGAAGCTCATCTTACATTAATGGCTTTAAATATTGCCCCCCTTGTTATAGAAGTTCATCTTACATTAATGGCTTTAAATATTGACCCCCTTGATATAGAAGCTCATCTTACATTAATGGCTTTAAATATTGACCCCCTTGATATAGAAGCTCATCTTACATTAATGGCTTTAAATATTGCCCCCCTTGTTATAGAAGTTCATCTTACATTAATGGCTTTAAATATTAACCCCCTTGTTATAGAAGTTCATCTTACATTAATGGCTTTAAATATTAACCCCCTTGTTATAGAAGTTCATCTTACATTAATGGCTTTAAATATTAACCCCCTTGTTATAGAAGTTCATCTTACATTAATGGCTTTAAATATTAACCCCCTTGTTATAGAAGTTCATCTTACATTAATGGCTTTAAATATTGACCCCCTTGTTATAGAAGTTCATCTTACATTAATGGCTTTAAATATTAACCCCCTTGTTATAGAAGTTCATCTTACATTAATGGCTTTAAATATTGACCCCCTTGTTATAGAAGTTCATCTTACATTAATGGCTTTAAATATTGACCCCCTTGTTATAGAAGTTCATCTTACATTAATGGCTTTAAATATTGACCCCCTTGTTATAGAAGTTCATCTTACATTAATGGCTTTAAATATTGACCCCCTTGTTATAGAAGTTCATCTTACATTAATGGCTTTAAATATTAACCCCCTTGTTATAGAAGTTCATCTTACATTAATGGCTTTAAATATTAACCCCCTTGTTATAGAAGTTCATCTTACATTAATGACTTTAAATATTAACGCCCTTGTTATAGAAGTTCATCTTACATTAATGGCTTTAAATATTTACCCCCTTGTTATAGAAGTTCATCTTACATTAATGGCTTCAAATATTAACCCCCTTGTTATAGAAGTTCATCTTACATTAATGGCTTCAAATATTAACCCCCTTGTTATAGAAGTTCATCTTACATTAATGGCTTTAAATATTAACCCCCTTGTTATAGAAGTTCATCTTACATTAATGGCTTTAAATATTAACCCCCTTGTTATAGAAGTTCATCTTACATTAATGGCTTTAAATATTAACCCCCTTGTTATAGAAGTTCATCTTACATTAATGGCTTTAAATATTAACCCCCTTGTTATAGAAGTTCATCGTACATTAATGGCTTTAAATATTGACCCCCTTGTTATAGAAGTTCATCTTACATTAATGGCTTTAAATATTAACCCCCTTGTTATAGAAGTTCATCTTACATTAATGGCTTTAAATATTAACCCGCTTGTTATAGAAGTTCATCTTACATTAATGGCTTTAAATATTAACCCCCTTGTTATAGAAGTTCATCTTACATTAATGGCTTTAAATATTAACCCCCTTGTTATAGAAGTTCATCTTACATTAATGGCTTTAAATATTAACCCCCTTGTTATAGAAGTTCATCTTACATTAATGGCTTTAAATATTAACCCCCTTGTTATAGAAGTTCATCTTACATTAATGGCTTTAAATATTAACCCCCTTGTTATAGAAGTTCATCTTACATTAATGACTTTAAATATTAACGCCCATGTTATAGAAGTTCATCTTACATTAATGGCTTTAAATATTTACCCCCTTGTTATAGAAGTTCATCTTACATTAATGGCTTCAAATATTAACCCCCTTGTTATAGAAGTTCATCTTACATTAATGGCTTTAAATATTAACCCCCTTGTTATAGAAGTTCATCTTACATTAATGGCTTTAAATATTAACCCCCTTGTTATAGAAGTTCATCGTACATTAATGGCTTTAAATATTGACCCCCTTGTTATAGAAGTTCATCTTACATTAATGGCTTTAAATATTAACCCGCTTGTTATAGAAGTTCATCTTACATTAATGGCTTTAAATATTAACCCCCTTGTTATAGAAGTTTATCTTACATTAATGACTTTAAATATTAACCCCCTTGTTATAGAAGTTCATCTTACATTAATGGCTTTAAATATTGACCCCCTTGTTATAGAAGTTCATCTTACATTAATGGCTTTAAATATTGACCCCCTTGTTATAGAAGTTCATCTTACATTAATGGCTTTAAATATTAACCCCCTTGTTATAGAAGTTCATCTTACATTAATGGCTTTAAATATTAACCCCCTTGTTATAGAAGTTCATCTTACATTAATGGCTTTAAATATTAACCCCCTTGTTATAGAAGTTCATCTTACATTAATGGCTTTAAATATTGACCCCCTTGTTATAGAAGTTCATCTTACATTAATGGCTTTAAATATTGACCCCCTTGTTATAGAAGTTCATCTTACATTAATGGCTTTAAATATTAACCCCCTTGTTATAGAAGTTCATCTTACATTAATGGCTTTAAATATTAACCCCCTTGTTATAGAAGTTCATCTTACATTAATGGCTTTAAATATTGACCCCCATGTTATAGAAGTTCATCTTACATTAATGGCTTTAAATATTAACCCCCTTGTTATAGAAGTTCATCTTACATTAATGGCTTTAAATATTGACCCCCTTGTTATAGAAGTTCATCTTACATTAATGGCTTTAAATATTGCCCCCCTTGTTATAGAAGTTCATCTTACATTAATGGCTTTAAATATGAATTATTAATTATTAATTATTAATTATTAATGGCTTTAAATATTGTCACATTTATCTCAGTGTTTGGATCAGTCTCAAAAAATGAAAACTAGTATACAAGCATGGCTACAAAACGTTTCATCCTCAATAGAGAACAACTGACCGCTTATTGTGCAGTTGGTGGAGCGTCGTACTTAACCCTAGGGTTGCAAGTTTGATACCCGCTAAGGCCAGCCCGGCTCGGTAACTCCAATGTATACATAAGGCACGTACTTATAAGATACAGCCAAGAATCTGTAAAAAACGAATGTAAGTAAATTAATATAAAGCCTCCTTCAAAACGAATTTTATGACAACTTGTTCTTTTTGGGACTTGTGCAATAGCTAACGTTTGATTTGAAGAAAACGAAATATTAATATGGCAAAATGTCGGTACTGTCGGATAGAAATTTAGTACATTAAATGCTTTCTTGTGGTTATTCTTGTTTTAACAAGACTCTTTGTACTTGCTGAATTTCGAAAATGATAACGCATGTTCAAAATTATCTCAGTGGTATATAGTAATGTAACGGTAAAGGCTTCAAAGCTGCGAGAAATGATGCTCTTCAGGCGCCTCTACAACATTTAGATTTTTTTAATGATATACTCACATGCTTCCTTTCAGAACAAATGGTGCACTTCAGGCGCCACTCTATAGTATAACTTTTTTCACATCCTTCCTTTTCGACGAAAATGATGATTCTTAGGCACCCTTTAAATATTTAAATATTATGTATAGACATCGCACAACAGTCCTAACGTAAGATGTTAAATCATCAGAGAAACAAAATTAAAACCAGTAAACATAACACTTTAGATAAAAACAATGAAGAAAAGAATTTTAAAGGAATCAACAATAATGAAAATATTATCAGCCCACAGTCGTTTCCACATAGAATTCTCTGAGAATGTCTTCGTTTGTTTGTATACTGGTTGTGAATTCAATAACAATGATTTTGTTCATTGTCAATAAGACCTTATTGCGTGAAAGAAAGACTATTTTTTCTGTCTTTTCTCTTTTCTTTTACTTTACTTTATATAATTCATTTATTTTGGGATGTGTTGTCTTCTTTTTAATCCATTCACCAGGTTCAATGACATCTGTACTTAATTACTCTGAAATCTGCTATGATCGGATTGATGACGTTTCAATAACACGGTCACATTTTTAGATCTTTCTTTATCTAGAGCATCCTATGAGCTCAGTTTGTATCATTTTTATCCCCTCCTATGACCTCAATTTGTATCCTTTGTATCCCATCCTATGATCTCAATTCGTGTCCTTTGTATCCCATCCTATGATCTCAGTTCGTATCCGTTTTATCCCATCCTATGACCTCAGTTCACATCCTTTTTATCCCATCATATGATCTCAATTCGTATTCTTTTAATCCCATTCTATGATCTCAATTCGTATCCTTGTTATTCCATCCTATGATCTCAACTCGTATCCTTTGTATCAATGTACTATGTGACATCAACCAACAGATATATCACAATATTACAGAAGCTTTTGCAATTCTTAACTGCCGTGAACTTTCAGAATGACGAACAACATTTTTTGAAAAACTATCCGTAGTTCAGCCCCAGCTGAGGAGCAAACTCCGCTGGTAAAGGAGAGCTTTGTTTCATAACTGGGCTTCGTTGGCAAAAGTCACGTTATATTCGTATCATAAACAGTAATATTTTGAATTTCCACATAAGCAACAAGTGTTGAAAATCGAAACAATGGTTAGTTTTCAAAATGACATTTGAGAATATAATATAATCACAAATCTGGTTGAGTTATCCTTACAAAAGCAGCTAAGACTACTCGATGTATCGATGACTCGGTGCTTAAGACATTGGACGCATGCCCAAAGGTTCTGACTGGATCCCCACAACCATACGATACACCTGAATCAGCTACCGCTTTGTAACCTAGAGCAAGGCATTTCACTTGCCTCGTCACACTTGACCAAAGTATTGCTGTACCGTACAATTGTCGCAAAATTGAAACCGAGTATAATATTATATCTATATGATATACAGATTCAAGAAACCTCAGTTTCAAATAATAGTACATACTAAGATATTCACATAATTTCACGTATAGACTAGGCTTGGGATTCGAACAATCTCAAGTTTTCAAATAGGTTTCAAATGTTCTGCACTGTCAGTAAAATTCACAAATCTCCTGGAATTCAACTAAGATTCAAAATACTCTCATGTAAAAAAACAAATATACCAACTGAAACAACAATTGGAATAAACATATGCTTCTTGATCCTTGCACAGTCGCACGATTCATACACCGGTACACCGTACAGTTTAACCACGTCCTTTGGGTTAGCCCACTCTCTTGTATCGGCCGCTCGCGGCCTTCATGGATCCACTACATGTACAGTCAGTCATACTTATACACGTACAGACAGCATACATCACCCTTGTATTAGCTACGTCTAGAGTCCTGGCTCCACCACATGTACAGACATACGTACATACATATAGAAATCTAGATAGCTTACTCGTTAGCTAAACTCATCAGTCTCGTTACATCCGTTAGACTAGTTAGACTGTTAGCCTCGTAAGCTACAATAAAACCAAACTGGTAATAATAATGAGTTCTGGAAAATACTCATACATTAAACTCTTAAAAACAACTTGAAATTCACAGTTCACAACGTTTCAAATCTGCGTTGTAATAAATGAATCGTTACACGATATGGCAATACAAACTCAATAAACTTCGCATGTCATATTAAACATAAATGTAACACTCACCCCTATGGCTTATAGAAATGACTCGTGAAAATATGCGCTCTCTTCACCAGATCCAAAGCGACCAGTGTCGGTTATACCTTAATCTTGCTTAAATTCATAGGACAGTGAGTAATATTCAGGGTAAAATACCCGTGTATATCGTGATTATGATGTCCGTAGCCGCAAGTAGTTTACGGTGACGAGACATATGTTGGTTCCTTCGCTTGTCTGGAAAAGCACCTGTTCATCCTAGATAGCGTTGTACTCATGCACAGCACAAACAGTCAAATATTTCTCAGGCATAACAAAAGTTATTTTTGTTTTAATTACGTGACAACAGCAACCAAAAACTACCTCCACTAGTGTATATGTTTCCCGTGTATATATTTGTAGTGTATATCTTTGTCTGCGTTCTGATTCATATTAAAATCTACATGTCCGATGTTTCTGTTTAATTATCTCTGTGTGTGTGTGTGTGTGTGTCTCCTCACTACTAATTTATCTGTATTGTCTCTTCTCACTACTAATTTATCTGTGTTTCTGTGTCCTCACTACTAATTGATATGTGTTTGTGTCTCCTCACTACGAATTTATCTGTGTTTGTGTCTCCTCACTACTAATTGATATGTGTTTGTATCTCCTCACTACGAATTTATCTGTGTTTGTGTCTCCTCACTACCAATTCATATGTGGCTTATATGTGATTGTGTCTCCTCACTACCAATTTATATGTGCTTGTGTCTCCTAACTACCAATTGATCTGTTCTTGTTTCTCCTCACTACCAATTTATATCTGCTTTATATGCGTTTGTGTCTCCTCACTACTAATTTATCTGTGTTTGTGTCTCCTCACTACCAATTTATATGTGGTTTATATGTGATTGTGTCTCCTCACTAATAGACAACCTGCTTATCCCTTTCTGTAATATCAAGAAAATTGCACACATGACCTTCACTTTTTTGTAATATAGCAAAAGCTACAGCTCCTTTAACCTCTTTTATAATATCACAAAAGCTGTACACAGCTCCTTTAACCTCTTTTTGTAATATCACAAAAGCTGTACACAGCCCCTTTAACCTCTTTTTGTAATATCACAAAAGCTGTACACAGCCCCTTTAACCTCTTTTTGTAAATCAAGAAAGCTATGCACAGCCCCATTAATCTCTTTTTGTGAATCACGAATGATATACACAGCTCCTTTTACCTCTTTGTAATATCGCGAAAACTGTACACATCCCCTCTTACTTCTTTTTGTAATATCAAGAAAACCGTACACATCCCCTTTATTTTTTTGGTAATATCATAAAAGCTGTACACATCCCCTTTTACCTCATGTTCTAATATCACGATAGCTGTACACAGCCCCTTTACTTCTTTTTGTATTATCGCGCAAGCTGTACACAGTCCTCTTATCAGTCTTCGTTATAACCAGAAAGACGTGCACATACCAATTACATGTACATTCTTTCTAACATGGAGAAAGCTGTACACGACTCTTTCGTAATATCAGGAAAATCGTGCACAGCTCCATAGCATCTCTTTGTAACGTATAGAAAGCTGTACATAGACCCTTCATTTTTTTGTAATATCAAAATTGTAGTGCACAGCCCCACTACCCCTCTTTTGTAATATGATGAAAAATGTGCACATACATTTTATATTTTTTTAAATAACACAAACGTTGTACACCTCCTATTTTACCTCTTTTTGGAATATCACGATAGCTGTTCACCCCCACCCACCCCCTTTCGAGCTTTTTGTAATATCACGAAAAATGTATAGTTTCTTTTAAAGCTTTGTGTTATAACACCAATGCCGTGCACAGTCCCTTTACCCTCTTTGTAACATCAAGAAAGCTATACACAGCCCCTTCACCTCTTTATGTACTACCATAAAAGCCGCTCAGAGCCTCCGTGTCCCTTTTTGTATTCTCAAAAAAAGCTGTACAGTCATTTCCCCGTTGTTATTAATATCAATAGAAAAGATTGAGGAAATGATGAAAATAATATATCCAAAAATATTAACTTTGTACACGCTATGAGTATATAAAATCAAAAATTATTTGCAAAATTATTTAAAAGTATGGGGATGATAGCTTTTCACAAAGCATTAGCTCGGTAGAATTTTGAAAATGATAGGAAAATAACCTTTTTTTGTTTACAAAATCATTTGCTGGTGTCACTGATAAAAATGTACTTTATCGGCATCACGTTACCCAATGTATTATTCTTTTATTACATTTGAATGTTGTACCTATTATTTATGAGTTGTCTGGAAAATATCCCATCAACACGTATATCAGATTTGTTGCTATTTGTAGTGTTGACCGTGTAATTCAAGACTGCGTTTTGGCAGAATTTATGCCAGTGTGGATAAAATGTATCTAAATTAACATTACTATCTCCCCTATTACGACAGTGGTTTACATTTCGTATTCTTTATTAAACTAATTCTTTAATTGAACAAGATGATATATTGCAAATCCTCGACCTGATATTATGACAATATTGAAAAGCCAGAAAATTACATGTATGACTTTATCACGTTCTATCGACAAATCAAGTGTGTAGCTATTGGAATACATGATGAAAGCATGTATAAACTCCAAAGAAATGACTAAGCACTCTCATTTACGGTTCCACATAGGAATGAAATTGGCAGGTAATCATATATATGAGCACATATCCATTAGGAATTAACAGTTGAAATGCAATAAACCTTTAATACAAAATGCCATAATGTGGGCTCTGCCCAACCAAATCGGGTATTAACTGTATGTTTCTGACATACCAGTATCCGATCTCTTCTCATTGATGATGTCTTTGACACTCGGTTCTTTATCACCTTCAGCAGTAGCTTTCTACGCATTGCTTTTTCTTGTTTATTAGACATTTTAACCTCCAGTTAGAAACAGAAAATGGGAATAATATACTGGGTCATAAAAAAAATCTATCGGATGCATGGAGAGTATCATTTTAGTTAGTTTGAAATACTTCTCATCAAGACATACCAGGATTTTCATTATTACTGGAAAGCGTTAGTTTCACTTATTTTGAAACACGTATTCATTTAGCCGTTACTTTGGAGTTATTTTCGAATATGAGTAATAATTCTTTTGAGTAAAATCTTTAGAAAAGATTATGATTCTGCACATTAACATAATTAAGAGATTTAACAAGCATTGTGTTCTTCTTCATCCGCATTTAATATTCAAGACGTTCTGCTGGATTAATATTTCTTTCATAAAGTCGCGTTTAGATTTTTTTTCTTAAAATGAAATTTTAAAAAGTTAGTAAAGAGTTTTAATAGTTACGTAAGACATAACAATGTCCTTGTCAGAAAATCTGGAAGAAGAAAAAAATATTATGCGAGATTATCATTGAACTCGCCCATCAGATTAAAATAACGCTAACAATTAATAAAAGCCGGAACAAGATAGCATTCTTTACTGTGCAGAGAACATTAATACGTCTATGTTATGAAAATATCCACAATTGGTTTTTTGCTTTAAAACTTGTGAATCAAATACTTTTTTGTGTTCCGTAGACCTTCGCTTTGGCCATCAATTTACTCGATGTTTATATGTTCTCTGCCAACAACACGTGGCAAATTGTGAGGTAAGATTTTTATTACAACGATATAGGTATAGATATGAAGTATATCAGGTATACGCTATGTAAAAAGTCATTATTACGATATTATTCCTGCAGAGGTGTTGGGCAGGATGGAAGGTGTCGGTGTTGATGTGAAAAGGGACTAATTGATAGAAATGATAGATATGTGCACAAAGACGACGCCAAGAGTTTCATAGTTATCCGAAAACCCTACCGGAAGAACTACAATAGCGTGAAATGACATAACAATTTTGTTTTCTACTATAAAATGGCTTCTTCTTAATTCCTGTGTTTCATATAGATGTCGCATTTTAATTTTATTCCGATGTCTAAGGTTTAACACAGAAAAGGACCAGCCTTTGAATTGCCCACATTACCGCATGGAAGTATAAGGAATATCAACTTAAAGTATGAAAACTGATTGGAGAAAGTTAAAATATGATCCATCATTTAGATTACAAAATCTCAGATCCAAAACAAACGCTTAAAGTACGGTTTAGTAAGATAAATGGCCTGTATAAAGACAAAAACACGAAAACAGATATGAAAATAGTCCAATCAAATAAAAGGAAGAACGGACGAAGTATAAAAGGACGAGTCCACAGTTTGGCAGCCCAATTGTCTTCTTGATCCGGGAGATATGTAAAAACAACTATACCTAACACACACACACACACACACACACACACAAACTCTCTCTCTCTCTCTCTCTCTCTCTCTTATAAAACGTATGCCCTTTTTCACGGTGTGTATCTTTCTGTGATATAAGTTTGCGTTCATTGGATATTGATAATAATTATAGCACGCATCGTGTTGGAAGAGTTTATTTGTATTCACTGGATAATCGACATATACATTTCTTTCTATGTTTACTATGAAACAATACTCACCATGAATATATAGTTTGTATTAAGTGTTTGATTTTATTAAAGTAGAACGGTTATAGCTTGCCTGAATTAAATTTCTCTGCACGCTGCATTCAATCGTTTTAGACGTGTTAAGCTGAGATTTAGCTCCCTGAAGATTTGCGTGATGCATTATTAAAGTGATTTCCCAGTAGAAGAATGGATTTGTGCCTGCGAGATCGCTTAATGAACGATACAGTCACTTAAATCAGATAGTCAAAGGATCCCATTTATCGTTTGTCCATATCTTGTATTTCCTGGTTATTTCCTTTCCTTTCATGTATACAGCATGATCACACCTAATGGATAGACGAACATCACCATGAGATAATTTCATGCTAGAGTGTATAACATGATTGCCAAATAACTGATAAAAAGATAATTTGTTTATGCATCTCAGAACTTCAGTTTATTGCGTATATTACACATACACAACAAGTATAACAAGCTTTCTGCGTGTTTAATGCGTCATACATTTAAAGTTGAAGATATTGGATCCATCTGATGGTAACTTTCGATCATCATGAATCTAATACAATCTCGTCAGGATCTGTAGAAATACAAAAACATAGTCACGACCTATTTGATTCTACGTCTATTGAATCTAACTCATACATGACGAATATATTGACTGACTGCTTTGATATTACTGTTACACCTGTGCTACTATACAGACAATAAGAAGAAATTCTCAACTCCATATAATGGCGGTGAATACTCTAAAAAGCGTTCAGCAAAATAGGACAATATCTTGGTGCCGACTAGGCTGATCCGTTGGCAGGATTCGAACCCGTGACAATTCATTATTCACTACGCCACTGTAGTTCTCTCCACTATTTTCCTTTACAACATACTGGAGAGCGAACTGGGTTTATTTGCCAGGGGATCAAACTTCTTGGCAGTAAACATCGCAAACATGTTCTGCATTTTTAGAAGAAAGTTGAACAGTCGTCATACTTATGAGACGGATAACTAATTAGAGGGACAGAAGGAAGATGAGTTTAATTAATATAAATGCCAAAAGCATATAACCTATACGACTGTGGCGTTTTCAGCTTGTGAGTGTAAAAAATAGACAAGACTTTAGAAAATTTCAAAAAGCCCAGGAGTTCCATGTAGTAGTCGATTCTATAGAAGATAAACTTAGAAGAGATCCTATTGAAAAATTGGCTAAAATCCTACATTATAAACTAGGGTGTCGATACCACCTGATGTCAGTGTAAGGAATATAAATCATCGAATGCTTTAAACAACATCTGAAGTAGCGATACTAAGTAAGAACATATGTCAAAGAAATAAATCTTATTTATTTAGTGTGCATACACGGATAGTTTTGAAACTTTTTTTTTAAACAGATATACCACCAATATAAACTTTGTACTCATTTCTTAAAGGTACAAGCATTATAAATTACGATTACTAATAAAGGATGCCATGAAAAAGTGTACCCTTAATAAATTAGGTCAACTTCATCCTTACTGCGTCGTGAAAGATGCATTGATTAAATAATACATTTGTGTCCCCATGAAAGTCACAAACTAGTCCCTTCTTTTTGTTATAGTATTCCCTGTTTTATGCCAGTTTAGGGATATCGTGTATTGAATTAGAACAACTGATAGACAATCCTATGTTTCTCATGACTGTTAGTAACATGATATCTAAATGGATAACCGAATAGATATGGCGTAGATACGACGTAGATCCAAAATAAATACGACGTAGACACAACAACATATATGACCTAGATGCAAAGTAGATACAAGCTATATACAACATCCACACGACGTAGATATGATACGGATACGAGACTGCAAAGCATGAATATTAACTGGGAAAGAAACATTATATAAAATTAGTGATTATGAAGATAACGTTGTGATGACTTCCGTAATCTGTTAGTGAACATGGAGACAATAAATGCCATTATATAACTGACTGTCATAATTGCTCATTAGAAATAAAGTATTTTCACTTATAGATAAGACATTGTCGTTGTTTTCATCGGTTCTACCCATTTTTATTACATTATTATTCGGTTGAAAGACTTTGTTAACAGCATTGTCTAATTTTACCTTTTGTCTTGATTGTATAATAATAATAATAATAATAATAATAATAATAATAATAATAAAAATGATGATGATGATGATGATGACGACGACGACGATGATGATGATACTACTACTGCTAATGATGATGATGACGATGATGACGATGATGATGATGATGATAATAATAAAATTACTACTACTACTACTACTACTAATAATAATAATAATAATGATAATCATGATGACTTTGTATAGCGCCTAACCTTCAGAAGCTTTAAGAGCTTTACAATATCTATACTGATATGAATAAAATAAAAAAGCAACCAAAAAACCACCATGAAATTGGGGGGGGGGGGGAAATAAATATAAAATTGGTTATGTTGTTTTCCTCTGAGTCGAATCCTTGCTGTGCTAAAATTAGCTTAATTAAACTTTTTGCAATATCTTAAATTATGGAGCCAAATTGTATAAGGCGTGATTCTTTTTGATTGTGTTCACCTCAGATGCAGTGTTATTTGCAAAAAGTTATGCATCGTCTCTGGATACAAACATACTTGCAATGCTGAACTCTTGTAATACTCATCGAAATCTGTGAAATTAAATACGATATAGCCTTCTGTCATTATTTATGATCTGTAGTCTAAATTCAAATCATTGTTTTGTGTTGGCTAATTGTCTGACGTTAATACTCGTTTTAATTTATGAAATCAACTCTGGCTGTTTTAGTTTTTTTCTGATTTTGATTTGTAATGACGTCGTATCGTACGAGTGTGTTTAAAGAAAACATTATAGGGAGTGTAAACTTCATTTTCGTAAACACTTCTGGACTTGTATGCATAAATGAATCTTAGTTTAAAAAAATTGAAATAAGGGATTGTCTTGCGTGCATTTTCTCCAGTTATAATTTCATGATCTATTCTTTGTCAATTTAACCAAACGCTTTTGATGAATGGCTTTCTTCTGATGAATGTAATTATTATTTAGTATCTCTGGAATGTAATGATTTCATAATTCGTATATGTTTTTAGGAGCGCCAAGAGAGCATCGTTTCCACTAATATATACAAATTTAGCGATGAGTCATTATTTTTTTTATAATTATTTTGAGACAGTGCTGTAATAAACAGTTTTTTCCCCCCCTAAATTGATGTCTTCCTTTGTGGTTTAGATTATTAATGCAGCCCAACCCCTACCGAAAGAAATGAACACTACATGTACTCGACAGAGTTTCATATACATTCATTGGTAGCTTCCTTTCCAATATTCAACCATATATGTGATATTGGTAAAATATTTATTTTAGGAAGTTATGTGACTTTCTTTACTTCTTTCTTTTGCGTTGGCTTTAAAATCATATTATTGCTTCATGTTCTTTAAAATCATATCATTGCTTCATGTTCTTTAAAATCATATCATTGCTTCATGTTCTTTAAAATCATATCATTGCTTCATGTTCTTTAAAATCATATCATTGATTCATGTTCTTTAAAATCATATCATTGCTTCATGTTCTTTAAAATCATATCATTGCTTCATGTTCTTTAAAATCATATCATTGATTCATGTTCTTTAAAATCATATCATTGCTTCATGTTCTTTAAAATCATATCATTGATTCATGTTCTTTAAAATCATATCATTGCTTCATGTTCTTTAAAATCATATCATTGATTCATGTTCTTTAAAATCATATCATTGCTTCATGTTCTTTAAAATCATATCATTGCTTCATGTTCTTTAAAATCATATCATTGATTCATGTTCTTTAAAATCATATCATTGCTTCATGTTCTTTAAAATCATATCATTGCTTCATGTTCTTTAAAATCATATCATTGCTTCATGTTCTTTAAAATCATATCATTGCTTCATGTTCTTTAAAATCATATCATTGCTTCATGTTCTTTAAAATCATATCACTGCTTCATGTTCTTTAAAATCATATCACTGCTTCATGTTCTTTAAAATCATATCACTGCTTCATGTTCTTTAAAATCATATCACTGCTTCATGTTCTTTAAAATCATATCACTGCTTCATGTTCTTTAAAATCATATCATTGCTTCATGTTCTTTAAAATCATATCATTGCTTCATGTTCTTTAAAATCATATCATTGCTTCATGTTCTTTAAAATCATATCATTGCTTCATGTTCTTTAAAATCATATCATTGCTTCATGTTCTTTAAAATCATATCATTGCTTCATGTTCTTTAAAATCATATCATTGCTTCATGTTCTTTAAAATCATATCATTGCTTCATGTTCTTTAAAATCATATCATTGCTTCATTTTCTTTAAAATCATATCATTGCTTCATTTTCTTTAAAATCATATCATTGCTTCATGTTCTTTAAAATCATATCATTGCTTCATGTTCTTTAAAATCATATCATTGCTTCATGTTCTTTAAAATCATATCATTGATTCATGTTCTTTAAAATCATATCATTGATTCATGTTCTTTAAAATCATATCATTGATTCATGTTCTTTAAAATCATATCATTGCTTCATGTTCTTTAAAATCATATCATTGCTTCATGTTCTTTAAAATCATATCATTGCTTCATGTTCTTTAAAATCATATCATTGCTTCATGTTCTTTAAAATCATATCATTGCTTCATGTTCTTTAAAATCATATCATTGCTTCATGTTCTTTAAAATCATATCATTGCTTCATGTTCTTTAAAATCATATCATTGCTTCATGTTCTTTAAAATCATATCATTGCTTCATTTTCTTTAAAATCATATCATTGCTTCATTTTCTTTAAAATCATATCATTGCTTCATTTTCTTTAAAATCATATCATTGATTCATGTTCTTTAAAATCATATCATTGATTCATGTTCTTTAAAATCATATCATTGATTCATGTTCTTTAAAATCATATCATTGCTTCATGTTCTTTAAAATCATATCATTGCTTCATGTTCTTTAAAATCATATCATTGCTTCATGTTCTTTAAAATCATATCATTGATTCATGTTCTTTAAAATCATATCATTGATTCATGTTCTTTAAAATCATATCATTGCTTCATGTTCTTTAAAATCATATCATTGCTTCATGTTCTTTAAAATCATATCATTGATTCATGTTCTTTAAAATCATATCATTGCTTCATGTTCTTTAAAATCATATCATTGCTTCATGTTCTTTAAAATCATATCATTGCTTCATGTTCTTTAAAATCATATCATTGCTTCATGTTCTTTAAAATCATATCATTGCTTCATGTTCTTTAAAATCATATCATTGCTTCATGTTCTTTAAAATCATATCATTGCTTCATGTTCTTTAAAATCATATCATTGCTTCATGTTCTTTAAAATCATATCATTGCTTCATGTTCTTTAAAATCATATCATTGATTCATGTTCTTTAAAATCATATCATTGATTCATGTTCTTTAAAATCATATCATTGCTTCATGTTCTTTAAAATCATATCATTGCTTCATGTTCTTTAAAATCATATCATTGCTTCATGTTCTTTAAAATCATATCATTGCTTCATGTTCTTTAAAATCATATCATTGCTTCATGTTCTTTAAAATCATATCATTGCTTCATGTTCTTTAAAATCATATCATTGCTTCATGTTCTTTAAAATCATATCATTGCTTCATGTTCTTTAAAATCATATCATTGCTT
>JAQISU010000163.1:4895000-5225000 GCA_029339505.1 Unio delphinus
TCACGTCAGTGTTTTTGTGACGCCCACGGGAAAAGATCCTAGCAGGATTTTTTTGTTTATCTAACATTATATCGTCGTATACGACTAAATTGTTAATATCTCCATCAATATCATCAATGCTCGGTGCTTCATCGATATCGGTTATAAACTCAATAATACCCTCTCCGGATTTTTCTACCGCGCTGTCGTTAAAATCTTTTAGCACTTCATAACATCGTTGATCATCTACGCTAGGGGCAATTAAATACAACTTATCCCACTTCATCCATCTCATTATTAAATTGAGTAACAATTGCGTTTTACCGGATCCAGATGGCCCGATTATAATCATCCGGATAGAGTTTGGTAGCGCTGCATGATGCTTAACTGGTTCTCTTGTTTTAGTCGCTGAAAAATCAATTATATCCATATTTCTATACATAAATTATGGATCTATATTGTGTGAAGTGTAAAACGCGTACTGGCACAGATGACTTGACGACGATTACAACTAAAAATAACGGATCAGCGCTTTCTGGTAAATGCGTGCAATGTGGTACAAAGAAATTTAGATTTGTGTCTATGAGATCTGATTTAAAAAAAAACGAGGAGGTGATATCGCAGCCAAATTGGCAAAGCTCCCTGGAACCCCATGGGCAAAGTACCCCGGAGAAAAGCACCTTCCAGGATATAGCTACTGTGGACCGGGAACCAGACTTGATATCAGACTCAATAATCAAAATCAACCCAACCCCGGTGAAGAACCAATAAACGCCATTGATAAGGCCTGTCACCTTCATGATGTTGCTTATAAAAGCAGCAATCTGCAACACAGGCATCTCGCGGATGTGAAATTAATTCATGCGTTAAATGCTATTCCTGATAAATCCTCCAAAGAAAAACTGGCTTCCTTTTTGATAAAATCGGCTATGAAAAGCAAATTGATGTTAGGTGCCGGTAATTCATAATATGGAATCAATTTATTATTCCCCAAGAGGATACTGGAGGGGTAAATCAGCAGTCCATAAACTAGCTAGTGCTGCAAAAGTGAAAAAAACCACTGCGGCTAATTGGTTATCCAAACAGGCACTATGGCAAATTTATCTACCACCGCCTAAACAAATTCAATTCTCGCATTTTGATGTGACAGTTCCTAATGAAGTTCATCAGGCTGATATATTATTTCTGCCACATGATCGTGGTTACAAATACGCGCTAACCGTAGTTGATATTGCAAGTCGATACAAAGAAGCAGAACCGTTAAAAACAAAATCAGCCACTGAAGTCGCTTCTGCATTTGAGAGGATTTATCGACGAGGTCCTCTGCACTGGCCAAATCTATTGCAGGTTGATCCTGGCGAGGAATTTCAGGGTGCAGTGTTATCTACAATGAAACATCATAATGTCACCATACGACGAGGGCATACTGCGCTACATCGCGATCAGGCCATCGTAGAACGATTTAATCGGAAGATTGCTGAGCGGTTATTTGGATATCAATACGCAAAAGAATTCATCCAAGAAAAAAGATCCCGTGAATGGGTTAAAAGATTACCATCTGTGATTACTGCACTGAATAACGAGATTACTAGAACAATCAACATGAAACCTAGCAACGCTATTAAAAAGAAGTCTATACCCGTACAACCACAAAAAGATTTCAAAGAACCAATTCTTGGTAGTAATGTCACTGTTAGGTACTTATACGAACCAGGAGAGCTTGAGGGTGGCAGAAAAAGGGCTACTGATCCTATTTGGAGTGTTACTGCACACAAGATATCTAGTATAACACGATCAACTGGTAGACCTCCAGTCTATAAACTGGATTCAACTGCCCCTCAACGAGGATTTACTCGACAACAACTACAGGTAATTCCCGAGGATACTCAATTGCCACCGCATGGTCTTAACTAGCGCCGTTGCGTCTATTGCACTCAAGACAAGTCAACATCACATTATTTCTGACATGACCGAGACTGTTATTTTTTCTGTCTACGGTAAATTGGCGAGGATCTTTATCCGAATACTGCCAACGCATTATACAATTGCAACTCGCGCAGTGATTATTCTGTTGTTGCTTCAAAGTGATTATTAATTCAGCATCAATATCAAATTCTCGTTGTTTTTTTTGTCCTGTTGTTTGTAACCGGAGAGTTTTTTATCAATAATTTTAACATCAATATCATCCATTGTTGTGTCATTATCATCGAAAACAACTCTTCGAAGTTGATTTATTTTTCGTACTGTGGATACTGCGAGATAGACTAAATTCGACCATTCGATGTGATTATCCACCATCCAAACAATTGTATCCGATATAGTCAATCCCTGTGAAGAGTGTATTGTTGCTGCGTATCCTAGCGTCCACGGGGATTTATTAGCACGCAATGCATTTTCGACGACGCTGATATCAACCAGCACAATATCATTTAATACGAGAATTTGTTTTTCACTCTGTCCTGGAATATCAACTTCAATGTTCTGTTTTCGTGTATCCGATGGCCTATAACAAAGGGGTACTGGAAGCGTTGCAAATTTTTCTTTATGCAATTCAAATAACTTCATCTGAAGTGTGTCCCTGACTATTTTTCTACTTGCAATTATCAAATCATTTGGTCTCCATTTTTCCCAGAAATCATTCATTGGAGTTTCTGAAATCACTTCACGCGCTATTTCGCATTGGATTCTATCCGGTTGTAATCTAATTAGCGCTTTGAATTCTCGTAATCGTTCATCAATTGATCTATAATCAGTGGTAATTTCTTCATAATAGTCTACAAAACCCCTTAGCCATTCATGTGGAGATGCACCGACAAATGGTGGTGGTTGGCCGTGATCACCGCACATGACGACTTTTGTGTTTTTGTTTAACAACCACTCGAGAAATGTTTGTAATACATCTAATGACACTGTGCATATTTCATCCCAAATTATGATTTCAGGAATGAATTTATCACCCATACGCTCAGGAGTCCATTTGTCACCCTTCCATCGAAAGAAACTATGGTAAGTACAGGCATTTACCCCTCGCTGTATCATCTCTCTGGCGAGTCTGTGAGTCGGTGTTAACACAATCATGGTTGACCGACGAAATAATTCAATTGCACGAGTTGTCTTTCCTGACCCACCACAACCGTTTAAATAAACTGTCTTATATCTACATACTGGATCAGATACCGGTGGTGCATTAGAAAATTCTGATTGAATTTCAATACGGTTACAACAAAGATATTTATCATCCATGGCAACGTCTGCGGATTCACAATACTCATGTAGCATCTCCTTTTTAAATCGCCAACGCCCCCAATTTTCTTCGGGATCTGTGAATGCCGCTACAGCTGATTTGTACTTATTGTGTATATACATCGAATCAGTGGCCACTCTAACCGCGGTATTAGGAAATCTATTTATCATCGAAAATAGATTAATAGAAGCATAGGCTAGCATTGAACTTCTCAAATGTGTATACTGGGAATTATATCCATCACAGTAGGTAACAACCGTACCCATTTTCTCACCATTGGATAGAAAAGCATCCTTACGGGATACAAGTTTTCCCTGTTTCATTAAATCCGTTACAATAAAATCGTATTCAGCGATATCAATGATCAACCGCGAAGAATATTTTTGCATTGTCGTATCGTCCACCCTGGGTAAATTTACCGATTATTCTTCGTCCAAAATCTTTTGCTTGTTCTTTTTTAATTTCAAATAACTTCTTAGACCGATTCATGATTTGTTCTTCATTGAAATCAGGGAATTGTTTTCGCTGTTCGCTGATTATTCTATCTAGATCGGGTTGTGGTAGCCAAACTTCTTTCTGAGCTCGATAGCATATAATAGCCTCGGAAACAATCAACGATATTAGCATACCACAATCAATCATATATCTCAATAGCACTATTGGCATCCAGGCCTTTTCAGATAGGTGTCTACCGAGCCAAACATAACTACACGGATGTAATCCTGACGCTAATTCAAATGATATCACACGAGCGAATCCGGTTAAATCAAAATCAGGCAATGGTCCATTAATCGCAACACGGGTCATTTCATGCGTGGGGTGTCCAAATCGTTTGAAGTACTCAGCACATTCCCCATACCCGAGAAAACTTCCGGGATAACACGCGGATATATCAATCGAAATCATACCATCACGTGAGTATTTCGTATTCCACAGTCCTCCATGACCAAATTCGACGCAACTCAATTTAACATCCTCGAGAAAATCACTTCGTGTTGGACGCCATGAGTTTTTTTCTCTTGCGAAGTGAGCTACCACTGATGGAATAGTAAAACTATCCGTGAGTAGTTTTTCATGGAAACTCTCCGGTGAAAAATCACTAGCGATTTTTCTCATTCTGTTATCTAATTCTTCAACGCGATATAATTCACCATTTGGTCTTACAAATTGATCGAATCCTATTTCGGGATCTTCATCACTTCTAAGTAACCACACTGACACAGGATCATCTTTACACAACGCATGAATAGCAGCGAATAATTTCTCTTCATAGAAAACATCCCCGGAAAATTCCGGGGGGATATATTTCACGGTTCGTTCTCGTGGAAATACTGTTACCGCAGGTGTCCACGCGTGTTTGTTATGATCAATAATCTGTATTGGAGCTCCTCGCGATTGATATTTCGGTTCGTATAAAACCTCTCCGGTTATTGTTGTTACTGATATTGGGAATTTTAATGATGCTTCTAATTTAGCTATATCAGAAATCTTTGCACCATGCTGTTTCACTGTCAGTTCCAATTCGGTTATTCTCCTACGTCGCAGATCAGTTAGTTTATTTCCTCGGGATGCATTTGTGAAGTGTTCCATTACCCGTGTTGCCACGCAATTCAGTGAACTAGAATATTTCATAGGAGCTAGTTTTGCGATATCGGGTTTATCATTTAACGGATATATCCCATAAACCATTGCTGTTACGGGATAAGATCTTTCGTAGTATGGTTTGTCAATGCCGGTTAGAATTCCTGGTTTGGAATCTCTACTCACAATGACAGCTTTTTTATTCTTGAGAATTGGTTCAAATTTATCCCTAATAATCCATTTGCCATCGACTTCAATAATGAATTTTATTCGAAAAAAATACCTTTTTTCCCCAACACGTGAAATTATCACTGCTGCTTTTTCATCAGTCATGGTAGCATCAACAACACCATCAATTCGAAATGTTGACCAACAATAAGATGCTCCATCACGCTTGAATTCATTAAAACAGTCTCTGATTTTACTAATCATGGCTTTATCAAGAATTGTATTCTTTGGTGTATTAGAAACTATATCGAGATTGAATCGAGCATCTTTCCAGGGTAATCTCTTGGACGTTTTTTTTGGTTTATCGAGATTAAATTTAGGATTAATTTTTAATAATCTCTTAAACTCTTTCATGTTTCCGTCTATTAAACGTTTTTTTTGGTTTATCGAGATTAAATTAAGGATTAATTTTGTTACGTTTTTTTGGTTTATCGAGATTAAATTTAGGATTAATTTTTAATAATCTCTTAAACTCTTTCATGTTTCCGTCTCTTGGACGTTTTTTGGGTTTATCGAGATTAAATTTAGGATTAATTTTTAATAATCTCTTAAACTCTTTCATGTTTCCGTCTCTTGGACGTTTGAGATTAATTTTAGGATTAATTTTGTTACGTTTTTTGGGTTTATCGAGATTAAATTTAGGATTAATTTTTAATAATCTCTTAAACTCTTTCATGTTTCCGTCTCTTGGACGTTTGAGATTAATTTTTAATAATCTCTTGTTACGTTTTTGGGGTTTATCGAGATTAAATTTAGGATTAATCTTCAATAATCTCTTAAGCTCTTTCATGTTTCCGTCTATTGGACGTTTTTTGGGTTTATCGAGATTAAATTTAGGATTAATTTTCAATAATCTTTTAAACTCCTTATCAGCATTGAATTCAGCATTTTTCGAAGGCGTTCTCCTTAATTCCCTCATGCTATAATTAAAACAAGCATTTAAATGAAGAATTTATATATAATGAATCACTGCAAGTGGCTTATGATTGGATCAGTAACCCCGTGTAACAAATCATGCAGAAATGAGTTTTGTGGGTATCATATGCAAAGCTTTCGACGTGGAAGCCTTGGCCCGTTACCCTGCATACGATGTGGGGTTGGGGTTAGGGGAAAATCTCAGTTGTGTTTGAATTGCGGTGGAAAGCGATACAGGGAGTTGAAGCGTTATTATGATAAAAGAATAAAAAATGGACAATCAATCAGAAATTATGACCCTGAAAAAGTCCCTGACACTGACAACGTCCCTGACAAAATCATAAGAACTCCTCAAGACTACATCGAAAGATTTATCATTAAACCAAACAATGAATAAGACAAACAATATTATTATGTATACGAATGAACCAAGAATTCAGACACCATTCCTTGATTACAAATTATGAAGCATCCAGTGATGGTGTTGTAAGACACTGTAGACTGAAGAAATCAGTTGGTGCTGTGAATAATCAAGGGTACTTGATGTTTACTGTTGGGAAGAAAACTTATCTCAATCATCGTTTCGCATTTGAATGTTTTTATGGATTGATCGAGGATGATTCTGTCATTGATCACAAGGATTCTAATCCGAAAAACAATTCTTTATCAAATCTGCAGGCTGTTACTCAAAGTGAGAATACCAAACGAGGAAAGACTGGAAAATGCAAAACGGTTGGGAAGAGACCTGTGAAATCTTTGAATACGATAACTAACGAAGAAAAAATATTTCAATCAATAACCAGCGCCGGTAGGCATTTCGATATTTGTTCACCCTCAGTACGATTTGTTGCAGAGGGGATTTATCGATCGGCTATTTCAAAAAGGACGGGACAAAAAGTTCAATTTAATTATGTCTAATGCGTCATATTTTTCATTTAGAAATATATCATTATTATAGAATAATGAATTCTGAAAACATGAATAGCATTTTATCCGAGATTTCAAAATTAAAAAGTTGGGATATTGAACTATCAGATGGGTTAAATCCTGATCAAATCATGTCTGATTTTCAGGATATAGAATACGGAGTTAGCACTAACAAGTATATGCTACCAAAGAAGTATGCGCTCATCAAGAGAATTCAGAATTCTATTCGGGACTCTCTCGCATTTTCCAGTGACGTAAGTGTGTTCGCTCCGTTGTATACCATCGTAGAACGAATACGAAAAGAATTGGGGTACGAATACGAATTGAAAAAGGAGGTTAATTCTAGAATTAGAAATCTACGGGTATTAATTCAAGAAAATGAACAATTTTGATTGACCGACCATTTATCATTATTTGATTGACCGACCATTTATCATTATTTGATTGTGACCGTCCCTCATAGAGATTTTCATTTTTTTTAGCATTTTTTGATTGACAATGTCAAAAACAGTGAAAATATTTCACACTGAATAAAAATTGATGGACGGTTCAGATTGATCAAAATAGAATGAGGGAAGTGTGGTATTAATTATTTTATATACAATTTCCACACTTCCCTCAAACCTGATAGGATGAAATAACACTTCCACGATGATGTTAGGTCGGGTTCGGGAAAATTGTTTCACAATTGAAAAATTGTTTTGCAATTGAAAAATTGTTTCTGATTTCAAATAATGGTCAATGAAGCATTAACAACCCGATTGGCTCGTGAACGACTGGATGCAATCAGGAGATTTGTACCAATTCGTGACTCTGTACGGAATAAACTACAACAACGACAGAGTCTTCAGACTGATTTTGCTGCGGGATCTGAAGAATTGTTTAAACCAGTAACCACAGCAACGAAGGAGATAGAGCGTGCTATACTGGGAGATGATCCTGACGGTAAAAGAAAAGAAGAGGGTCTTATTCCTGTGTTAGAAAAAATAGCAAAAAGAACTAAACAAACAAAAAAAATCCTTGCAATCATTTCCTCAGGATATATCAACCGCTTCGAAACGAAAATTTAAAGGATTTCAGGAAGAACTAGTTAGTGGACTACCTAAATCAATTATATTTACCGAGAGCGCTAAACAACAAATTCTCAACGAGGATATAGACAATTTAGGTGAATTCGCTGCTAACAGCTATGATTCACAGGAGAAGTTTTTCACGGACAATTATTCGGATTATAGAATGTCACATAATGAATGGGCTGATATAGTGAATGAAATAAATACTGGGAGTTTAGATAGAAGGATGAAGGAATACAGAGACTTCAAGAGAAAATTTCAACTCCAAATAAGACAGCCATACGATGAGAAGAAATTTATGGGGAGTGGTCTAGTTGGAAACGCTAGCGTTTCATGTCCTGGTAGTGTTCTCAGTGATATATCACGATTAGAGGTTCTTGTAGGAGGGTTCCGAGCCGGAAATAACTCACCGGAAATAATTAATGAAGCAGCTGATATCTGTAGACGATTATTTCAGGGTGGTATCATGGATATCAGCACATATCGAGATTTCATTGGCGAGTTAGTGGAAAGTGGGTATCATAGTGACTGAATTGAAAAGTCAATTGATTAGATAAATAACAATTGAAAAATTGTTTCTGATTTCAAATAATGATCATACACTACAATCATGATAAACCAACCCCCGTCTACGTAGTTAATTCACGGTTTCCGGTTTATAGAGCATACTACGGAGATGGTTTAGGTAATACCAGTGCAGGGTTATTTGCGAGAATGGCTCCAAAAGTGATGCCGTTGGCTAAACAATTAGGAATGAAAGCAATTGATGTTATTCGTGATAAGGGTATTGGTGCTGTTGGAGATCTTGCTGGAAAAGCGTTTTCAACTGCGAAGAATAAATTAACATCATTAGTGAAATCACGGATGAAATCCAAATGATTTTCAAAACCGTTACCGTCTACAGCGGAAATGCCTGCAAGTGTTAGTAGAATTATAAATAACGCAGTAGATGAAAAATTAGCGTCGATGGTTTTAACCCCCGACCAAAGCAATATTGCAAATATGATAGCAGGAAGTGGCTTTAAAAAACTACGACGATGAAAATGGAAAATCGCGATTTAGACTCTGATAAATAGAATAAAATGTTCAAAAAGTCACATGATCCAGCGTTTGATATAGACGCCCCAGTTGGCAAGGATGATTCTGTACGCGATTATCAATATTACGCCTATCATGCAATAGACCCAAATAGTCGAGCAAGAATCGATCTTCAAGTCCATGATACCAGTAAATACTTTCTACCCGCTGAAGCGTTTATTGAAGTAGAAGGAGAAATTGTAACAGCTGCTGATACTCCTGCTGTACCAGCACCGTATCCAGCTGGTACTCAAGTCGGTTTTGTCAATAATGGTATCATGGCGTTATTTGAGAGTGCAAAATATCTCATTGATGGAAAAGAAATTGAGGCGATAGATCGCGATGTTGATGTGGCTACAACAATAATCGGGTTAGCGAGATATTCCGATGATTATACAAGATCAGCAGGACCTTCTATGATGTTTGCAAAAGATGCTACAAATACCGCTGGAGGAAAACAATTTGTTGTAAGACGACCAAAGAATAATGCTGGCACCGCTAATATTGATGCCGAAGATATGATTATAAACAACGATGTTAATTTCAATCTAGGAGCTGCAACACGTATTTCAATGTTGCAAGGAGCGCGTAAATCATTTTCATGCGCGATTCCACTGCATCATATATTTGGATTCTGTAGAAACGTCCGAAAAGTTATTTATGGAGCGAAGCATACAGTATCGCTTGTACGAAAGAGTGATGATAGTGACGCAATCTGGAGGATTCCAGCAGACAATGCAAATCCAAATGCTGATGCCGGTAAAGTCAATTTAACAAAAATATCATTGTGGATGCCAGTGTTGACTCCAGCAATCACCGCAGAATAACGATTACTATCATTTATGGACCAAGGAGGAAAGTCGTTGTTGAGTTGGCTAACCGTGAGTACAGATGTGAAGCAATCAAATCTGAACGGGTTATTCACGTGGAATCTAGCATCAAAACAAGGCGTTTCTGCGCCACGTCATATATTTATTGCGTTACAGGATAACACACGAGTTGGCGATCAACGTTTCAGTCATATGATATTTGATCAATTAGGTGTGAAAGACGTCTCACTGAGAATAAACGGCCAACAGGAACCATCCGAGGATATACAACTTAATTACACAGAAAATCATATTGCACGAGTTAATCATCGTCTGTTGTCATTTATGGCACGTGATCAAAATGTGGATACTGGTTTGCAAATATCACAATATGATTTTAAAAATCTGTATCCAATCTATTACTTCTCACTGGAACATCTCGATTTGATGAGACAACCTGTTGTTGATATACATTTTAGAGCTAATGTGACTCGTGGTGCTATTGCTGATTATAGAGCGGTTGCTGTCATTCTCAGCGACAAATCAATGCTACTTGAAGGTGTTGGTGGAAGAATGAGAGTGGTAGATGCATCAGTGGAAAACATGTAATTGAAATTGTAAACGATTTAGAATCAATCAATTATGTATAATGTCATATAGTAATATTAGTGTTGCGTTAACTCCCGGTCAATTAAAAAAATTGCAATCGGAATCAGCTAAAAAATGTGGAACCAAAATCACGTTGAAACCCAACCAAATGACTGGTGGTGCAAATAAACTATCGCTGACAACTCGTCAGGTGAAACATTTCAATGATGCACTAGTAGCAAAAAAGGTGTTCAGATTACTCTCTCTGCGGCTGCTATCAAAAATATGATTAAAACAGGCGGTATATTTCCGTTGTTAGCTGCGATTCCAGCATTGATTGCAGCAGCAGCCCCAGCGGTGGCTAAAGCGGCAGCGTTAGGAGCCGTTGGTACTGCAGCAGGAATGGCACTAAAGAAGGCAACTGGGAAAGGATATAAAAAAAGGGAAAGGGTCTAAGACTACCAGGAACCCCGTATTCGTGGTACAGCGGAAAGGGTCTAAGACTAGGACCGGTTTATTAATTGGAGAGTCTATGACTCAGGAACCTATGGTTCCCATGTCCAATTTTGATTTACTCGATGCTGCTAAAAAACTCGCGATTAAAAACTTCAGAGGTGTCTTTATGAAAGATCAATTACCACATCAACCAAACAGCGTTGAAACCGGAATAATTAATTTAGATAACAGCACCGGACCTGGAACTCACTGGGTTGCATACGCTATTGATCCACGTGGGATTGTCTATTTTGATTCATATGGATTAGCCCCACCAAAAGAGTTTATGCGTTATATAAAAACCCTTCCAATGAAGACTTGGTATTCTACGCTACCAACACAACAAATGAATGACCCACCAATATGTGGCAGCGAAGTATTAAATGTCCTTAACGCTATTTCTAACTCCTTGAGTAACCCAAGCGGAAAACCACCACATGTTGTCGTGAATGAATACACTAGTAATCGCTGGAGAAAATCGAAGATTTTTCAACGAAGTCGTCAAAAACGATTTTAGAGAGAGAAAGAGTTTTACAATAACATGATTGATATTTGGGGGAGATCTTTGAAACCCAAACCCGATGACACTGCAACCGGTGATGTAAAAAAACTAATCAAAGATGAAATAGCTGAGACGTTAAATTTAGCAAGTGTTGACCCGAACGAAATAGTTGTATTTCAGGACAAACAGGGTAAATTGAAAAGCAGTGATGTGTCATTGAATGACATTTTGATACGGCAGCGCGACGCCGCTGAAAACTCTATTGCGCTATATAGCAACAGTGGACAACTTAAACCAGGCGCACTTGTGTCTACAATCACCGACGCGATTGACGCCCACAAACGTGATCTGGAGGATTATATACGAGGTTATAGTACTTTTCGCAAAAATGTCGTACATACATTCTTTGGAACCCCGCTTGTGGTTGGCATGACTCTCGCTGAAATTAAAAACTATCTATCGCTATTCTTTTTTAACAAGGACGCGGGAAGGATGATGAATGAAAATGAAATCAAGGCAAATTATCTCGAGATTTCTAAACTAATAGAAGATCAAAAACCCACTAACGACGTCATTGTTAAGTTTTTTGGAACCCCGCTTGTGGCAGGCATGACTCTCGCTGAAATCAGTGAGTTTATCGGCAAGCACACTCACAATGCCTACATCGCTAATAATTTCTTTGTTATCCCGGCTACATCTACAATAACTCTCAAAGATATTAATATGTTTATGGTGAGACAAACAACACTTAATACCATCGTGGATAGATTTTTGGGGAGAACACCTGTTTCTGAAACCACATCGTTGACAGGTCCAACCCTCGCTGAAGTTAAAAAAGCTATTGACGAACAAAAATCCGCCAGTGAAATGGTTAACAAGCTCTTTAGAGGACCTGAAGGTTACGATACCACTACGACATATTTTGACCTCGCTAGTGATTATAAACTCCCAGTAGATATGGATTTTAGCTTCTTTTTGACTTCATATTTTAAACGCCGCGATAAAACGTTGATGAAATATACTGAAATCGATAAAACCTATTCCGACGTCATTGACGATATTCTTAAACTAAAGGGGAATTTTGAGTGGGTACAAAAACCAGTCAATGACATTGTTGATAAGTTCTTTGGAATTCCACACAACGCGGGTATGTCTCTCGTTGAAATTATCGCGGCTATCAATAAGGTAAAAATTCCACATAGTGTAAGCGCCGTTAATAACATCGTGTACACGGTTGATAGTGGAACTTTTGATTGGATCCGAGGAAACAGAAATTATCTTTATGTTGGCCACAGACATACTGGTGTACCAGGTTGCTACCCACTTACAATAATACATCACCGTAAATTTGATTTGGAATTCAGCAACACAGGTATCAGAGGTGTTAACACATTGATGTATATACTAGAGAAAATACCAAAACCTCCACCCTATATACCAGTCCCATTTCCGATTGTTATAAGCAATTCCGACGAGTCTGTGATTAGGGAGCCACTACCCTGGATAATAGAATTTGTATCCGGTGTCCCCTCATCCGATCCTAAAACCACTTCGTTAATAGGATAATTGAAAGGAAAATCGTTCGGATTTCACAATTGAAAACGCTAGTATTTTTAAAATAAAAATGATTTCATCAACGCAATGTCGCTATGATCAGGTCAGAGAATTTCAGACTAGACTCAAAACCCTCACTGAGGAGTATCAAATAAAAATAAAAAAATACCGACGAAAAATCACCGCAATTGATATTACTATGTACTCGGTATCAAGCGTTCTCGCTGGCGCCGGAATAATACTTGCATCGGTTACAATGATTGCCCCGGTCGTAGTTCCAATATGCATTTCTGCGGTGGCTACAATCGGGGGTATATCAACCGGGATAGCAAAAAAGATATCATCATGCAGCCAGAGTAAACTGCAGAATTACTTAATTCAATTTCATATTGCATCAACCGCATATTCGCAGTTATCCCTGATGATATCGTCGTCACTCGATAAAACAATTATATCAGATAGTGAATTCTCAGCGATGGTCAGTATTTTTGATTCCGCGATATCGAAATTAGAGCGACAACATGAATATAATAACAATGACAACACCGATGGAATTGGAAAACACGAACCCAAAAACCAAAATGATCTCAATAATCTCAACCATACCAGATTGTGAGTTCTCAGTGATGGTCAGTATTTATGATTCCGCGGTGTCAAAATTAGAAATACAGCATGAGTATAATAACAATGACAACACCGATGGAATTACTTCAACAAATAGTGGAGAACACGAACCCAGTACAAACAAGCATGATATCAATAACATCAACGGAACCCGAGTTTAGTGTGAATTTCCCTAGCCCAGTCCCCGTGAAGGAGATAGCGCTAGCAAAACTACGAGTGTATCACAGTTGGCCTAATATCAGATCAAAATCATTTGGTGGTCAACAACCCAATAATTCTTTAGTGTTTGCAAATAAGAATAAACCCGACGGAACCCCAGACTGGAACGTCGTTTCGATACCAACCGGATCATACCAAATCGAACAAATCAATAATGAATTCGCGCGTAGAATAAAATCGATTACTGGAACAGAATCGAAAATCGCTATAACAGTTCATGAGCCGACGATATCATCCGCAATTGAGATAAGCACAGAAGGATACGTCGTAGATATCTATCAGAGTTCTATTAGAACCGTACTAGGATGGCCTGAAAAACCACCGGAAAAATCCACCACCGACTTAACCACGGACGTAGAATCATATCATGAAATCAATCCCAGTTATCGAGATAATTTATCTGATATAAGAAAAGGAAAAATCGCCGATAGATTTATATTCACCAACAAAGACACATTGCAATGGGATTTTATCATTAAAAGAACAACCGACTCATCTGTTACTATTTCATTTACGCTAACTGACGTCCGTGGTTATTTTAATGAGATTAAACAATTATATGACATACAACTAGAACAACTACGGCAAACAAGATCGCAAAAACACGTTGAAATAATAAATCAACTTATATCGGACATGGCATATATCTATGAACTAATTATTCAAACAATAATTAATGACAACAGCGACAATAAACAACGATTCCTAACCGATTACAATATCACAGAAGACAATCTGCGTAATTTCAAGTTTCCGAAATACAACGCTGATGAATTAGCAAGAATTGTTAAAACCGATATCAAAGCGCTACAAAAATCAGATTCAACTGTCCTCCTCAAATATAATAATGATCCAGATGGTGGCGGTAGGCATATCGCTCCGTTCAACGTGAATATTTCATCGGTGATTGCGCTCAATTTAGTATGTGATGTTATCAAAGGAAGCTATCAGATTAATCTAGAGCAATCAAATCAAGCTCAGCAGGGATATATTCTTTATTCGTTTGCACCAACAGCTCCTCCAGGATTCCTAATTATTGAAAACCCAATTAATCCTGTCTACATGCGATGCCATAATAATTCATTAACCAGAATTAATTTCAAACTCACCGACCAGTCAAATAATTTGATTGATTTACAAGAAGAGGTGTTAGCGATTAGTTTGTTTGTAAAGTCCTAAGGACTGGATCAAATATTCGGTTAAAATCATTTCTTATTTTTTGTTAACTTGTAGCAGCAGAGAGGGTGATGACCACATCGTTGCGAGCAAAATTGATTAAAAAATCGTAAAATCTCCGTTTTTGCAAAAACGGAGACTTTTTTTTGGGTTAAATGAGATTTTGTTGGAAGCCTTATTTTTTGTCTGAAAACGTAGTCTATAAGTCTTATTTTGCTCGAAGACGTTATCTGGAAGCCTTATTTTTTGCTCGAAAAGGGTGGTCTGTTCACCCTCTCTGCTGCTTGAATTATAATAATGTACATCCAAATATTACAAAGTGTGTACAGAATATCATAAAATATAATAATGTACATCCTTATATCACAATGTGTATAAAGAACATCATGAATTATAATAATGTACATCCAAATATTACAAAGTGTGTAAATAACATCATGAATTATAATAATGTACATCCAAATTTTACAATGTGTGTAAAGAACATCATAAATATATAAATATCGTACATCCATATTCAGTTTTACAAAGTGTGTCAAGAACATCATGAAATATATAATGTACATCTATATATTATAAAGTGTATAAAGAACATCATAAAATATATAATGTACATCAATATATTACTATCACAGAATTTGTTATGCCTGAGAAGTTTTTGACTATTTTTCGTTGTGCATGCGTACAATGTTAACTAGGGTGAACATGTGTTTTTCCAATGAAGCTACGGAACCAACATATGCCTCGCCTGAATTTACTTGCGGCGAGGGACATTATAATCACGATAGGCACGGGTATTTTACCATGAATATTACTCACTGTCTAATGAATTTAAGCAAGATTAATGTATAACCGACACACTGGTAGCTTTGGATCTTGTCGGGGAGAGCACGTTTCAAGTGATATTCTATAGCCATAGGGCTGAAGAGTCTAACGGGTCTAACAAGTCTAACGAGGCTAACGATTCTAACGGGTGTAACGAGGCTAACGAGTTAACGAGCTAACGAATGTAACGAGTGTAGCCAACGAGTTTAAGCTGGCGAGTTTAGCTGAAGCGTAGAGCTATCTATATGTATGTACGTATGTCTACATGTGGTGGAGCCACGACTGTAGACGTAGCTAATTCAAATGTGCTGTATGCTGTCTGTACGTGTGGATACGTATGACTGTACATGTGGTGAATCCATGAAGGGTGCGAGCCGCTGATACAAGTTTGGGCCAACCCAAGGGACGTGGTGAAACAGTGCGGTTTATCGGTGTATGAATCGTGCGACTGTACTAGGATCAAGAAGCATATCTTTGTTCCAATTGTTGTTTCACTTGATTGGATTTTCATTTACATGAACTTATTTTGAATCTTACTAGTATTCCAGGAGATTTGTGAATCTCGCTTTCAGCGCGTAACATTTAAAACGTATTTGAAAACTTGAGATTGTTTGAATCCCAATCCTAGTCTGTATGTGAAATTATGTGAATATCTTATATCGTATACTATTAATTTAAACTGAGGTTTCTTGAATCTGTATATCATATAGATATAATATTATTGGTTTATTTTCAATGTGTGAATGTTAGTATAGAGTGATTGGGCCATTTGTATATTGAGAGCGTGTGAGAATTATTGTATTTATAATTCATATATTTTTCTTTACTAATTAAATTAATACATTTTCATCTTTCACACATTGTGTTTGAGTTATTTATTTAATCCAAAAAACCATTCGGTTGCAATCCTGCGACAATGGTGTCAGAAGTGAGATCTTTGGATTTAGTGAATTGTCATCATCTTGCTTGTGAAAGTCTACACTTATTGTTTATATTCGAGTGTGAACTTCTTGACAAGATAATTTTCAAGTAGTGGTTATTTATTTTAGTTTTGCTGTGTCCGCGGGTCCAGCACAAACACATTCAAGGCACTGTTTTGGTTGCCTTCATCAGGAAGATAAGGTAAGTCTATTTTGTAAGCTTTTATTTGTTATATTACTATTAGTCATGCCATCCCTTAAGGACCTGGTCGCCTTTGGCAAAGAGCTTTGGTATGAGGGAGAAAGTTTAAGGAAATTTATTTAGGAAGATCAAGCCTGTAAGAGGGACCAAAGATTAAAGGAGAGGGAACTCGAAAGGGAACAACTTGAGCTAGAAAGGGAAGCTAAAAGGGAATTGATAGAATTAGAGAAGTGTAAAAAAGAACTAGAAAAACAGGCCGAAAAGGAAAGGATAGAACTAGCACAACAGCCGAAAAGGAAAAGATAGAACTATAAACACGGGCCGAAAGAGAAAGTATACAATGGGAAAGGGAATAAGAGAGCGAGAAAATAGAACTGCTTAAAGAAGTAGAATATAGAATGTTGTAAAGGGAAAAACAGGCAAGGTTAGAAGTTTCGGAGATAGAAGAAAGATTAAAGCAACGAGATCACGAACGTAAGGTAGAGTAAGCAGCAGCTAGAAAAGGAGAATACGATTCTGCCTCAAGCAAATTAAAGGGTCCTAAATTACTCCCCTTTTTGAAGATGAAAAGGATAGCATGGATAGTTATCTTTATCGGTGAAGTACCGCAAGAGAGCTTGGGGTTTTTACCCTTCGAATTGATTGTTGTACGGAAGAACAGTTCGAGGCCCAATGCGAATACTTCGCGAATTATGAAAGGTTGACGTAGCGAACGAGGAAATAAAAACTACCTACTAGTACGTGTTAGATCTGCGAGAGAAACTAGAAACTACATGCCAGATGGCACGTGACGAATTAATGAAATCGGGACGCAGATATGTGAAGTATTATAACCGTAAAACGCAAAATAGGAAATTTCTTGAAAGCGATCAGGTCCTATTGCTTCTTTCTACTAGCACAAATAAGTTAAATGTCCAGTGGAAAGGTCCCTACGAAGTTAAAGAGGTCATGGGTGACATGGACTATAAATTCACATAGATGCTAATATAAAGACATTCCATGCTAACATGCTTACGTTTGACATCAAAATACAGAGCGACAATGTAAAAAAGGGGTCTTAAATGTAGTTTATACGGCAGTCATCGACGACGACGTTATAGACTCAGAAATCGAGGTTCCCCCTGAATGTCCCCTGGGTGTTGCGAGGGAAGGGGTAGATAAAGTCGGTGTGAGTGCGGAGTTGACCAACCGACAGACCAGGTTGTACAACATCGGTAGAACATAAAATTAAACTGAATACATCTGACCCCATTAGAATCAAAGGTTATCCGGTACCCTACAACGCGCGAGAAGCTGTGGACGAAGAGGTGTGTAAAATGTTAGATCTGGGGTTGATTGAACCCTCCATTTCGCCATATTCTTCTCCCCAAGTGCTAGTCAAAAAGAACGATGGGACGAACCGATTCTGTATCGACTTCTGACACTTAAATAAAATCACGGTGTTCGATGCAGAACCAATGCCAGATATGGAGGGTCTATTTGCAAAGTTGTCGGGCAACCGATGGATTTCCAAACTGAAGCCGTCCAGGGGACATTGTTAGGTTCCCATTGTTCAAGAGTCCCGTTCATTGACATCATTTGCGGCCCAGAAAGTATTATATCAGTTCAAGGTAATGCCATTCGGGTTGGTAGGGGCCAGCGACACCTGTTGTCGTTTGATGCACAAGTTGCTAAAAGGTTTCGCAAACGTTGATAGCTTCGTAGACGACATATTCGTGTACACAAATTCTTGGAGTGAGCACGTGTCCGTCTTGGGGGAACTCTTCGATAGACTCCGCAGGACGAACCTTACAGTGAGACCCACTAAATGCAGTATTGGCTATACAGATTTCGATTATTTTGGTCATAGGGTCAGTGGTTCGGTGGTCACTTGAAAATTCACCCCAAGCAAGTGGAAGTGATTAGAAATGCACCGAAGTCAGACAGCAAAACGCAAGTTCGTTCATTTCTAGGTTTAGTAGGGTTTTATAGAAAGTTTATACCAAACTTAGCAGCCATTGCTAGTCCACTGTCTGATTTGACAACAAAGGGACAACCAATCAAAGTAGAGTGGGGGCCGCCACAAGAAAGAGCTTTTGCACGCTGAAAGAGAAACTAATCAGTGCACCTATATTAAAATTGCCAGATGTTAGCAAACCCTGTATTTTAAGGACAGATGCATCAGAAACTGGGTTTGGAGCAGTTTAAGTGCAAGAGCAAGATAACAATAAGTTCCCCGTAGCTTATTCAAGTAGAAAATACCCAGGGAGAAAAACTATTCCGTTATTGAGAAAGAGTGTTTGGCCGTAGTGTGGGGAATTTGGAAGTATCATGCGTATCTTTTTGGGAAAGATTTCGATCTCGAGACTGATCACCAACCCCTATTGTATTAAAACGAGGCCAAAGTCATTAACGCTCGATTGATGCGTTGGGCACTGACACTACAACCTTATCGCTTCCGTGTAGAGGTTAGTGTTAGGATTGGTCGGCTTGGTTTCAGGATAATGTGACTGTGTTGGACATCATGCTACATGTATGTGGCATGATGATCCAGTGCTAGACATAACTATAAACTGCCACACTGGCACACTGCAGACATCGTATCGATATGCCTGAAATATTGTTCAAGCTACGTTAAAAATTTAAATCACACACACACACACACACACACACACACACACACACACACAAGAAAAATGTACATCCATACTTTACTAGCTAAGCGTGTCAAGAATATCCCGAAATACAATAATTAACATCCATACTTTACAAATTTATCAAAATCATCCAAAAATACTATCCAGACCATCCTTTGTGTTAGGAACTCAAGAAATATTATCAAAGAACAATAACATTTGTTTCCTAAATTTCCTCTGACAAATCCAAATATAAAGACTGCTCTAACTGAATTTCTAAAGTTTAGGATGTGCCGTTGTGCCAAGAGTATTGGTGCCTCGCAATTATATAATTTGTAATGACAATGAACGAAACCTCGCGTATCGCAAAGTAGAACAAACAGTCAATGCTCACTTTTTCATTCCAATGAATACTAGTAATTTAAGCAGATGATTTCAATTAGACAGTGTCTGAAAACAATAGTAAATAATTCCACAGACTTAAATTTAATCAAGAATAAATAATTATGTTTTCCCATCCTATACATAACAATTTCAGTTGACATAAGGTAATGATGTATGTCATCGCAAATCGAAAATTCCGTCAAATTGTAAAAGTAAGTGCGTTTATATAACATTCTAAACTCGTAAATGTGGTAAAGCCGTGAACTCAAATCTAAACTAACACCTTTAATATTTCGATAAATTTAAATTTTATCCAAACCTCTACCTTCATTGACGTTAAAATGAAAAAGTACACATTCTAAAATTAACAATTCCGGTGTCCTAGTAGTTAGAGCGTCCGCCGCGGAAGCGGGAGGTCGTGGGTTCGATCCCCGGGTGACTCATACCAAAGACTTATAAAAATGGTACAAACAGCTGCCTCGCTTGACGCTAAGCATTAAGAGGTTAGTGTTAGGACTGGTCGGCCTGGTGTCAGGATAATGTAACTGGGTGGGACATCATGCTATATGTATGTGGCATGATGCCTCAGTGCTAGACATTACTATAAACTACCTCACTGCAGACATTGTAGCGATATGACTGAATTTTTTAACAAACAAATATTATAAAATTAAATATACTTAGCAGCATCTCTCATTTTGAAAAATAAATAAATCGATACACACATCACAGTTATCTAGACCAGATATTGTTATATTCGTTAACCTTTTGAATGTTGACGGACAAGTTTTCATACCAAAGGATATCACTCTGTATTGAAATACCCCATCTGGAGTAGTGAAATGCAGAAAGATCCTTTGCTCTTGCAGTGAGTGGAATTTGTCTTTGACCTTTCAAAAGGTCAAACTTGGTAACATGTTTTGTATGTCCATTTTGTCAGTACAGTCGTCCATTCTTGACACTTGAAATTAATCATTTTTGGCGACAGTATTGACATTTCTATGGTCAATACAAATGCAGAAAGTATTATTATATGTTTTACTACACATATACACAGTGAACTCCGGTCCTATGTAATCATTCTTCAATAAATAATGACATTCCTGCTTGAGAGAATTCATAATGTAGGGATTCTGCTTCACATTTACAGAATATACTATGTCATCGTCATCAGGTTTAATTTGGTCATATTGGAAGAGCAGAAACACGTGCTTCTTTTCGCATTATGTCTGTTTTGGTTATCTCTTTTATGTGGTTGTAGATGTCAAAGTTCCCTGTCCATATATTTTTAAAAATTGAATTCCGTTAAACCAAAACTCAGATTGTAAACCATCGTCTACATTCTCACTATATTGGACAGGTACAACTAAAGTAACTGAATAATTAGTCTGTCTGTCTGTCTGTCTGTCTGTCTGTCTCTCTCTCTCTCTCTCTCTCTCTCTCTCTCTCTCTCTCTCTCTCTCTCTCTCTCTCTCATGATTTAGTTCACTATAATACAGATTGAAAGTTGAAAGGTCACATTATGGTGAATTGAATCCCGAATAATCCTAAGTGCCCTATCACAACGTCAAAATATAGCATGTGCTGATGTAAGAATAGTCGTTCTCTCTCTCTCTCTCTCTCTCTCTCTCTCTCTCTCTCTCTCTCTCTCTCTCTCTCTCTCTCTCTTAACTCTGACTTTGCATTATACATGTTCGCTCTGCCTTAGAAATACTTCGTTACGAAAAGTTGAAGGTTTATTAACTTTCTAATTCCATATGGTATTTGCCCTGTAATTATTTCAACGTTTATCAAAACAGATTCCGACATAATAATAAAACATTTTTTGTATCTCTCTATTTGATAAAGAATAATAAACACAAGACACAACAACAACACGAATGATTTTTTTCACTAGAATACAGATTGAAAGTTCAAAGGTCACAGTATGGTGAATTAAAAACCGAATAATTCTAAATATCATATCACATATTCAAAATATAGCATGATGTAATAATAGTCTTAAATGAGTTGATATGCCAATATTACAGATTGTGCTGATGTTTCATGAGACATAACATTTTACAAAGATATAATCCAGAATGTCTTATAATGAGCCCTCGACAATCATAAATAGTTAGTTAGTCCAGTGAGTCATTTAACACATTTTAATTCCAATGAATAAAATGTATGTAAATAATTCCGCTAAAATTATTTCTGAACACAACAGTAAATAATTTCACAGACTTAAATTTAATCAAGAATAAATAATTCTATTTTCCTCAACCTTTATATATAATTTAACATTGACCCAGGAATGTTAGTGATTTTAATGGAACATTTCACCAAGTTGTAAACAAGCACACTTCTAGGTTAGGACTTAAACTCAAATCGAAGAAAATATCTTTTAAAAAATGACAAACGTTAGGAAGGCCAAATCTCTTCCGTCAATCTGGAGAAAATTCAAGCACAAAATATAAATAAAATAAACATAATTAGACACATTCATAAAGTAATTTAATTTATACTTATATACATTTGGTACAGTCCACTAAAAGCATTAATAGTCTGTAAAACTTAGTCTAGTATGTTGTTTATAATAGAAGTTATTCAAACACTGATGGGAACGGTTTAATGATACAAAATCCACAAAACCGATCGGCTAGACTGTTACCAAAATTAGTTCAACCTATTTGACTAGAATGTTTTATAGATAGAATCTTCAGAAAAGATCAACTTTTAAAAACTGTTAAAATTCATCTATTAAAGCTGTAAGTTCAATGTCCGTTTTTATTTTGAATTTTTGTGATTATCGAGCTTGCTATGAGAGTCTCTAAAATCGAAATTGTCATGTGTTTTGTTTGTATGTTGTATTGCTATTGCTTATATTCTGCATTTTGAGGAGAGCTGGGTTGGGAGGGGGGGGGGGGGAGTTGATGCAGACCGTCACCATTTCAACAAATTTGAAAGATGAAAGCGAATTTTGAACCTTTACTAGAAACAATTAGCCACAACACAATAATAAAATAAAGCCCCATAGGTTTGATCGGGTTTGATGCATTGTTAAGCTACTCTTTGCTATTTAGTATAAAGTTTAATTGTATTTCAAAGTTGAAAGTAGAAAACATATGAAGATGACATTGCTGTTTCTTTCCGCAAAAATTCAAGCTTGATATGAGTGGCTGCTTATCTAGTATTTTGGTAAGTATTGTGTAACCTCTTCTCGAGAACCTAATAAGCAATAAAAGTAATCCCCAAATACAGGTTGATTAGGGTTTACAAGACAAGACGATGACACTAAATTTTCTATCTTCCCAATTTCGAAACTTATTTTAGCATTTTTGATTTATTGTGATTACCTTATAACTTGAGATATCCAAAAATGCATTATACGAGACTTTTACGTGGAATCATATGACAAATACGGGATTTCATTATCCAAATTAATTGATATGTTTTTTATGCAATATATTTGCGTCGCTCATCCACCTGCATTTACATTCCAGTGCAGCAGATGCATACAAAATAAATACCTATTGTAAAGACCTCCCCAAGCAGAGCTGGTAACGTTTTTATAACTGTTTTGTGCGAAAAGTGGACCAAAATGTGTTTCTTTATTACGAAGCGTTTACATTTACGTAAATAGTGAAAATGCTTCTTTTGTATCGTGATAACCAAATTATAAAGGATATGACACTTAAATTTATGGTATCAGAAATAAAACGCTTATTGTATTTAACAGTAATGGTTCAAATAAAGTGCATATTAATTCTAGCATTGTCATATAAAGCTGCAAAAAAGAAAGGAAACCACTTATGTAACGACCGAACTTGCTCCGGTTTCTAAGAGTCAGAGGATCTATTCCGCACAGTATCTTACGATAGGTGTTTAGACGCGTGATTAATATGACCCTGGCACAAAGGATACAAACAGGTCGATTGAGACGCTAATCCGGTCAACGATATTAGAATAAAATTCCAGCGGTGATGAGATTTGTTTGCCCCCCTCAGATGTTAGGCGAGTCAATCTGTTTACAAGTAGTGGGCTAGACTCAACTTGAACGCACATTAACCATAATACCAATACATATGTTGTGTAAAGATATAGGATCGTCAAGCTTGTTTACGCACACTCACCTTTGTGGCTTTTCGTTTTTAATTTATTTATCTTTCTTTATTCGAGTCGTTATTGAGATACAAAAATACAAATTAAATTTTAAAAAAAAATTAATTTAGTACATTATTAAATCTTTTTCGCCTACCTATTATCACAGTTTTTATCCTATAACAGTTAAAATATACACACAGTTCAGTTTCACCTCTCATTGGCACAAAACAGTTTTGTTGGCTGTACTGCCATTTACTGCAGTCTTGGCAACCATATAGTTTTTAATACACTTGTACAATGACCTTAGTATCACAGTCTTTACAACTACAAAGTATATGATCTTTTTATTCTTTACCATGCATGCTGTAGTTGACATTTTTGTAAGAATAAATAGTTCTTTATCTTTTTGTAGGACTATGGTTGACTTCCTCTAAATTTTATCCTTTTTCCGTGTTTGGAAAACCTGGTTTATTTGATTTCGTCGGAGTCGTTTATTCTACTGTTTTGTTTACACTCTCCTCTTTTTTTTCTGTGTATGCAGGAACAATATCTGCACCGATCATTTCGATTACCTTAAAAAGTCTTCTAAAATTTCTACAAGAAAAACTCTTTCTTTTAGCACTGACAAATGATCATTTAATGTTTTTAGATTATTTTATTTATTCGTCACAATCTTGGTGTTGATATCCTAGAAATAAAGCATTTAATTATCTTCAGTCGAAACTGACGCTTCATTTGTTTCTAATTAATTATATGTCCCCCCCCCCCCATTTGTGTTTTATATATATACATGTACTACAATCTCTTCTTACTGTCTCTTACGTTGCATCTTATTACTGTTGATTCTGTGCAATTTATTCTAATCGAAGTAAAATCATATAAGTCCCTTAATTTATTTTTGAATTATTATTATTATTATTATTATTATTATTATTATTATTATTATTATTATTATTATTATTATTATTATTACATTAACGTAACAAAATTACCTCTTCAGCATTAAAAACTAATAAATGCATCTGAATATCTTCTTATATTCTAACAATACGTATATTTCGTGTATCTCGAAGATGTAACTTGATTGGATTATTGATGTAGAATGTTTGGCATCAAACGCAGGTCGGATATTTTTTCATGCATGTCAATTCGAACTATTAATAAAGCCACGGAAGAAACTGAAATGCGTAGAATAATGTAAAGAGTGTCATTGTTGCCATAAAAGTATATTATTTTATTTTTCAAGTGTTGCCTGATATCTTTTCAGATTTCATTCCATATGAATTGATAATACATGGCGAATATATATATATATATATATATATATATATATATATATATATATATATATATATATATATATATATGTGTGTGTGTGTGTGTGTGTGTGTGTGTGTGTGCACGTAAATCATTTATATATTTTCAGTTTTAAGAAAGCAATTCTGATATGGTTATGAAAGCTTTTCGAGTTTGCTTTACATAACTTTAATTTTCAGTTTGGTAAACATTGGATCGATTATTTTTCACTAATTCAGGAAAAGAGACCTGGAAATTGATTGTTATACACCAGGTGTTATAAAGATTACGTATATCAGCCCTATAATGAGTGACGGACGTTTCATCGATATCATAAGCATATTACGGTTGCTAATAAAGAATAGTTTTGATAATAAACAACGAGGTGAAAACATTAACAAATGTCTTACCGAGATTCTAGTAGGCAATAGAGGATTAGCGTTGGGTTAAAATGTAAAGATATGGACCACTAGGTAATCATAAATGTGGTAAAATATACTTCAAAATTTAGAAGGGTTAATCAGGGTACAAGGGTTTAATCTATGTACTAATATTTTAAACAGTTGGCTATCACCCTAGAGACTTATTTCGCCATTCAACTGTCAGCTTTATTTTTATAATTTATTTCTATATTTTGTTTACTTCCTCGCATTTACATGAATAATTAGAATTGTCTCTGGGCACGGCAAAGAAACATAATATATCTTTCTTGCTGGCGTCTTTTACCATTTTAGCGTCTCTGTAATGTGTACTAATGTGTGTCTTTCTTCAGCATTTTTTCTTCCGTTTTCTGTCTGTAAGTATGCAGTTTTGTCTTCTGTCAACTTTTGGGTATTCGTTATTCTTTATGTTTTGTACAAGACATTTCCAAGGGTAATACGAATGTTTCTATAATTTCACTTCACCATTCTGAACACCATGATTACAAAGAAATGCGTTATTGCTTTGCATTACAGCTGACAGGTAATATATCTCTTCCTTCTTTCTGCGAAAATATTCTCATGTACGGAAGTGTCAACTTTACAATGTTGATCACGTGTTCCTCCTACCTCATGTTTACCCTCAATAATCGATGTACAAAGTTCCTCACATGAAGCTTTATAACGGCGTGTGCTTCAATTACATGATTTGAATAGGATATTATTAGAATGTATGAACAGTTGAAACAGAGTGATAATTAGAAAATTAAAGTGATAATTAGAAAATTAAAGTGATAATTAGAAAATTAAAGTGATAATTAGAAAATTAAAGTGATAATTAGAAAATTAAAGTGATAATTAGAAATTTAAAGTGATAATTAGAAAATTAAAGTGATGATTAGAAAATTAAAGTGATAATTAGAAAATTAAAGTGATAATTAGAAAATTAAAGTGATAATTAGAAAATTAAAGTGATAATTAGAAAATTAAAGTGATAATTAGAAAATTAAAGTGATAATTAGAAAATTAAAGTGATAATTAGAAAATTAAAGTGATAATAAGAAAATTAAAGTGATAATTAGAAAATTAAAGTGATAATTAGAAAATTAAAGTGATAATTAGAAAATTAAAGTGATAATAAAAAAATTAAAGTGATAATTAGAAAATTAAAGTGATAATTAGAAAATTAAAGTGATAATTAGAAAATTAAAGTGATAATTAGAAAATTAAAGTGATAATTAGAAAATTAAAGTGATAATTAGAAAATTAAAGTGATAATTAGAAAATTAAAGTGATAATTAGAAAATTAAAGTGATAATAAGAAAATTAAAGTGATAATTAGAAAATTAAAGTGATAATTAGAAAATTAAAGTGATAATTAGAAAATTAAAGTGATAATTAGAAAATTAAAGTAATAATTATTAAATTAAAGTGATAATTAGAAAATTAAAGTGATAATAAGAAAATTAAAGTGATAATTAGAAAATTAAAGTGATAATTAGAAAATTAAAGTGATAATTAGAAAATTAAAGTGATAATTAGAAAATTAAAGTGATAATCAGAAAATTAAAGTGATAATTAGAAAATTAAAGTGATAATTAGAAAATTAAAGTGATAATTAGAAAATTAAAGTGATAATTAGAAAATTAAAGTGATAATAAGAAAATTAAAGTGATAATAAGAAAATTAAAGTGATAATTAGAAAATTAAAGTGATAATAAGAAAATTAAAGTGATAATTAGAAAATTAAAGTGATAATAAGAAAATTAAAGTGATAATTAGAAAATTAAAGTGATAATTAGAAAATTAAAGTGATAATTAGAAAATTAAAGTGATAATTAGAAAATTAAAGTGATAATTAGAAAATTAAAGTGATAATAAGAAAATTAAAGTGATAATTAGAAAATTAAAGTGATAATTAGAAAATTAAAGTGATAATAAGAAAATTAAAGTGATAATTAGAAAATTAAAGTGATAATTAGAAAATTAAAGTGATAATTAGAAAATTAAAGTGATAATTAGAAAATTAAAGTGATAATTAGAAAATTAAAGTGATAATTAAAAAATTAAAGTGATAATTAGAAAATTAAAGTGATAATAGGAAAATTAAAGTGATAATTAGAAAATTAAAGTGATAATTAGAAAATTAAAGTGATAATTAGAAAATTAAAGTGATAATAAGAAAATTAAAGTGATAATTAGAAAATTAAAGTGATAATTAGAAAATTAAAGTGATAATTAGAAAATTAAAGTGATAATTAGAAAATTAAAGTGATAATTAGAAAATTAAAGTGATAATAAGAAAATTAAAGTGATAATTAGAAAATTAAAGTGATAATTAGAAAATTAAAGTGATAATTAGAAAATTAAAGTGATAATTAGAAAATTAAAGTGATAATAAGAAAATTAAAGTGATAATTAGAAAATTAGAAAATTAAAGTGATAATAAGAAAATTAAAGTGATAATTAGAAAATTAAAGTGATAATTAGAAAATTAAAGTGATAATAAGAAAATTAAAGTGATAATTAGAAAATTAAAGTGATAATTAGAAAATTAAAGTGATAATAAGAAAATTAAAGTGATAATTAGAAAATTAAAGTGATAATAAGAAAATTAAAGTGATAATAAGAAAATTAAAGTGATAATTAGAAAATTAAAGTGATAATAAGAAAATTAAAGTGATAATAAGAAAATTAAAGTGATAATTAGAAAATTAAAGTGATAATAAGAAAATTAAAGTGATAATTAGAAAATTAAAGTGATAATAAGAAAATTAAAGTGATAATTAGAAAATTAAAGTGATAATTAGAAAATTAAAGTGATAATTAGAAAATTAAAGTGATAATAAGAAAATTAAAGTGATAATTAGAAAATTAAAGTGATAATTAGAAAATTAAAGTGATAATTAGAAAATTAAAGTGATAATTAGAAAATTAAAGTGATAATTAGAAAATTAAAGTGATAATAAGAAAATTAAAGTGATAATTAGAAAATTAAAGTGATAATAAGAAAATTAAAGTGATAATTAGAAAATTAAAGTGATAATTAGAAAATTAAAGTGATAATTAGAAAATTAAAGTGATAATAAGAAAATTAAAGTGATAATTAGAAAATTAAAGTGATAATAAGAAAATTAAAGTGATAATTAGAAAATTAAAGTGATAATAAGAAAATTAAAGTGATAATAAGAAAATTAAAGTGATAATTAGAAAATTAAAGTGATAATAAGAAAATTAAAGTGATAATTAGAAAATTAAAGTGATAATAAGAAAATTAAAGTGATAATTAGAAAATTAAAGTGATAATTAGAAAATTAAAGTGATAATTAGAAAATTAAAGTGATAATTAGAAAATTAAAGTGATAATTAGAAAATTAAAGTGATAATAAGAAAATTAAAATGATAATTAGAAAAGTAAAGTGATAATTAGAAAATTAAAATAATTAGAAAATTAAAGTGATAATTAGAAAATTTCCACTCTCGCATCAATAGAATATATGTCAAAAAAATGACGCCGCAATTGATAGCAATTCAACAAAATATCTAGAACCGCTCCGGTGGCCTAGTGGTTAGAGCGTCCGCCGCTGAAGCAGGAGGTCGTGGATTCGATCCCGGCTGAATCATACCAAAGACTTACAAAAATGGTACTAACAGCTGCCTTGCTTGATGTTCAGCATTAAGAGGTTAGTGTTATGACTGATTGGTCTGGTGTCAAAATAATGTGACTGAGTGGGTCATCATGCTACATGCTAGACATCACTATAAACTGCCTCACCGCAGACATCGTAGCGATATGACTTTTAAAGCTACGTTAAAAATACTAAACAAATAAACAAAGTATCTAGTGTTTGGAGGGTAGAAACCAATTTCTTGGATTTGCATTGTTTTAATCCAGTAGATATAAAGTTTCTCTGATCTATTCTTTAAGGATTCTAACTTTTCTACCACGGCGCGCAGTAACTCTGTGTGTGTGTGTGTGTGTGTGTGTGTGCGCGCGCGCGTATCTGTTTAAACGTAGCTTTATAAGGTTGAGTCATATCGCTATGATATCTGTAGTGTGGCAATTTGTTTGATGCCTAGCACTGGGGCATCATGCCGCAGACATGTAACATTATGTCCCACCCTGTCGCATTATTCCGACACCAGGCCGCTCATTCATAACACTACCATTAACGCTGAGTGCCAAGCGAGCAAGCGAGGCAGCTGCTAGAACCATGTTTTTGGTAAGTATTTGGTATGGCTCAGCCGGGCTTCGATCCCGAGACCTCCCTCATTCAATGCGGATGATCTAACCACTTAGTTTTATATATGGTGCTTTTATTTCTCACGGTTATCAGTCTTTAATTGATTTCTTATGACTATTTCTGCCATTTGTGAGATGTTCACGAATGTTTTATTTTCACCTAGTCTTTTATCTATTATAAATATGACGATACTGTGTCGTTACAATGTATTTGCCACTAATAGATGCAGAATTGGAGAAAACAACAATACACAGGTTTTGAAAAACCTGAATTTCTCAGTCTCCTTCGGACATTTTATATTTTCTGTTCACCAACTGAAAATTTGTATACTTTGTTTTTCTGCGATTTGTCTTCCAATATTAGATTTAGATTTCATTGTGGAAGATAAGCTACGTTATAAATTTGTACGCGTTTGACATACAGTTTAAATCAATAAATGAATTTTTCCAAAGTACCACAGTGAATTTTGCGTTACAAGTGTTCTTCTTGCTCAAAAAAAAGAGGGTAAAATGTATATCCTCTCATATCTCATCCCTTTCTAATATTTGAGTTTGTTTGCTTAGAAACGCAAACTGTTCTATAAAGCTTCCGTTTAATTTACTTTACATCGTCAGATAAAGAACTATAGAGAAAAAAGGTACGAGTTCTTGAGGATCTATTTCCGGATATCAGACTGCGGTAAATGTTTGCAGAAGGACTATGCTCGCAGTCTGAAGAATCTTTATTTAAATACCGGCAAAGTTATCTAGTTCATTCTAGTAATTGTTCTTAGCGGATATCCGTTCAGGTCACCGAGTCCGTGGTCAATAGATAACATCACCTATGCAATACAGTTATCACAATTTTGAGCATACTGGTCCGCACAGTTGTAAAAAAAAACAAGCTTGACAAGTTTGACCCGATTACATTGTAAAAACATCATTATTAAACCGATCAGCCTAAACAGATATTAAGTTTACAAGAGCTAGTAAGTAATTTCAAAGAATATTTATCACAATAACAACGAGTCAGATACAAAACTGAATATAGAATCTAGAGAAAAAAAATGCATTCCATACGAATTTTCGGTTTATCTTTATAAACTACAAGAGATATGAACCATTATTGTACAGGGGAAAACATTTTATTACCTATGTTTACGTTGGGTTGATTAACATTGTAAAAGCTAATATATTAAGAATTAAGACCCCCCCCCCCCACAAAATCAGTTCGAAGTAGTCATCATTGTTTACGCACATGTACATGTCATAACTGTGAGAAAGAAACTGTTCCGGAGATACAATAATCGAGAACAAAAAATAAGAAACCACGATCACTTCACCAGGCAAGTTATAAATGAAGGTGATATGCACATACTATGGAAGAACGAGGACAAATTAATTTCATTCATCACAGATTTAATATCCGATAGATTAACCAAGGAAGAAAAGAAATAAATGTACAAATTTAATCAGGTTTACAAGATTATCTAATTCCTTCTATAAAGAACTAATTTATAAAAGATAAGCTGGATTTTAAAAAAAAACAGGTGACTCAAAGTTCATAGAAACACTAAAAAAAGTTTACAAAATATTCCATGAAAGACATTTACCCCTATTTATGCATTGATTACTTGGAAAGATTTATTTCATCATATATGACATCCAAATAAATTTAAACTTCCTTTCAAGTTTCAGCTATATCAAATGATGAATCCAGTATTTTCAGCGTGTCGTGGAACATTGTTTCCTTGGAACACTTGATGATATCCAAGAGATTTTCTGTGAAAAGACACCTTAGTGCTATCTTAATGCTTAGTGTGTAGCTAATCTGAACCAATTAACGAATATTACTTGGTAGCAAAAACAAATTTTGACGTGTACGAAGTTTCAAGGTCAAGGCCACTATTATGTTCTGTTATGACTATATGGTGACATTATTTCAACCCAGTCTTAAGTCATGAACAATTATATGATCAAGCTATGAAAGTGAAACCAATTAACGAATATTACTTGGGGTGTTTGTTATTTCTAAGACTTAATTTAGTCTTCTAAGAGATAGTTTGGTATACAACGTAAAGGGATATTTTTCATTGTATGGTATCAAAAACTATATATTTTATCTTGTGCCCTTGCAAATGTTAACAAAAGCAACGAATGGAAAAATTAAAATTACAAAGAAAGGTTTACTTACTTAACAAACAAAAAACCTGGCATAACTGTATTTCAAAAGTGAAGTTAAGATTCAACAACATTGGAAATGCCCATGCCAAGGACTACTCGCTGTATATAGGTATATACTCCATCAAGTTGTTCCCACGCCACTCTCGCGGAAGTGGAATTGTTATCATCGCAAAGATAAAATGTCTTAAACATACCATAACCTTCAATTCTTTGCCACACATCGTTTGAACAAACATTCACACTGCAAAATGTGTCAGTCCATTTTTTCTGCCTCTACCGCCCTCCTCCTATTAGAACAAAAAAACAAGCTGATTGAATCTCTCTTTTCCGAATATCCTGGAGTATGGGAATTCGATAGGTGGCAACCTGATTATTCATGGAGATTTCAACTTTCACTGTCACTGTCCTGGAATCCAATATACATACTAGCACCATTGATTCCATTCATGTTTTAAACCTTAAACAGTAAGTTAAGCAATCCACCCACAAACATGGTCACATTTTAGACGGGATTCTTCATAGACCTGATGATAAGATTCTACGCCCCATCCTTGTATCACACGAACTTGTATCGAATCACCTCTGCATTATATGCCATCTGGACGTATCAGTCTCTAACCCTCCACCTTTATTTCCTACGAAGAGAAACCGAAGAATGATAAATAGGACCAAACTAATGCATGACATCCAAGCAAATATAACAACTTGCTTAGCTCCTACATGAAAAACATGCCCCAGCCACCAATTACAGAGTATCATTTCAAAAGTGTTCTCCGTGGGATTGCAGTGTTAGGGACCAGCTTTGCAATTCTAAAAGAGACATCTGTAAAGCGGATAGGTCTTGGCTTTCCACAAGACCCAATATTCATAAGCAAATCTATGAAGACGCTAAGTTGAATCTCACAAACATAGTCCATACAGCCAAATTATCCCACTGTAGTACTAAGATTACAGAAAGTTCTAGCTGCAAACAGCTATTCGATATTAATAACAAACTAATGTCAAGGAACGAATTTACACCACTTCAAACTACTTTCTCTCCAGTAGACCTACAAACCATTAGAGATACGCTTGACAATACAATTTAAATTGACTCGTCACCATACAGTTATGATAAAAAAATTTCAGCGACATCTATTAGGAGCATTTAAACCTGTCTCTACTGATTTAGTACGTACAATCGTGATGAAGAGTTCATCAGACTCATGTGAACTTAATCCAATTCCAACGTCACTGCTGCTTGAGTTCTTAGACCCAATATTGCCTTCACTAACTGATGCTATTAATACATCGCTCTCGACCGGGGATTTCCCATAATTTAAAAAACTGCCATTGTAAAGCCTCTGCTGAAGAAACCAACACTCGGTCATAATGATTAAAAGAACCACCCAGTTTCTAATATCCCTTTCATATAACAAATCTTGTTCTAACCCAGCGGGTATTTCATCTGAATTCAACGTCTTATTAGCAATGTACAGCCTGCATATCGCCCTTGCCACATTACTGAAACTACTCTTCTGAAAGTAGTTAATGGCCTTATCTCTGATTTGGATAGCGGAAATATTATTTGTCATTTGTCTGCAGCATTTCACACAATAGACCATGATATATTACTACACCGTCTCCAGCATGTACTTAGCATTCGCAATACTGCCTTACTGAGGTTCAAGTCCTACTTAGTCAACAGGGCACAATTTGTATCTGCGAATGGAATTCACTCCCGCCCAGTTGATATATGTTGTGGTGTTTCACATGGGTCTGTTCTTGGACCTGGTCTCTTCATTCTATACACTCAGCCTGTCTCAAGTGGCAAAGAACGTCATCCAGTGTCTCACCAATTGTACGCTGATGTCAGCCAAATATACAAGTCTAGCCACTTAACTGAAGTTGATGCTACCATCTAAGCGAGGTGTATGTCTGATGTGAAATCATGGATGACAAGCTGCAGATGAATGACGATAAAACTGAGGCCATTCGGATCACACCACAAAGACTTTTCCCATTCATATCCTTTACCTCAAGTAATGAATATCAGAAACACCACTATTAAATTCCCAGTCAGTACGAAAACTAGGTGTTACTCTGGACAGTACTCTCATTTTGCACCAACATGTAATGAACATATGTAAGGCTGCATATCTTGAGCTGAGACTCTCAGCTCCATTCGCAAATATTTTTCAGTTGATGTCACTAAAACGCTTGCTGTTCATTAGTACTTTCAAGACTGAAAAATTGTAACTCAATCATGTCTGGTTCATCTCAATATCTACTCCAGAAACTTCAAAACGTTCAAAACAAAGCTGCTCGCATCATTCTTAGAGTAGCATGGTCAGAATACACACACACACACACACACACACACACACACACACACACACACACACCACTCTGCCGCTCTGTACCTTATACTGGCTATTCATTTCATTCACCATCAAACACAAAATTTGTTCTCTGTACTATGTTTCACTGACGGGGTCCAGTCCTACATACCAATCTGGCCACACCCATGTATACACACCAGCAAGATACTTACACGCTTCTTCTGACGATCGTATACTCAATATTGCCTCAATGAACACGAGGTCATATGGACAACGTTCAGGGCCTAACACCGTTAAACGAATTGCCTATTGAAATTAGACCCAAAGACACAGTGATCCCTTTAAAGAGTGCTCTTACAACTCACCTTTATCAACTGCAAGAACAAACTTAATGATCTAATAGTGTTTCCTACCCTTAATATTGTCAGCATTTTGTATGTTTTCTAATTATTTGTTGTCTTGCTTGTTTGTTGTTTTGGGGGGTTGTTGTTTGTAGTCATATGTATGTATGTATGTATGTATGTATGTATGTATGTATGTATGTATGTATGTATGTATGTATGTATGTATGTATGTATGTATGTATGTATGTATGTATGTACGTGTGTGTGTGCGTGTGTGTGTGTTGCGTTGTGTATTGTATTATTGCTATTGTTGGTATACATGAATTTCAAGTAAAATTTAATATTAGACATTGTAATACTTGGCAGGAAGAACTACGTGAACTATTTACTTATTCCTTCTACCTTGTATGTATAATTTGTTAATTATTTATTTAAATAAATTATTCATTGTAATTACAAAGTGCTCATAGTCTTTTGGACTGAAACTATTCATTCAAGGACATTCTGGATACAATCGTTCTGATTCATTAAGATTGCTAGAACAGTAGTTCATTCAAGTAGACTGTCACATGACCACATTCAATACCGGAATTCATTCGCAACACTCATTACGTTTGTACTATAACTGTTATGACTGTTTGGGATTCGATTCACAACGCTAACAAACGATTCACAAAATCCATTTTAAATTTTTATTTCGAATTATAGAAAAATAACTTATTTGTTAAATTTTACTAAAATTGTTTCGCTTTTCTGTTACTTAGTTTATGAGCATGAAATAACAATTAAATGTAAAAGATGCAAGTTTCATTCACTGCAGAATCTTGTCACTTCCATATTCTTAACTTTTTACAAAACAGAGTCACCTTTTTTAACAACAATCATGTTTTACATTCGTGTTTGATACAAAAGCACCCCCACTGATTTTGAAAAGTCCGATTCACGTAATGAATAGCGCTATCATAACAGATTGAAAATTGCCCGGATGTAAATGTGAGGAGATCACGATAATGATGTGCATTTGTCTACAAGCGAATTGTTTACACCATAAATACATGATTATACTGAAATGGATTAGAAGTGTGATTATTTTTGTTCTAATTTAGCTTAGAAATCTTACAGAAAAAACTTCCTTGCATGATCATGGGCTACATTTTTATAAGTATGTCTGTATTGCTCACTAAGATTCAATATTCTCTAAGGCATGTATAGTTCAAGAAATATAAAACGGTCGACTTAGGTATTATTTTATTATTAGATCTTTCCGTATAGATGCGTAGCTGTACATGTACCGTAAATTGTCGATGTTACTGCTCAAGCGTATTAAAATAGCTATGATTGTGTACAAATACAATGTCAGACACTTAATTACGTGTTCTTACATATGCTTTGGTCTTATAAACGTCCTTCACCTCCGACGCTGCCATGTCGCTTCACAACAATGTAGGACGATATTTTTAGTACTACACGCACTAAAACCTCACTAATGAAATGTCTAGGATTTGTAGTTTACCTGACTTTGCAAAGGCTGAAAGATATCATTTAGATTTGGTTACCTTGGTGTTTTAGGCATTATATTGCCATCAAAATTGAAAGATATCATTTAGATTTGGTTACCTTGGTGTTTTAGGCGTTATATTGCCATCAAAATTGAAAGATACCAGTTAGATTTTGTTACCTTGGCGTTTTAGGCGTTATATTGCCATCAAAATTGACAGATATCATTTAGATTTGGTTACCTTGGTGGTTTAGGCGTTATATTGCCATCAAAATTGAAAGATATCAGTTCGATTTTGTTACCTTGGTGTTTTAGGCGTTATATTGCCATCAAAATTGACAGATATCATTTAGATTTGGTTACCTTGGTGTTTGTTTTCTTGTTGGGAAAGAGCCTTGGTATGTTTGCTGCCTTTATTATTATTAGTATTATTATTATTATTATTATTATTATTATTATTATTATTATTATTATATTTGCATGTTCTCTTCTCTATTCTTCATATCAATTGGGATCCATTGGGATCCATTTAATTGAATAGATAGTGCCTGCTTCCAATTGCATGACCGTTTTCTATGTTCCTCCAATATGTAGTCGTGCCTCGACCATATTTCGTCCATCAGAATCACATTATATATGAAAATAAAGATATTTTGATATTGTTGTCAGTTTTGATTTTACATTCGGTGCAGTTACCCTTTCTGTGTGACGTGAGTGAATCAGTCTGATTATTAAAATAATTATTATTTTCTAAATAGTACGCGAGTGATTCTCTCACACTATACGGCAGAGGCGGTATTCAGAGTACGCGGAGCCTAAGGCCGACCGTGACCGCACGGAACCAGAGTATAGCTTGACAAATTTATAAGGACGACCTTAAGCTTGAAGCGCGGGGCACCCTCAAGAGCGGTGCTAGGGGCGGTCTCCCCACTTGCTACCCCCAAACCCCGCTTATGTTGTACGGATTAGTCTTTTACGATTTTAATTATGCTCTCTATTTACATCTCTGGTGATCTGGTTCTTGCTTTGTAAATGTGTTTTCAAATTTCCTCTCTCCGTTTTCTCTGCTTCATTTCCAATATTCTGTAACGAATTCGACCATGTTCGCAATGTAAACGTTCCTTATCTGTATGATCTTAATCTACACACTGTACAATTTAGATTGGATTTTAATTCCATATTGTGTAAAAATAAAATCTTTCGATTGGTTAAATTTGCAGACACAAGGTTTAACCGCTGTCTTAAAACTGTGTACGGTAAACATTTTATGCCATATATTTCTAAACAGCAATTCGATCCTTCATTGGGATCCATCCACGAGTGAAGAGATGATGCTGATTTTTATTATTGGCAAAACACTCCAAGGTTTAATCCTATGAAGAGTTGTCGCTTTGTGGAATATTATACCATGATTCACTACCATGAAACATTACCTTTTTGATCACATCTCAAATAACGAACGGGATTAAGCTGGGATTAAGCCGGGATTAAACCATTGGATTTAATGCCAATAATAATGCCTATCATATCATGAATGAAATTTTCTCTTTCTTGCATGCTTTAATTATTGGGTCAAAAGACGTAACCTTGGAAGCAATCCCATGGTCCAGATGTGTTGCACAATCAGCAACCGTCAATCATGGCGTCACAGGATCCATTTTTAATATTGATGTAATTCTTGTGTTTCGGACATAAGACAACAACTTATAACTTTGTGATGCTAAGCTCAAATAGCCAATTGTTACTGCTTGCTATGCGATATCAATCAGCATTTGCAGATTGTTAGGTTAAGCAGCCAGAAATGAAATATCATCATCTAGGGTTGGATTTCCACAGCCATGGTTCCAATTTAGCTTTAGCAGCAAGACATTTATATATAGTGCATACATCAATGTTGACAAAACGCCTCCTTTTCTTACTCCTCGGTCAGCTGAGTACCAGTCCTAATAATGCCCATAGAGAAGGAATTTTAAAAATAAAATCGGACTTTCTGATAATTTCTTGAATAATTACAAAAGTAAGCGTTTATGACACTTTCAATAAGGAAAGAAAAATACGTAAAGCTATATTTACATTATATTGCTCTAATTGCAACAGTGAAAACCTAACTGTTATAAAACCTAACATTTTTGCTAACCATATTGCTGTGGACATGAAGATTAGATTTATTTGCGTTGAGCCAAGTCACTAGAGGTCCAGGAATAATGTTCGCAAACGTAGTTTAGATAACAGGCAGTGAATTAACAGTCCGTTTAACATTCGAATGCGTTCTTTGATTTTCTATTTAAAAAAAGTTAATAATCGCGATTTGTGTAATCTACAAGCATATTTAAAAAAATTTGTCAGACACTCCATGAAGTGATCGCTGCCATATATCAAATGGCTCGATACCTTGGATTTCTTTATACTGGTAAGAATTTATTTTACTTGTGCTGATACCGTTCGGTAATGCCTCAATATGGCCTTCATCATCTTGTTGAGCTTGGCTTAACTCCCTCTCTAAAAGAGCATAAACAAGTGTTGTCAAAACTATGCTAGGGTTTGGCTTGTGAATGTCCACGTAATGGCTGGCATTGCTATTTTGCAGTGGAAAAGACATCGAGCACACAATCAATCAGTATTGCGTAACGTTGATGTCTTTCCAAGACCATTTCTTCAATCCTTTTAATATTTGATTGTACTTAAATTTATGTACAAATGTTTCAGTCATATGGTTAATTAAAAAGATTTAATATACCAAGTCATCATGTGTTGCTTTAGCTCGAGCTCCGTTAATCCTGTTTCTGGTATCGTTGACTCATTTTATAGACTTTATAATATTTACGAAATCTTTAAGTTGTACGTTAAACATAGCCAAATACAAACATATGTGTTTACAAATATAACTAGTCCTTCTGTAAGTGTTGATGTTACTTATTTCAGTCTTACCATAATTGAAAATAATCTGCATATCTGAATATTTTCTTATAAAGGTGTAGCGTGACTTTCTTTGCTAGATTCTTCAAAGAGAACAGTATATAATTACAATACGAAAAAAGCAAAAACAGTAACAGATAATATTTTCAGAGACTACATATTTCTCAGTGAGACATAAATGTTACGTCCCTTTATATGGATCAGATGTTAACCCAATTTAAGTTGCATTAATCTCGATGAGGATATTCAATACTGTCAAAGGCTTTCTTAATATATATATATATATATATATATATATATATATATATATATATATATATATATATATATATATATATATATATATATATATATATATATATATATATATATATATATATTAAGTTATCAAGCAAAAATTAAAAGATGAATCACATATCAAGCAAGGAAATTAAATACAATTATTCAAACAATGCAGAAAATTAAATACCATTTTGAAAAGAGAAATACAAGCTCTTCAATACAGAAATACAGAGAGAAGAAATTAGGAGTACTCCATCAGCTCTAATAAGAACAAAACGAAAAAAGCAAAGCTTACAACAGACAACAGACAACAATAGCAACAGACCGCCGTAAGTTGAAAAAGCAGCAACACAACAAGAAAGTAATACACAAAAGGACAGATACGTTATTTCAACAAAGACAAATGCAAATTAGAAGCTTTCGACGCTCTACGAGAAATTATCAACCAAACAGCTACATTTGAAAACAAATATAAAAGATCGTCATGAGAAAGGTGATCTTTCACACTCATGACGAAAGGACGCAACCGCTAACTAACTAGAATTGGTGACCATTCCCTTTCTTCTGTCGTCGTCATTTACAATCGTAATGATATCGATGTGATTACGATAAGATCAACACAGTTCGTGCAGATTTAGGCAATTTGTTCCCTATCCAGACAGTCAATGCGCAAGGAAAGATTAACATGTGTGTAGTATTTGACAACATCATGAAATTGATGGATAAAATAAATGCAAGCTGGTTTAAAGTAAATCCTTCAGGCATAAGCAATTTGAAGATTCTAAACTCGACTGGCAGTCCGAGATACCAGTTATCTTCTGTTATAAATTAAACGTAATGTTATATCTTTTTTTTTCTCACACTTTCAAGTTATTGATCTCAGTTTTTACTCTGAGATACCACACTGACGGTAAAATCCTCATCCTTTTTTCTACTGAACAGATGCATTTCAAATATCAAAAGGGGCATTATGTCAATGGTTATATTATTAAATTAGTGTATTTTGTCAATGGGAAGATCCAAAGCTTCTAATTCGATATTTATCATGAGATGTATTATAAACCATAGAATACTGTGCAAAATTTGTGATTCTACAGCTCCAGTGTTGGATATTGAAGACAGTTTCATCAATAGAAAATCCGGCGTTTGGTCAAACGTCTATATTTTATGTTCCGTACAGTAGAAATACGTTTGTCTATAACCGACGGTTAGTATTTAACTGTGATGTTACCGATGTGTAGATGAATGCAACAAGTACAAGGCAGAAATAGTACTAAACACTGATTACCTTATACCACAAACTCATATATATATATATATATATATATATATATATATATATATATATATATATATATATATATATATATATATATATATTACTATGTCTATATTACCTTCAGTATATGATAAAGGTTTCAGAGTATGGGATAGGATACCCCGGGGGAATGGGTATCAAAATGTCGACCCATACCTCAGGGTAAAAATGAAGAGTGGTAATATTATTGCACATCTGTATAACGTTTTGCAGATGTGTCGAATCAAAGGCAAAGATGATATTGTAGTTTTTCGAAGACCTTTAAATAGAATCTAACGGTTAATAAAAGAAATACTTTTACTAATAACGAGATTTTTAAGGGACTGTTATCATATGTTATTGAATTTTGACAGAAAAGGTAGATAAAAACGATCTACCTTTCAATTTGTCATAAAAATGTATGGTTTTTGAATTATTTTTAGCCTGCGATATGCATTGTAGTAAAGGTATATTGTTAGGAATACATGTAAACTTTAACTTACATTTAACAAGACTGTAGTTAAATGTAAATGATGGAGCATGCATCATTGCTGCAGATGTCGAGTAGACAATAAGTAGCGTACTATGAAAAATATGAACAAATAGTCTTACGTTTTTTATCGGAAAAGAATACGTTCGATAAATATTCAATCACAAGTGTACCAAACATGATCATCAAGTACATTCCCCTAACAGACAGTGAATATAATATACAAAACGCGAGCACGATACATATTAATTTCTCGTTCCAATGGTTGACAAGACATCAGCCCTGTTCGTTTCTTTCCAAGTGTCCATGGAGCTAAAACGTTTGGTCCTACCGATTTGGTTTCTTATCTTCATCTTCTAAATATGAGAATTTTTAGATATGGCTCTTTGCAATCGTGTAATTAATTTAAAGTTCATAACTTTGTCAGGCATATTCTATCTTAAAACATCACCTAAATTCTCGTAAAAAGAACCTTTCAAGTGAAAAAAAATGCAGTTACAACGTGACAATGAATGGTTCCACGTCGCACAGCAAAATTTAGAACATGTATAGCACCAGTTTGAAATAAGGAAATTATAATGACTTTGAATGCCTGTACGTTGTCAATGCATATCCATGGGGATAACATAGGGATAAAAAGAAATCGTTGAGCTTCTCGTATATAAGACAAAACAATTCTAGTCATGAAGAGAATTCCGCTCTTCTTCAATCAGAAGAATTGAACTACAGTATTAAATTGGTAAAGCAAGGTAACTCTAATGAAAACTTCTTGCGTTCTAAGGGAGCATGGTGCGTATCGCAATAAGGTGTGACAATAACATGTGCTGATTTTGCCGAGTATGTGTGATTTGGATTTTTAACTTATCCTTAACAAATTTTCAGTCATATTCACATACAGTGTGGCATTTTATATCGATATCTAGCAATGGGACCTCATACCGTCGACATGTATTTTAATGTCCTGTCCAGCAACATTAACCTGACACCAGGTCGACCAGTCCTAATATTAACCTTTTAATGCGCAGCACTTAGCGAGACAGCTGTTAGTGCCATTTTTATAACTCTTTGATATGATTCGGGCGAGGTTCGAATCTGCGACCTTTCACATCCGGTGCCGACTCTCTAACCACTTAGGCTACCAGAGCGGTCTGTTTTGTCGAACTTTACTTGAAGAATAAAACATGGCTTTTGCGTCACATCTAACATACTGTCCAATGCACAGTTTCAAAAAGAAATAAACTGTTCTAGTTTGATTAGCCTACAAATAAATCGTAGTAAATAATAGAAAAAAGAATATCTGAATTTACGATAAAAGAATTTTGTTTCATTCTGGTTTAAATGATGCGTTTGATTCAATTTCCTTGTTTCATATTCAGTGAAATAAGTACACTACTGTACCATAACTAATATTCGTGGTTTTGGCAAGTCGTTAAACATTAACAATTGGGACGGTTTCTTTTTCATCGAAAATATACAATTGATCTGGTCATTACATCGATTATCACCAACTGTACAAAAACAGACTGTTGAGATGTTCTCTGTAAAATCAGTCATAAAACCATCAGAGGGAAAAATTTACTTTTAAGGTTAAGGTTCTTGTGTGTGATGTCTCAAAGAAATACTATCGTCATAAGTATTATTCCTTTCGAATTTCCCTTACTTGATCTCTCGATATTACTCAATACATTTGTCCTTCATGTACAATCCTCCCTCGTCTTGTCTGTGCCACTGTTTACAATAGGAATCTGTATTTAGATATTCGTTCTTGTGCTATTCTGCTGTCGTCAAACGTTTAAATCAGCTCATAACTTGTTTGTCTAAAATAACTCTTTATACAGCGAATTCAACAGATTATTTTTGAATTTTGGATACGATGTATTGATATTCCATAAGAACCTTGATAGCAGAGTTATGACATGATTTTATGTGTAACCTTGTTACATTTGCAATTTTAAGTTTGTCTTTTCACCTTTTAGACGTTAGGCAGATTACATAAATTATAAGATTCGGTATTAAAGTTTAAAATGATGAGGATCTATATTTCTAATAAATAAGAAGAATATTAGGTAGAAGATTATGATGTCGATAATAATAATAATAATAATAATAATAATAATAATAATAATAATAATAATAATAATAATAATAGAAGGATACACTTCATTTCTTTGAGAAAAATAGTAGTGTACTTACAAAAATGGAGTAAACATTAATTTTCATTCAAAATATTCCTTTCTTAATTCAATAGTTTCGGATTTATTTTATTTCACTAAGACTACAAAAGTTAAAACAATAGCGACCTGATCTAAATGTGATAGGCAATTTTTTAAAATATAAGCGATCATGAAATGTCACGGCGCATACGATGGCCTTCACTGTTAAATCAGTTTCATAACGCCAAAGATAACATTTGACACGAATGAATATAAATTGTCAATACATGTATTCGAAATAACATTATTATCAGGTGTCATTATTTTTGTAACTTCTCTACCTTAAAAGACTTAGTCATTTCTGGAAACATACATTTATAATAAATATAAGTATATCTGACATAATAGAAGCATCTCTACCTGTGACATTTAGTACATTTTCGACGAGATAAACGTTCTTTTGAATTTGCTGTGTGCAAATTTTGTATAACTTCTGCTCTGTTCAGAAAGCTATTAATTTAAAATCAGCAGCACTTTCATTGAAGATGAAGAAAGCCTGTTCGTAATGATGTAAAGGCCAAGGTATTTTAAGATAATTGAAGGGTAGTCATTAATCAAGCACGGAACTGACTGAACTAGCCAAAATTTTGATAAGAACACCATATTTGGAAACAAGTCGAATTGAATAACAAAAGATACGCACCTCTTTCAATTAAACATCCAGGACACGATAAAATTTGCTTTACTACGCGAGTTTCTTCTCTCTTTGATTGGCAAGACTGATAGTCACGTGACCTAAGTTTGATAGTATTTATACTCATGAAATCTGAATTTTTCACATAAGTGGACAGGAGCCCAACTTTTGAGAACAGTAGTCACTTTAAAAATAAGATTTAGAACAGTATTTTGTCATTTCGTGTGTATAAATTTTCCTTGTGCATAGAGGTCTACACTTTTCGCATAGCCGTAAAATGGCACTTCGTGCCGGCATGAATATTTTCCTTGCTGGCCTTTTACTTCTCGTTGCTCTTGCAGAATCAAGGTAAGTAATGTTTTTTTTTTTTTTTTTAAATAAATTATCATTCTTAATTGCATTCTTTTCAAAAATATTATATTTTGGACGTTGTTTATTTCTCCGTTTCTTTGATATATGACTAAATATACACAATTTTTAAAATGCCAATTAATATACATTAATAACATTAAACAAATTTAGAATTAATTGTTTTTCCAAACTGTCTGATTTGACCAATATGCCACTATCTCTGTTGTCGGTTATTTTATATCCGTCCACAAAAATGAGGTCCTTAATTTAAAAACTAGCGTATGCGTATGCCATATAGGTTATGTTAATGAACTGTAATGGTATATTAATTGCTTACAAACTTGCGTTTTCTTTTCCCGTTGAATAGTAAATAATAAATGAACGTAGATGGAATTTTAAGCAAGTATTTTATTTGTTATTTTTGTTTGTACATATATGCAACTATTTGCTGCTAGAAAAAGGCATCACAACTATGGGACACTTGCTAACAAAGGTCAACCTTTATTTTATTTTATTTTTCTCATATATATTTACGTATATTAATACAACAGCTACCCACAACGGACAGAATTTGTGGTTACATGACATTTTTATAGACATATTTCACTAGATGGTTATTCATTGCACGCTCTTGTCGAAACGGAAGATGTTCTGTGTGAGCTGTTTCAGAGCTATTTCTCTATTAATAATGTATACTTGACGATCAAAATACTGATAACAAATTTTAACATTAGCTCTGTGAATAGGTCGTCGATAAACTAGATTCTTCCACAGGGATCGATGGACCCTTGGCAGGAAAATATGTGGTTCTTATGAAAGTTATGGAACAAAAACAAGTTTTCAAAACTGCACTGGAATTTATTTTCTCCTCAATTTAACCCACAACAATATGTGCCTGTTGGTGACATCTCCAGAATGCCTAAATTGTGAATAAGGAACAGAACAAAAATGTTTCTTAAAATATAACGTGTGCATGTATTAAATTATTTCTGATAATTTTGAAGAAAATCATAAAAAAAAAGTTTTTGTGTGTGTTTGGGGGAGTTCGTTTCGTTTTGATGTTATTTTTCTTCATTTTGTTCTTTGTTTTTTTTTTCTTTGCTTTTTTCTTTCTTTTTTCTTTAAAATATACAGTTTTCTAATTAGTATGCTGCCTAGCAAATGTGTATATTCTGTTCTTTTTCTTTAATTCAGTACAATTGATTACGTCTGCAAATTCAAGCGAATGAAATAAAAGTAGAATAATGTTGGGTTTCTTTTACAGATCGGCGAGGAACAAAAGACAAGCACCAGGTTAGTCCCTTCGTCTCTCTCTCTCTCTATCTGTATATATTATTATTATTATTATTATTATTATTATTATTATTATTATTATTATTATTATTGGCTTGAGAAGTGTTAGGTCCACATGGCTATCAGCCAACTGGGTGACCTAAATAAACACCTATATATCAGACAGGAGATACAGCCATTCAAATGAAGAATGGCTGTGGAAGCTTGCCATGGTTGCCATCTTGTCAACATGATAACTTCTTTGTGAACTCGATAACCCAGAAAGATATAACAAGCTTTTCTATCCATTATCAATGTTAGATAAATGGCAAATAACTATATTTGGATATATGTGAAATAACCAATGTGTTTTTAAGCTTGACATTGCTATTGATAGTATGTAATCATGAATAAATGAGCTACTGACCTAATTCAATCTGAAATTTATAAAATCTAGAGTGCGGGCGACATATTTTTTAAATAGAATGTGAAAGAGATACCATTTAAATCTGTTTCTCATATCGGCATAGGATTCGTTTTCAGTATATTTTCTAATTACGCTATGATCTTATTCAAAAGGCCCACACAATGTTTCCCTGCATTGGTGATTTATAAAGTAGTTTTTTTTAAGCAGAATTAAACAATTTTATATTTTTATAAAAGAAACAAATACAGTCTAAGTATGGAACGTATGGGTTATGCTTATGAGCCTGGACCTTATAAGGAGCTTATAAAGAGCGCGTTTGTGCGTGCGTGCGCGTGTGTGTATCACTATGTCAAAGTGAATACATGCTACACGTAAAGTTTTAAATCGTTGTGTTTTGTTGGAACAGTTACAATAATGATCAAACTAAATTGCTTTATTATCATACGTCACTACTCAGTTACAATAATGATCAAACTAAATTGCTTTATTATCATACGTCACTACTCAGTTACAATAATGATCAAACTAAATTGCTTTATTATCATACGTCACTACTCAGTTACAATAATGATCAAACTAAATTGCTTTATTATCATACGTCATTACTCAGTTACAATAATGATCAAACTAAATTGCTTTATTATCATACGTCACTACTCAGTTACAATAATGATCAAACTAAATTGCTTTATTATCATACGTCACTACTCAGTTACAATAATGATCAAACTAAATAGCTTTATTATCATACGTCACTACTCAGTTACAATAATGATCAAACTAAATAGCTTTATTATCATACGTCACTACTCAGTTACAATAATGATCAAACTAAATTGCATTATTATCATACGTCACTACTCAGTTACAATAATGATCAAACTAAATAGCTTTATTATCATACGTCACTACTCAGTTGCAATAATGATCAAACTAAATTGCTTTATTATCATACGTCACTACTCAGCATATTAACAAGTATCTACAACATTTACAAGCTATTCCAACGCAAGCCCCAGGTACACTAACATGCGTCATAGAAAGAAATGTCTGCGTCAGTGTCACGTGATCGGTGCTTATAAATGACTTTAAAAGAGTAAGCTTGGAAGAATATTTTGTCTTATGTTGATGGAGATAAAATTGTTTAGATCAGTTTACTGCATCCATTTAGAAAACGTTTATGAAGAGTTTCGTGTTTCTTTTGAATGATTTGACCCGAATGGATATTTTAGGAAATAGTTTTGTTATGCGAGCAGGAGTTTCTTCAAATTAATCATTTGTTTTTACGGACCAAACGACAAGGGAACAAAATCCAGTTTATTTTATATAGTAATGCTCACGAGCTTGGCGGCGTGTAACTAATCGAGTGAGCTAAAGAGAGTTTGCTTACTTACACGTCTAAGCTTAGAAAAAAGACCTTTATCAAGATAATAAGTAAAACATCGATAAATTAGGTAATATCCAATTGACGTCCGCACATAGAGGTAAGGGAGTGAGTCATTTGTCCCCCTACACCCCATTTCACCTCTAAACATGTTTTGGCCTATGTCCGTAAAAATTAATAACTGACCACTACGTGTTAGTCCCACCCCCACCCCACCCCCCAATCATTACGTGGGAGCTCCTGGTTATAGCTATATTAGGAATGGCTTGAACTAAGTGTGCCCAACATAGCCATAGTATCGAAGGGAAGCGACATCCATTTACTAATGTTGAATTCTTGTAATTCAATGTGATACCGGTTCAATACTGCCCGTACACCTGGTGAATGCATTTCAACTTTCTACCCGCTTATCGGTATTTTTTAATATCGTTCCGCAATATTATTCTTACCATCTCGACTTAGAATATATATTGATGCCACATAGAATAGCATTCCTTGAACTTCTTCAACGTTGTACAACATCAAAAGATATAGTAAATTAATTTTAAACAATTTTAAAAAGAAGACAAACCACATAATACGTCAAATCACAAATTTAATAAGTTTTTGAAATTTGATAAAAAGTATTTTTTTAAGTTATTTTATCTTTATCGTCTAATCTAAAAAAGATTGAATATATCGTTCATCAACGTTTCTCAATCGTCTTTTTATATCCTTTAATAAATATATGATTTCGTGGGAGGCATTGTCAATTATCCTGAAGATACAACTAATTTAGTGGCAATCATTGTCAATTATCCTGAACGTACAATTCATTTCGTGTCCACTAGGTACGTTAAATGTCATACAACGAGCAATGTAGTCGAACATGTCTTTTACAGCAAATACTTTGAAGAGAAAAAGCAAAAAAGTACATTATTGTAATAATAAATAAAAGCCATTTAAAGAAAGGTGGTTGCTTAATAGATGTATTTGTTGAATACAAAAACTTGGTGTAAGAAAATGGTAAGAGACAGGTGTAAGACATGTATTTTTTAAATCAAGGTGACTTTCACGAGGTATTGACCATGCTTCTGGTCTCATTCTAGCTTTTTTATATGACCTTATTCCAAAATCGGACCTTTTATAATTCAGAACACATTTAGTTAGTACAATTGGTGGTCATAACTTTTAGGCGTAGATTAAAATCGTTTTTTGACCGATTGAATTACTTATATAGACTGTCATATGGTGATGAATCAATGAATTCCGAATATGGTTTTGTTAGATGATATTAACTGTATTGCAGGATGGGATAGAACTGGTATGCCAACATCAATATAAACCTATTAAACAAACGTAAAAAATATTTTTTAAAAATGTACAATTTATATTTCAGACCCATTTTCGATGAATGTAGGCCAAGGACCAGATGCAGGTAAAATTATTTTAGTAATTTATTTAACACGAAATGTCTCTATGTTGTACAGCGTACATCTATTTTAGTCCCTTAGTAACTTCTATTTCAAACTGTACACGATTTATATGTCATTAATAATTTCATAATTTTTTTAAAAAAGTAATCTATGTACTTAAATAGCTATGAAGAACATTGTATTCTCGTGGTATTAATTATGTGGGGAAAAATACAGAGGAACTACTTGAATGATAGAAGTAGATATGAATACAGTGAAAACCTTGTTGATCAACATTGCTCTTTATCTGATTTTTTTTAATTCGAATTTTTAGTTAAAGTTTTCTGTGTAAATTTCAATAAAACATTTCGATATTCAAAATAATAACATCTAATATCTGGAATATGATAAAACAATATCCAGTTATTGCTTTTGCTACTGAAACAAATTACAGACTGCGCGATAAAGTGAATATATATATATATATATATATATATATATATATATATATATATATATATATATATATATATATATATATATATATATATGGTTTATAAAGTACAACAAATAATAGCTGACTTATTAAATGGTGGAGCGACACAGAGTAGCTCATTTCCTATATTAGCAACTACAACAGCAACACAGCTTCTTACTACTCAGTCAAAGGGTAAAATCGAATCTAATACGCGCCAAGACGTCAGTTGACATAATGTAGAGTAGGTGAGTGTAATATCCAATAAAACATACACCTTAAAGTAGTTTAATAAAACCTTTCCAAAACTACCATTTGATACAAAACAAGTGTGTGTTCGTTTGTTTGTTCTTCTTAGAGCTGATGTAATATTTGCTTTGCTGAATGAATGAAATTTCGTTTATAGTGAAACCGGCCATAAAGGTCATTTGTTCACTGGTTTAAACCATCAAATTTTTATGATGGTTGGTTTCCCGTGGGGACGGGATGGTGCCACATCCCCACGGGCATTTAATGCACAAAGTGCGTTTGTTAATTTTGGCCGTCATGTCATACCACTAAAAAGTGGCTAATGACATGAATGTAAGGCCCTGGGTGAGTGATAATAGACCCAACACACACTCAACCCTATCAACCAATCAGAAGTAACGTACTAGGGGTGCAATGGCACCAAATAGTGACGAGAGAAAAATAGTTTTCTCATATCGTCATTTTTGTTGGAGTCCGGTCGTTGAAAAGGAGGAAAAGATCCCGGAAAGCCAGCCGCATTTTGATATTGATATTAATAGAGGGTTACGACGTCCGTTACAGCTTTGAAACAAAAGGCCATTTATGATTCAAGCTTACAATAGTAAGAAAACAAAACATAAACAATTACATAATAAGCACTGCATTCATATATTTAATTCTTTGCTAACATTTCAGTATATAATATATCCAACTAACGGTGACTGTCATTTTAACACTGGTTGAAATATATAGATACACCTGTTTTAGCACACCTACACACCAATCCGGTTATCTCGGAAGGGCTCAACGTTTATAATAATATGTGCGACAGTTTACCTGCATAAGATAGGATTCAAGTAAATTTAATATCATTTCTCAATAAATGCGGATCTGATTAATGTTTTGATCTCCAGCATGAATCAGATATTATTCCATAACAAACAAGCCTAAGACGTACAATAAATCCGCTAGCGATATTTATTATCCCAAGTCTACGAGATTCAGATTGAAGTAGATCAAACCTATTACGCGTTTTCTGAAATTATATTCAGAGAACTAAAAGTACGCTTTAAACAGGACCAAAGGATGTCGAAACCCACAATACGATCCAATATAGCTTATGTCAACTTCGTGTCATTTTATTCATTCGGCCAGGCCATCTTTTCTCTAATTTAATTGACACTGTTTTAACAATTACATGTTTTTGAAATGTCCTCTAAAACTGTAAGTATTCTGTATTCGAGCATAAAAAAGCTTGTTTTCGCGAAAGCACACAAAGGTATAAAAATGGCGAATATATTTTCTTTTTTTCTTCACCTCAAGATATATGAAACGAATATATGCTACTTTGAAGCTGAATAATAACAAACATGAACACATTTGATGCAATGTGTTATTAAAGTTCAGTAAAATTTTGAACACATTTGATGCAATGTGTTATTAAAGTTCAGTAAAATTTTGAACACATTTCATGCAATGTGTTATTAAAGTTCAGTAAAAATTATGACTGTTCATATTTAAGGATGGCATCGTCCATTGGACACAGGAAACATATGTTATTTTTTAATTATATTTTTAAAATTTTTATTTTTTATTTTACATCGGACTTAATGAGTGCTTCAAAGCATTCAGGTTAATGGGTCAGGTATTCACTCAAAGAATGAATACGATTATTTATTATTTATAAGACAAGACTATTAAAATAATCCAAACGCTTTGCTTTTTTCATGAAAAATGTTCACTTCTTGGAGGAGCCATACAAGCAAAAACAGTTTCAAAATGTTTTATATTGTCAGTGAATACACTAATAAGAACATATATATAAGGATTGTGTCTAAATATAGGGTGCATGTTGAATTATCAGTGAATTGGCCGATTCCCTAAAATGCCTAATTCACACAAATTCAAACGTTTCACCCCTCTCATAACATATATATATATATACCAACCAATGTATATATATATATATATATATATATATATATATATATATATATATATATATATATATATATATATATTTATGTGTGTGTGTGTAAGATTGTAATATGTGTTTCAATGATCTCTGTTCTTTACTGTAACACTTGTCTAACTCGTCTTTTTGTTTTATAATTGTAGGAACCAGGACATGCTCCCCACTACCGGCACCAAAAAGAGGAAAAATAGCTTGTGCAGCTGGATTTCCTTTCTAGTATGTAACTTTTGATTTCATGCAAAACAATGTGACCATTTTCCACTTACTTCTCTTCTCATTTAGCGCTATGATGCATCTCTAATATTTTATTTCTTACATAACAATGACCATTTTCAACTTACTTCTCTTCTCATTAAGCGCTATGATCCACCTCCAACATTTGTTATAATCTTGGTAAGACAAGTATACAAAACATATGGCAAGCCTAATGGAACACACACACACACACACACACACACACACACACATTCATATACGCCTCGTATGGCAAGCCTAATGGAACACACACACACACACACACACACACACACACAGTCACACACGCAGGACATATACATTCTCTAATGAATAAACTGCAGCAGCTTACGTATAACCGTTCGCAGACGAAATGTGTGGAGGGAAGGGAAGGGAAGGGAAGGGGCGATGCTGTTTATATGTGTGTATGTGTTGCTTGTGTTGAATCCAATCCGTTGTTATTTTTATTGCTGCTGTTTTGTATCTTACTCCCTCCTCCTCTTTCGATCCTTTATCACTATCATCACCACAATCGTATTCCATGTTCCTGGTGTTATTTTACAGCCATTGTGATGCCACATGTGACGATGGCTACAAATTCGCCAGCGGGACACCGACAGAACAGAGGGAATGTGATCAGATGAACGGGGAGTGGTTTGATCCACCTGGACCGAACATACCCGACTGCGTCCGTAAGTACTGTAGCTTTACTTACGAAGTTTTAAATCGGGAGACTCTTTGCTATCATGTAGGTCATTACAGGTTGGGACTGACAAAATCTGATAGACATAATCTAAACGTCATATTTTTTCCATAAAGAAAACAATAATTGAACAAATTAAAGTGTATTGTTTAGTTTGGATGGATATGTATAAGTATACAATTGGAGTATTCTTAATGGAAGGATAAAGAACGGTAAAGGATGCATGTATACTTAAAGAATATATTTACATTTCATAACTAAATATTGAAATGTATCGCTAGGGGAAAATTTATATCGCGACATATCACATTTTCTACTTCTTCCTTACTCCCCCACATCTGTCTTTGTCTGTCTGTCGGTCACTGTCTGTCTGTCACTGTATGTCTGTCTCTCCGTCTCTGTCTCTCTCTGTGTCTGTGTCTCTGTCTCTGTCTGTCTCTGTCTCTCTCTCTCTCTCTCTCTCTCTCTCTCAATGAATGGATCGATTGGAACTTTTAAAGATTACTTCTCCACTTGAAATTTGTCAGTGACTGAACTGGCATGATCTGTTTCTACTCGATGTTCACTGTCATACATACATTAGAACCGTTACAAGTTATTAGGGGAAATTATCGTTTAAATGAAGCAATACAAGTGATTATTTAGCTATTTAATTTAATGTACTACTACTACTACTACTACTACTAATAATAATAATAATAATAATAATAATAATAATAATAAGAAGAAGAATAAGAATCAAAAGGGGTAAAGGATGCATGTATACTCAAATAATATATTATATATTTCATAACTAGTATCGCGACAGTCGCAAATCACTTTGTCTTCATCATCATCGTCATCTTCTTGTTCTTGTTGTTTTTCTTCTGTCTCCAGAATATCGAATATTAATCTAACTTTGAAATATTAAATTCTTCTCTTGAAAATTGTCAATGACTGAACTGGCATGATCTGTTTATATTCGATGTTCGGTGTCACACGTACAGTATAACCGATACAAGTTATTAGAAAAAAATATCGTTCAAATATAGCGATACAGTTAATTATTTAACATTTTTTTCTGTCATCACAATCATAGTAATGTTTGAAAACAAATGAAAAAGCTGAAACAGATGAGTGTTGATTCTAAACCGAAATTTGAGTGTAGTCTCTGTTAACGAATTCGACGGTAAGCTTGCCATGCCACACAATGTGTGCTTGAATAAAGACATAATTTTTTGAAAAGGCACTAAAATCATTTTTTGTCAACTCACAATGATTAAAATATTCGTTTAGAAACGTCACCATACAAAATCAGTAGTATAGACCGATCTGTGGCGATTATACACTGCCCCAACAATACTCGCCCTCAAGGCAATTTAATATTTACACTGAAGATACATTTCGGTGTTGTTTTTATTTTTTAAATGTACTTATATCCTTTTAAGTAAAATATAGAAACTTGCTGGTGAAATGTTTGTCGTAAGTTTTTTCTTATATTTTGATTTGTACCAACTAATTTTAAAAAGTCGTAAAATTATTTAAGTATTGATTTTTACAGTCATCACACTCATAATAAAGTTTGAAAATAACGGTAAAATCTGGGATAGACGAGTGATCATTGCAGGCCGAAATTTGAGTGCATTGTCTGTTAATGAAAATATAAAATATCTCATCGAGCACGGCGATGCTTGTTTCTACAAGTAGATAGACGTGATATTTGCATCAAGAAAAACAAGTCATTTTTACTTGCCAATATGTGTATGCTTTACGAAGTTATGTCCCCTTTATCAGCTTGACAGCCTAATCACTAGCTACGGTAACATATATCCCGTACTAACGTAGTCTTTTTTTTTTTAAAAAGTATCCTCTTTGTATCGAAAAGGTAGGTAGCTTCCATTTATATGAAACGTCCTACGATTATGTTTAGTTTTATTTACAATTTTTTTTCTTCATTTATGTTATTATTAAGAACAACGACAATTTATGGAAACTGAGTGGACCTTCTGCCAATATATTTTTATGCCCCGTGTGTACTCTTTAGTATAGAAAGTTTAAGAAAGTCGTCGAATGGCTCGAAAAACAAACTTTTTTTACATTTTGATTTTTAAAATAGTCCTGGAATTGGTAAAATACCATGTTTCAACCATCTTGTTATACTAGTTACAAAAACATAAAAGTGATGTTGCAAATCAAAGTTTTATCTTGATTTAAAAAGAGGATTCTTACCTATCAGCGGCCTGGAGGATCGGGGGCTTGAATTAAAGCTTGGAAACATATTCTGGTGTGCAGAATACCAGTTACAATAACTATATTAGTTAAAAAAAAAAAATATATATATATTCAGGTAGAATAGAAAATGATAAACAAAACAAATTTCGGAAGATATTAATAGCCTACTCTATCCACTCCCTGAAAACCAAATGTCATGCTGGAAAACAGATTTGTATTTTGTTGTGTTTTAAAAAAAATATTTTACGAAGGTTGAAAATAAAAATACACAGTTTCAATATGATAAAATCACAGTTTTAGTAGAAAACACCAACATAGCTACATGATATGTTATACTCTTGCGGTTAATTTTTTTGTTCTTCTAAGAACCAGAATATAATATTAATTTCAACTATTAATAAGATCTGCTGAATCCACAGAAAAGCAAAATTGATAACTTTTAAGTACATGCACTCATTTTTGTCAGTAACTACTAATTACATCAATTCCCTGTTAATGTTAATAATTAAAAACAAAAGATAACATGCTCTCAGTTCAAATCTGTCTCTTTATCATTCAACCTTTTCTTACTCATATTTTGTACTAGGTTGTGTTACGAACAATTATCTGAGTGGAAAATTAGTTTACATAATACTATCCTGCTTTCAGCTGATTGTAGTCCAGGCTGTTCTAATGGTGGAACATGCATTCTACCAGACACTTGTTCCTGTCCACAAGGGTTTATGGGACGAAAGTGCCAGTATCGTAAGTGTAAAACAAAATGAATTTTACTGATTGTGATGGGGTGTATTTTCATTCATTTTAGAAATTTGTATATCATAACACATGAATTTTGCTTGCATGTAATTAAAATGACCAAAAAGGTGTTTTAAAAAAAACAACATTCAGTCTTATTCCTTTTCAATCATATGAAATAAATAACATTTTTAGTATTTTCACCATATCATTAGTTTTCTATTCTCCTACCAGTTTTAAAATCAGAAGGAATCATCCAAAACTCAGTCATTTCATTCACTGAGTTATAAGTTCTAAACTGATTATTGCCAGAGGATCACAAACTCTGACAGCTTGTTGATATTTTGAATTAAATCAAAGTTTCTTTAGCAACATGGGTATTGTATTTGCTTGGGCCATTCAGTATTTTCAAGCAACATATGTGATGTAGTTTAACACTTGGATAATCTCGAAAATTCAGTAAATTTTCGAGTTATACCTCTTCAAACACATATATAAAGATGGCAGAAAAAGTATGTAAGGCATTCTTAGAGTCTTCAGTTAAACATGACACTTGAACAGACTGCAGGTACCAGTATAACCTTGTAAGAATCAATGCACATACATTTATGCCAAGGTTAAATTTTCCATACAACACTATTTTATGCTTACTATAGTGCTTCCACTTTTTTTGTAGCTTACAGCAACTGTGCAAACCCACCAGAACCAAAAAATGGCAGGATAGTATGCAATCAGGATGCATCAGGCTCCATTTGTACTGCAAGCTGTAATCCTGGTTTCAAACCCCAGTGGAACATCTCTGCTTCTTATGCATGTTCACCAGATGGGACATGGATTCCACAGCTTTCTGAGATTCCCAACTGTGTTCCTTTGTCAACAGTTTTAAATGCAACACATGTGGCTCCTAGCCCAGGTAATACTGATTGCAGACCTTCAAGAGTCTTATGTAATATTTCAGAATGTAACATACTCACAGAATCATAAAATTTTAGGAATAAAATCACTAGGGGCCCTGAGTGGCCGAGTGGTCTAAAGCGCTGTTATGGACCACTGCCATCTCACCTCTGTCTACGTGTGTTCAAGTCTAAGATTCGGCAAATGTAGTTATGTGAGAAAGCTTGCCAGTAGCTTCTCGTGGGTCAGTGGTTCTTTCCAGGGTTTGTCCGGGCTCTTACTCCACCATTAATACTGGCCACCATGTATAGCCTATATTGTGTGCTGAAAAATGGCATTAAACCATAAAAAACAAAACAAACATAAAATCAATAATAAATCTAAGAATTATTCCAACATAGATGTTGAAAAATCTAGAACAAATTTTTGTAGAATAAAGATTATTTAAATTTTGGTAAATTTGGGGGATTTTAATTAAAACTGTCATAAAATATAATTTAAAATCTTTAAATTAAAAAATATTCTCGACACTTATTAAAGGACAAGAACAATCCCTTGCAAAGGTTTGAATGGTAGTGAGGTCCACTTTTTTTTTTACTGGCAATGACCCAGGGGAATAAAATCCTTATGTAGATGTAAGGTTTTTGTTGATGTAAAGATTTCTGGATATTTACTATGAAAAGCTTGGATCTTGATCAATCAAACTTCACATTTATTTATTAGGTTAAAACCTTTTTAAGTTTAGTTTCACTTCAGTAAAAAAAGGTAGTTTGTTAAAAGTTTAAAAATATTATAGAATGGGGTAAAGACATTGACTCTCTGAAATAGAGACATGATGAAACATGAAGAATGCATAAAGATATATCCTTAAAATTTTAAGTTGTTACTCATATTTTCTTTTTATTTATGATACATCTAGTCATACATATCTGGTCATACATCACCTGTTAGGGTTTAATTTCAGTGCTTTTGAATCAAGGAGTTCTTATGCAACAAATACCAAAGAATTTTAAAACGTGAACAGTGTTAATTTTTTTTATATCGGAAGTACAGCATACGCTGATTGAGAAGATTTTCATGGCTATCTTCTTGTACTACTTTGTTGTAATTCCAGAACACAATTATGACTGAGTCATAAATTACTCAGTTTTTAATTTCACAAACAAGCAAACATTATTTCAAACAAAATTATCCAATATACTGTAGTTTTTACAAGACTGTGCCACACGATGAAAGTTAAGGAATATCGTGTTTTGCTTGACTGTCCATCCATCCAAGTTTTTGCTACAATAAAATAATTGTTTTGGGTTGTTTTTGATCATGTTTATAGTTTTTAAAAACTTCCTTTGCAGTGCATCCTGAAACAGGGGAGGCAACTTGTGTGGCTTGGGGTCAGGACCACTACAGGACATTTGACAACAGAGTGTACCACTTCAAGGGACAATGTCAGTACATACTGGTTAAAGATTCTGCAGCGAATACATTCCACATTCATGTAATGAATGACAAAAATTGTGTAGCAGGGCACCGCTGTAAGAGAGAAGTTGAAATCTACATAGGTACAGACACTATTACCCTTCGCAGGGACAGCTCGGGACCTATCGTGCAATACAATGGAGCAACAGTTGCAGTACCAGGCACACAAGGGGGAGCTATCTTTGAAAAAATCAGCCATTACATAATTGTCAGAAGCAGTTTGGGTTTTAAAGTTCGATGGGACACATTTGAGATGGTGTTTGTTACAGTTGCTGATGCACTGAAAGGTAACACCAGAGGCTTGTGTGGTGTGTATGACCATGATCAGAGCAATGATTTCATGTCTGATACAACATCTGAAAAAGTGCTCACAGAACCAGCTGCATTTGCCACTACATGGAAGAGAAATCTGGCTGGAGGTAATTCCTTAATAAATATATAGCTATAACTTTTTGGTTTGAAATGTTTTTGAGACTTTAAAGTTTTACATATTGTTATATCGTCAAAGTCAGTTTGATTCCCTCAATATGTATTCTTAAATTTTAAATTATGAGCATCACTTGATATAATTATAATAGAGCATCTTATGAGTTCAACTGTAATGGATACAATATTTCTAATTTTAGAATCCTGTACTGATGTTCCTCAATCTGGTTGCTCAACTGCCACTCCAGCTGACCAACAAGTGGACAGAGATGCCCAAATTAAATGTGATGCTCTTATGGGGGCTGTTTTCCAATCATGTCATTCTGTAAGTGTTTCAGACATTTTATCAGTTGTAAACATAGCTTTCTGTCAAATTGTAACATTGGACCTTTGTGGAAGTTAAAGACATATCTGTCCTTCATTTACATAAAGTTGTTTGTCTAATAAGTTAAAATAATGAAATTCTTAAGACATATCTCTTCACTTCAGTAGAAAAGAAAACTTTTGGTTTTTAGCAGAATCAAATTCATTTTATTCTGTGCTATTTTAACATATATTTTACTATATATTTGATACATTATTCATTTATTTTACTGTATGTAATTACTCACACCTAGGATGGGGGCAAGGCCAAAATTCTAATCAAAAAGCATTTTTTGGGGAGGGAGCCCCCAGAATTAAGTTTGGTGGGGTGGGTGGATGTTTCGTTCAAATATTTTTATATGACACTGTTAACATCAGGTCTCCGCTGTTACCATTCTATTTGGCTACATGTAATGAAATATCTTGTGAATTTAATACCAGATTTCACTCAAAGTTGAATGTCCCCTAACAATTTTTGGGACTGTCTTTAAAAATTTGATAGGCAAGGATCAGAGGATTTGGCAACATGAACCCTTGATGTCCTTAGCCCTTCATGAAATGATGTAGCCCCATTTTTGTACATACAGTCTACTAACCAAAAACTGTCTAAAGGTAAATGTCAGTGGCATACACCAAATTAAAAGAATTTTGGAGAGAGAAAAAAAATTACGTCTATAATTATATCTCATGGAGAACAATCAATACCTTAATTGGTGTTTTGTCATCGGTTCACAACTGAGTCCAGATTAGATGTGTAATGTTTTCTGATACATCATTATGGACTCAGAAGTAATCCATGGTTTATAACAGTACTAGTTAGATTTTAAAAACCAGACAGTCTTCATATCTAGTTTAGGAATTATTTGCTAATAACCGACTCATTACCTATGAGTTCTAGTCGTTCTCCAGAAGAAATTGAATATATATAATTTTGTGTTCCAAGTAGAAAAGATAGAGAAATATTATGACTGAGATTTGATTCTTGGTGAAAATCTATAAAATAAATATAAAATATACATTTAACTTGCATTCTTTAATTGATGTGTTTTATTTTAATTTGATTTTTTTCTAAATTACAGAAAGTGGATCCAAGACCATACATTGAGTCCTGCAAAGCAGACTGTTGTTCAGACAACAGCAATAATTGTGTATGCAGTGGTTTTGAGGCTTACTCCAGGGCTTGCATGGATGCCAAAATTCCCCTCAGTTGGAGAACAGCACAGCTTTGTCGTAAGTTGGAAATATTATCTATTATTCTAACAAAATGGTTTTAAACTCGCTGACTTAGGTTGTCATAATTTTGCACAAAGTTTAAACAAAATGAGATATCTTTGGCAAGAATATATTTCTTTCCACACAAATTGTAAAAAACTTGTCCCATATTGTCATATAAGAGGTTTTTATCCAGGATTGTCAATAATAAGCTATTTGTGAAGTGCTGTATATATTAGTATAAACTAACTCATCCCATTAGCTAAGGTGTCAACATTCTGATTTGATTACACATACTGTTATGGTATGTTTTATTAACCAGTGAATTTTATTAACCAGGTTTTTTTTAGTATCAATTTTCATATTAGCAGAAAATGGCATTTTTTTTTCAATTATAGTATTTAGAAGAACTTCTATTGTTCTCACAAAAGGTTTATTGCTTATTGGACTTTTTAATTTGTGGTTTGTAGTATTCATCGAATCCATGAAAATTGTGGATAAAGAGTCTGTATTTGAGAAACCAATTTCTTAAAGATGGAAAATATTTTGGACTGATTTTGGATTTTGTTATTTAATTTTTTTAACAGTAATAGAATCTATATTGATAAACTGAAATTGTATGTGAAATGTTTCTAACTTTTTGGATTGAAAAATGTAAATGGACTCCTGTTTTGTATGTATATAATGTTAAGTTATATCACAACAACTCTGATGTTACGCATTCAATCCAACTCCAAAAGTTCTCATTTTAATAAGCAGTTTTGAATTCATTCATATTGTTTGCAGTATTGAAGTTTTCAATGAAGCAAATGTTTTAGAATTTGTATGGGTTATAGTTTATTAAATGCAGTCAAACTCATTTCACTATTTTTTAAAATCCTTTAAACATTTACCATTGCCAGGATGAATTGTTTGGTATACATGTAGTAATACTCATTCAAACAAAGTTGCTTACTATTGCATGGTTAGGGCTGATCTTTTATTTGTTTTGTAAAAACTACCTTTTGTATTTATATTTCTAAATTTGGATAAGGGTAGGTTTTTGTGATGTGTCTCAACCATCAAATCCACAACAATTGATACACACAAAAACAATATTTAATTAATAAATATTCAGCTTAATGTCATGAATATGTGATATTATTTTAAAAAGATTTTAAACATCTGTTTAGCTGCCCCATGTCCTGGAAACATGGTCTACAAAGAATGTGGAAGCACTTGTGAAAAGACATGCACTTCTCAAGCTGCAGCCTGTACTGATTCAGTTTGTGTTGATGGCTGTTTCTGTCCTGAAGGGATGGTGAAACACAATGATACTTGCATTCACCAAAATGATTGTCCTTGCACACAGAATGGTCAGGAATATAACACAGGAGCTGTAGTAAAGAAAGACTGCAATAAATGGTAAGCCCTGGTGTTACCAGTCTGGTGCACTTTGATGCATAATGTTGTATTTAAATGATGTCCAAGACTTTTACCCATTCAAAACTTTTGTCAAATGGCTGGAAGTCATCTTTAGGGGATCTTTTCAGTACTTAGTTACAGAATTAAAAAAAAGAAGAGAAATATGGAAGTCATCTTATATATATAATATTGCAGTAATAAGAATCTTATGCTTCATTGAAAATGAATCCGAGTGTAAGATTTTCATCACCTGAGATTATAAGTTGATTTACTGAATACACTGTCTAGTAAGTTGTAATACATTCATGATACATACATTTAATGTACATTATGGCATCAAAGTCATAGAACTCATACAACACATATATAATATAAAAAATATGATACATATTTATAAAATGTCATATCACTGATGTTGTCTACCAAATTGAAATTAGTGACAGCTTATGATAATTGACCAGTTTAAATAGTTTGTAATAATGATATCATCTGTCGAAAAATATAATTGTACTCTATTGTTTCTACAATGCATTTTGTTTCCTTCAGCATTTGCATTAAAGGCAACTGGGACTGCACAAACAAGAAATGTGAAGCCACATGTTCAGCTACAGGTGACCCCCACTACATGACTTTTGATGGGAAACGCTTTGACTTCATGGGTATTTGTTCATACTACATGATCCATGATGAACGCTTTGATGTAATAACTGACAACATTCGATGTGGGAACCATGAGGCATCATGCACAAAGTCAATCAGTATCATGTTTGAGGGTCACACCATTAAAATGGACCATAACCATCAGTTGATCATTGATGGTCAGAGCATCACAAGCCTACCATACCAGAAAAATGGCATAAAGATATACATGGTGTCTTCACTCTTCATGAAGGCTGAGCTATCTAATGGAATTACCATCCTTTGGGATGGAAGGACACGAGCATACATTACAGCTCCTCCTCAGTTTATTGGGAAAACCAAAGGTAATAATTTTCATGGCTCTGATAAACAATCCATTTAAGTCTTTGAAAGAACATTTTGATTGTATATTTACAGTATGAAACAATTTTTACACCCTGAATTGATATTGAATTAACGTTGCCACCATTTCTGGTTCCCAAAATAAATTCAGTATTTATTTTATACAAGAATGGCTTGTATATCACATTGTATTCATATTATATATATACCAGTATCCCCAATTTGATATAAATAGGCACCACCAAAACAAAAACTTATTGAATGTTTTGGTGAACATGCTGTTATTTTTTCATTTCAAGATTCTCTTTGGAATAATGTCTTCTAAAGAGGAAAACGTCATGGATTCAGTTAACTGATAAATTCCAAATTATATAAATATTTACAGGTCTGTGTGGTACATACGACTTCAACCAGAAAAATGACTTCTTGACACCACAGAAAGATATTGAGACTAACCCCAACGTTTTTGGTAATCGCTGGAAGACAGAGCCAAATTGCCAAGATGTTAACCCAGATGCCACACACAACCCATGTGAAGAAAATGCCAACAGAAAGAACCAGTCTGTGCAATACTGCAGCTATCTAAAGAGTGACATTTTCAAACGTAAGTAATACTATAGATGAAACTAATAACATTTACATTTTGTTTATAGAATTAACTAATTTACACATCTAACATTGAAAAAGTGTTGGCACTTATCTTTATAAATAATGTAATAACTCATGCCATACACTATATCTACACTATTTTTGTGACAAGACATGTTTTGGATTACATGCAAGATGTCTATGTTGCTGCTGCATATTTATATGAATGTGTCTTGAGAAAGAGAGAAATAAGTAATTTATTATGGACAGATTAGTGAATACATTTTTAAAATTTTTTTGCAGCCTGTCATGATGTTGTGGATGTAAACCCACTCTATGAAAGCTGCCTCTTTGATGTGTGCCAGTGTTCAGAGAACCTCAAAGACTGTCTCTGTCCAATGATAGGAGAGTATGCAGCTCAGTGTGCCTCTCAGGGGGTAGAGATCAAGTGGAGACAATTCATCTCAGAGTGCCGTAAGTAGTGGAAAATATGAAACATGCACAAACTGAAAAATGTACCTGAGGTACAAACTTTAACAATAATGAATATTACTCATTGGCATTGAATTGTCTATATTGAAATCAATCCAAGATTTTGTTGAATCTTGAAAATTCTTGAGTAAGACAGCTCACTTGCCTGAAACTGGTTATAAAAATTTGATTTCATTTTTAAAAATATGCAATTTTCAGTATCTATGATAAAGATTTCCAATATTTTTAAATACTAAATATTTGTTTCAATTTTGACAGAATCTATAATTATCTAAAAAGAGTAATTTTCATGTATGGTAAGTCAATATGCCTTTGTAATGAACTGACATGTGTTTGACTATCTCATTGAAGTTTATTATCTCTCTATCATCAATTTAACACTTTATATAAAGATAAGCTTTATGGTAATGTTTGGTTGTGAAATGGATTATAGTACAGTTTAACACAAAAGGTGATGTATATATACATCTAATAAATAGAGGTGTGTGTGTGGACTACAAAATGTACAATACTATCATCATTACTTTAATTTAATATTCTTTTTATATAGCTATTGACTGTACTGGTGGTCAGATTTATCAAGTCTGTCCTAATGAGTGCACACGTACATGCCACAACATTGCCACAGATCCAAACTGCATCCAGTCATCCCAGTGTGCTGAAGGTTGTGGATGTCCTCCAGGACAGGCCTTGGATAGCTCTGGACACTGTTTGCAAATTGATCAGTGCCCATGCATCTTTGACGGAAGGGAGATTCCTGCTGGAAAAGTGACAGATATGGGAGATCAGATCTGGTTTGTAAATTCTGTATATTTTGTCCAACATCCATATGGTATATATATATAGTCTTGTCTGTGTTTGTCCATCCTGTCACATCCAACTTACATTTAATTTCCTGTTACATTTGGAAGGCTTTATGAGTTGAAATCAAGCTTGATATAAAGCTTTCCTTTAAGAAGACCTGGGTCAGTCTTGATTTTCAGCCATTTTCAACAAACATAATGGATTTGTGGCCACTGAAACTTTCAGGCTTACCTTTCAGTTTAGTCACATTTGAAGGGGGCATCCGTGTGGAATGGACATATTTTTTTCTGTTTAGAAAAGAGGTTTCTATTTTGGTTTTTGATTCTTTTTGTTCATTGCAGAAAGTTTGTATTTTGTTAGTTTAAATTCAGTAGGTGTTTGGTTTTCATATTGTAATGATTACTGTTTCCTCTTTATGTGGTTGGTATTAAGAAGTGTCTTCTTTTTATGAATATCATTATTCAAGGGCTTCCCTCAGTAAATGTTTTTCTTGGAATTTCAAACTATGCATCTCTTAAAGAATCTGTATATGATGTACTCGGCCATTCTTACATTTTCCACCTGCATTTAAACACACGTCCTCTTGTCCCCCTTATCCGTAGCATGCAGATTTACTGTCATGGTAAAAAATCAAACTTTCCGACTCTATTAGTGTAATTCTACCTCTGCCACCGATTTCACACAGGTGAATGTTTTGCAGTCAGATCAGGACTCAAACACTGGAATTCCTTAGTCCTCAATAAGTGCTTTGCTATCTGACTAATCCCAATGACATAATGGTATTTACAAATTAGGTAGTGTTTTGCTGTAGATTTTATTTAACTTCATGTCCATTAACATCGTGTCCATTAACATAAATGTTTCATTGAAAGAATTTCTACATTTTATATTTTCTAGTACTGAACACAAACAGCTCCTGTTTAAGATTGAAAAAAAAGATTGTTAGTTAGATAGCCTTTTGCAGTGAATTCATTTATTTTCTGGGTGTGAATTATTATTGTTGAGCCCCCCCCCCCCCCCAAACCCTTACATTTGTGGATTGTGGAAAGTACCGTGTTGTTCACAGAGAATGAATCATATAATTGTTCCTTAGCTGTTTAAATTCACTGTTTGTACATACCATGAAAATTGGTATAATATATATCATAGAAAAATCACAGTATATCATTGGAACTAAAGCATGTTTATAAAATCTACTATGTATGTTTTCTTGTTGAAATCAGCTGATTCATTTTGCACATTTAACAGTAGTATCTTACTGTCAGACATCTTTTTTGCAGTTCATGTGTCAGTGCACAATGGGCATGTCAGGACAAGCCACAAGGAGCTGGTTCTCCAATGCAGATTGCAGGCCTTTCATCCCCATGCCCAGCTGACATGGTGTACAAAAAATGTGTATCGGACTGTCCTCTGACATGTGCAAACATGCATAACCCACCAACATGCAATGCAACAAATTGCCACCCTGGTTGTGAGTGCCAACCTGGATATGTCCAAGAGGGAGATAAATGTGTGAGGTCAGGAGATTGCCCCTGTTACCATGGAGGAAAGGCCTACAAAGAGGGTGAGAGCTACACGATGGAATGCAACAAATGGTAAGAAATGATACCTAATAAGCATACATTGTGTGAATTATGTTGACAACTATTTATGTGCTTGATGATATTTTTTGGTGACAGAAAGTAAGGCTTAAGCATACACTGGATATGTTTACAACCATTGATGTGCTCGATGATATTTCTTGGTGACAAAAAGTAAGGCTAGTTTACACTGGATATATTTACAATTGTTTATGTGCTTGATGATATTTCTTGGTGACAGAAAGTAAGGCTTCAGTATACACTGATATGTTTACAACCATTGATGTGCTTGATGATATTTCTTGGTGACAGAAAGTAAGGCTTAAGCATACACTGGATATGTTTACAACCATTGATGTGCTCGATGATATTTCTTGGTGACAAAAAGTAAGGCTAGTTTACACTGGATATATTTACAATTGTTTATGTGCTTGGTGATATTTCTTAGTGACAGAAAGTAAGGCTAGTATACACTGGATACATTTATAACATTTTATGTGCTTGATGATATTTCTTGGTGACAGAAAGTAAGGCTTCAGTATACACTGATATGTTTACAACCATTGATGTGCTTGATGATATTTCTTGGTGACAGAAAGTAAGGCTTAAGCATACACTGGATACGTTTACAACCATTGATGTGCTCGATGATATTTCTTGGTGACAAAAAGTAAGGCTAGTTTACACTGGATATATTTACAATTGTTTATGTGCTTGATGATATTTCTTAGTGACAGAAAGTAAGGCTAGTATACACTGGATACATTTATAACATTTTATGTGCTTGATGATATTTCTTGGTGACAGAAAGTAAGGCTTCAGTATACACTGATATGTTTACAACCATTGATGTGCTTGATGATATTTCTTGGTGACAGAAAGTAAGGCTTCAGTATACACTGGATATGTTTACAACCATTGATGTGCTTGATGATATTTCTTGGTGACAAAAAGTAAGGCTAGTATACACTGACTGGAAGTAATCCAAGTATACACTTTTTTGGTTTGCAACCATTTTTGTGTTTGATGATATTTCTTAGTGTTAAGTTTTTTCATATAGCTACAGACATGTGCAGTCATAAAACTTAATAGATGCACCTTGAAGTGTACCATTCACCATAGGTAAAATCAGATCACAATGACCCACTTTTGATGCTCAGATGGTTACATTAAATTTGTTCATTTGATTCCATTTCTGTGACACTGCATTGCATATGGTCACAACATTTGATGGATGCATTCATCTTGCAGAGGGTTCATACTTACCATAGGGAATATTTACCTACTTTTCTTACCTAATTAACGTTACTTGGTTTTTGGATATTGCAGTGGTGATGCAGGTAAGACATATTGTCTTTTAAATTTGTGACCGCAATGAACTTGAGCTTGTAGTTTTGTTACTTAGAACAAAAATGTTATGTATTTAGGCTGCAAAAGCTTCAAAAAATTTATGCCAAGTTGCCAGCCATTGATGTGCTCGATGATATTTCTTGGTGACAGAAAGTAAGGCTAGTATACACTGGATATATTTGCAATCATTGATGTGGTTGATGAAATTTCTTGGTGACAGAAAGTAAGGCTAGTATACATTGGATATATTTACTATCATTGATGTGCTTGATATTTCTTGGTGACATGAAGTATCATCTTTTAAATTTGTGACCTTGTAAATAAATAAAATAAACTTGAAAAGAAATAAAAGATTCATAATGTTATTAAAACTCAAAGTTTCACGTTAAAAATAATATTTTGTGGAATCCCTGACCCAACATTGACCAAATCCAAGACTCGAACCCACAGACAGAGGTGAGATGGCAGTGATCTGTAACGGAGAGCGCTTTAGACCACTGGGCCACTTGGGGCACACAGCATATTTTGTTGTTTGTTACTTAGAACAAAAATGTTATATATTTAGATGGGCTGCAAAAGCTTAAAACAGTTAATGCCAAGTTTACTTATAAGGATTTTTATTGGTTGGCATAACATGTCTGGTTGTATCTGATGTTTCATATTTTAGTTTTTTTTTGTAGGCTTATTGACATCATACTGTGTTGCAGTGTTAGTGTTCTACAGAACACATATGATTCCAATCAAGGCATGTTCATGATTTGATGGAATACAAACTTTTCACAGTTAGTTCATAACGTATGTAATGGTTGACTTCAAGAGAAGATAATCCAAATCTTTATTTGTGGACCAGTAATGTACTTTCCAACTGGGATTTCCTTGTCTTTGTACCAAATCTAAAATAGATTCATTAATCTTGGTGTGTGTTGGAACCAGTAATCACATTTAAGACCAGATATGTGCAAAGCTATTGAATCGCCTATGAGATATAAAAAATGTTTTAATTCAATTTATTTGCAGTGCAGTGTTTATTTTGTTATATTTCTTTCTAATTTTCTAGCACATGCAAGAGCCGAAACTGGGAGTGTGAGAACAAGGACTGTCCTGCTGTGTGCAGTGCATTTGGGGATTCACATTACCAATCATTTGATGGCAGGATGTATGAATTCCAAGGAAACTGTGACTATGTTTTAGCCAAGTCGACGGGAAGTGGTACTGATAAATTTGAAATCACCACAGAAAATATTCCTTGTGGCACCACAGGTGTAACATGTACTAAATCCATCACCTTCACCATTGGAACTCCAGGCAAGTATTATGTTTTGAATGTGCATTTAATGCTGGTAAAGATAATGTTAATACAATAATAGACTGACTGTATTTAATGCTGGTAAAAATAATGTTAATACAATAATAGACTGACTATGTATTTAATGCTGGTAAAGATAATGTTAATAGAATAATAGACTGTGACTGTGTATTTAATGCTGGTAAAGATGATTTTAATACAATAATAGACTGTGATTATGTATTTAATGCTGGTAAAGATAATGTTAATAGAATATGATAGACTGTGACTGTGTATTTTATGCTGTTATTGATATGGTTTAATTAATACAGGTATAGACTGGGTCAAATGTTCTGCTGCTACACATGATGGTTGTATATGAAATCAGTATTTTTAACATTGTTCCAATTTTTGTTCAACTTCATTGGTGCTTTAAACCACACATTTAATGGCAAAACATTTTACTTTCATCATAATAATAGTAGGACACTTTTCTGTGTAGTGACATAAATTTCATTTTTTTTAAAACAGATGAAAATTGATATTCACAAAAATAAATACATTCAGTATTACTGAATAGTTTATATGACTTATCGAAACACATTAGTTTTGAATTATAAGTTTCAAGTACATTTATATTTGCATCACCTTTGTATAATTTGCTGTAAGGTTACTTTAGTAGAAAAATTAAGAGGAGGTTGGAATGGGAGCAAAGTTAAGATTTCTAGATTAGTCATCCACTGTTTGATTGCCCTGTATACCATTCATTTATGTAGTTTCTTTGTAACAGGTACTGCCACCTTCTACCGCCTCCAGCTTGTGCGAGGGAAACCAGTTGTTGCAGATGCTGAATCTCCATTCACCGTGCAAGAAGTTGGAGATTTTGTTATAATTACCACTCCAAGTGGTATAACTCTGGAATGGGACAAGGGAACCAGGATCTACCTTAAACTCAGCACGCATTATCGTGGACAGGTATAAACCCAAATAGGTTTACCAAATTATAAACGATCATGGTGAGGTAAATTTTACTTAATCACTAGCAAAGTAGATAATTTCTGAAGGACTTTATGTTAACTTTGTGGGCAATTAAATAACAATTTACACATTGATAAATACCCAGCCATGATCATTTAATCCTTATAAGTTCAATTTACTTTCTTTCTGCCATCATATTGGCAGATTTTATCGATAAATCATTCACTTTCAGGTAGCTCAATATTTCTTTCATTAGCTTCATCACTGCGACAGAATACATTGTTCCAATGTACATTAGTGAAGAGTCATCTTCACAAGATAGTGTCAGAGTAGGTCATGCTTGGGATCTAAGAAGCTTGTTATGATCAGTTTTTAAATAAAAATTTGGTTGATACTTTTTAAACTAGATTATTCTTATACTTACGTATATAATGTTTTGTTATAGCTATCATTGTTCTCACTTTCTCATCTTTTTAATTTTAAAAAAGCAAATTTTTTGTCCATCTTTAGTGAGATCCTTTCCTCATAATGTGACTCTGACCTTTAATACCAGTTTTTGGAACATATAATTTCTGAAGATTGGATAAAGACTGCTATATGCTTTCTTTGGCAAAATATGTGTGTTGGAGTGCCGTAATTATTGTGAATTTACAATGTTAACTTCTAATCGGCAATTTTAATCTTGGAGTTCAAAATTTGGTCGGAAATCTTGGCGTTGTGTGAATGGAGCTTGCTATTATTATTTTGTAAAGCATTGTTATAGATAAAGCTTCATATAAGTTACCAGGAAACTGGGAACCAAAAGCAGTTTGCAGAATTTACCAATGGATAAAATGATCATTTATATCCAATCAGATTGATTCACATTAATAGGTATCATGCTGCACATTGCTACCAACACTTGACTATGTGGATCCTATTTTGTTATGCACAATGCATTATCAACACTTGACTATGTGGATCCTATTTTGTTATGCACAATGTATTACCAACACTTGACTATGTGGATCCTCTTCTTTTATGCACAAATCACTACCAACATTGGACTATGTGGATCCTCTGCTGTTATGCACAATGCACTACCAACACTGGACTATGTGGATCCTCTTCTTTTATGCACAATGCACTACCAACACTGGATTTTGTGGATCCAATTCTGTTTTTTGTTGATGGTGATTTTAATATAGATGTATTGATATGAAATTAAGTGAAATCATGAAGCTAATTTGCTTTGATTGGTTATTAATCTTTATGTTTTAATAAATAATGAATTCAAAAGCTTAAACTTATAAATACCAGCTTTTGATGTTATTTTAAATCATACTCAAGTATATTAGTAATGATCATCAGCTTTTAAAAATAGTTACAATCTCTATTACTTTTTTCCCATTCAACATTTACAGGTCACAGGCCTATGTGGCAATTTCAATGGCGATCAAAAAGATGACTTCAACATGCCTCAGGGAGGAATACCAGCAGTGAAGGCAACAACATTTGCTGACAGCTGGAAGGTAACTACTTTAATTTAATATAAATTTTTTTCTGCCACTAAAACACTTGTGTGTTAATTAGTACTTTCATGACTAAACCATTGTAACACAATTCTCTCTGGTTTGTCATAACATCTACTCCAGAAACTTCAGAAAACAGCTGCTCAGATCATCCTTGGAGTACTACAATCAGAGCACACATCCTCGCTGCTCTTTTCCCTCACACTCGCTATCCATGCGATCCAGAATCAAGCACAAAATTTGTTCTCTGTCCTACGTTTCACTGACAGACTCCAGTCCAACATACCTGTCCGACATAACCCATATGTACACACCAGCAAGATACTTACAGTCCTCTTCTGACAATTGTATACTTATTATTCCCACTATGAAAACGAAGCCATTTGAACAACGTTCTTTTGCATACCAGGGGCCAGCAACAAATTTCCCACTGAACTTAGACACAAAGACACAGTGCTCTTAAAACTTCAACTGAAAGAACAAATTTAATTATTTTTAGCATGTTGCCATATATTTCATGGTGTTTGTTTTTTGTAATCATTGCATTGTGTACACTTTTCTAAGATTAAATATCACAGGTAATGTGGAAAATAATATGTTGAAAGGAGTCAACATTTTTGAGTTTCTTACCTTTTAAATACCTCTTGAACCTTCATATTCTGGCCACCTCTAAAACTCTGCCAAAATATATAGTCTTAATGGTGTCTGGTTTAGGAAGGTTTATCAATATCTGAAAACTTATGTTTATTTTTTTTTATCAATTTTATTTCAGGTTCACAGCTATTGCGCAGCCTCCAAAGAAATTACAGATACCTGTGAAGCCAACTCGCATCGACGCCCATGGGCACAAAGGCAGTGTGGTGTTATCTCTTCAAGCATGTTTGGACCCTGCCATGCCGTTGTCAATTACCAGCCATATCTTGACAAGTGCATTTATGACTCATGTGCATGTGACACTGGTGGAGATTGTGAATGCCTATGTACAGCCATTGCAGCATATGCCCACCAGTGTGCTATGAATGGTGTTCCCATTTCGTGGAGATCAGAGGAGTTGTGCGGTAAGTGTAAAACAATTAACCTGTGTGCAAAGGATTCCCTCTTTAGACTGTCAATATTCTTTTTATAACAAGTTTCCCTAATTTCCAGCTATTCTAGAGTTTATTTACTCAGAGATCAGATACTTGGATAATATTTTTTTATGTAAGTATAGACTGTCCCATACTAGCTTTGAAGTTAATCTTATTACCTGTTTTTACTCAAATACACACGCACTTTTGAAACATTCTATCAGCAAAATACTCATTGTCTTGAAAAAAAGTTCTTTTTCTTCAAATATATATCTGTTAAAAAGACAATGAAAACATGAGAAATGAGCTTTGTTGAATGCCTAACATTTCTTATGGGATGCCATGATTTATGTGAAATGTAAGAACAGAGTTACATACCCATGATATGTCACAGTGCAATAATGAAAGATCACTGTAACCATGTGACAATTCAGAGTGTCAATGAGTACCAATAAAAAGTGTAGTTTGATGCAATATACGAGTTTATATGAGGCAGGATAGCCACAGTCATGCAGGAATGGAAAATATGATCCTTCACATAAGAATCTGAAAATAATTTTGCCATTCTGTGTCTAAATTGTATTTTAAGAGTTTGTTAATTTTACATTTAAAGCCATCCAATGTGAGAACTGTGAAAAGTACAACCCATGCATATCAGTCTGTCCAAAGAAGACCTGTGAGAACAGAGTTGTCTATAGCACCCTCATTCAAGGCTGCAGTCAGGAAACCTGTGTGGAAGGTTGTGACATTGAACCATGTCCACAAGGCCAAGTATATGAGACCAATTTGCCTCCTTACAGATGCATACCTGAGGCATTTTGCAACACAACATGTCTGACTATAAATGGAAAAGACTACAAGGAAGGGCAGAGAATCATGGATTCTATGGTTTGCCAGATGGATTGTGAAATTTGGTAAGTTCCATCTGTGAATACTGATTTAATACAGATTTAGCTTGAGTCATTGGTATTTTCATGAAAATTGATTGTCACAAATGCCACTAACTTGATATTTGCATCACATTTTGTTGGTCCTTAGGATTATAAGTAGGGTAAGCATTGTTGTAGTTAGGTAAAAGGTGTTTAGTAAGTTTTACTCATGTAAGTGAAAGATATAAGTAATAAACTGTTGTCTTTGCACAGGTAGACATTTTTCCAGTGGTTTAGAATATGATCTGGACCCATCATTTGGCGGGGTAAACATTGTTTCATTTTGGGTCAAAGTTTTCAGGAGATGATTGGTAAAGTCAGAAAACTGCATGATTTTGTAATGTTTGTTATGGTTACTATCATCTTTGATGCTAGTTTCTCATTGGTTCAGCCTGCCTTTCATTGTTGGTACCCAAATGTGGTGTGTTGACTACAGTAATCAAGGTCACACATATATGTCTATTAATCACTTAAATGTTTAGATATCCTCATTTATTGTTGAGAGTTCTAATGACTAGGCCACAATATTTATGTACATGAGGCAACTAGCTTTCATATTTAATTGCATTAACTGTCAGGCTAAATATGATAGACAGTAGATATTATACATGAGTTTTGGTAAAAAAAATGGAAGTTAATGAATTATATGTGCCCATCAGTGTATGAAACCCAAATGCCTTGCCGTTGATCTTTGCCAAGAGTTGTAAACTTACTGGCATCCATCCACAGCAAACTTACAGTGATAAATAATCAGACAAGTGTTACATTTTATCTGTCAGTTTTTGCATCTGATAGTTTCCATGGCCAACATTCCAGTCAGATCTGGGTAATGAACAAGCTATTTGTGAAGATCAAGACTTTTTCAGATTTGCTCTCAGCTACAGTGAAATCTCATTTTGTTTCCATATAAACTTTATTCATCTCATGGGTCATGAACAAGCTAATTGTGAAGATCAAGACTTTGTCAAATTTTCTCTCAGCTACAGTGAAATCTGATTTTGTTTCCACATAATCTTTATCCATCTCATGGGTTATCCATTAACATAAAATCAGTAGCAGAAATTTAATTTGTGAAACATTTAATCTGAATATACGATATTTAATTTGAACAAATTAAGTTTGAATTCTTGGTATCTGTGAAGGATATTTATGCAGAATCAATATAGATTTAATTTAGATGCTATAAAAGAAGGAATAGCCCTTAAAAAAAGACAAATACATTTTCTTAAAAGATTTCAGCCTGCATCCAGATTGATTTTTTTTTGTACTGATTCAATGATTTATCCTTAGTCCCAAGGAGAAAAATATATTTGAAATATTTTATACTTTTGCTTATTTAGTACATGTATACATTATTCTTAAGCAGAATGACATCAATAGATACCCTTTGTAAAGCATCTATGATTCCCTTTGACCTACCAAGTTATTAATTTCAAATATCTTAAAAAGGTTTATAGCAGAGATATATAAATTTGATTGGATTCCTGTTTCAATTCTTTAAAGTTATTGCAATGAGGGAACAATCAAGAGGAGTGGAGTTTGTAGTAGTACCCTTCCTCCATTCACCCTTTCGCCTGCACCATATGGTGGAAGTCCTACTGCAAAACCAGGAATGTTAGACACTCTAACACCCACTGCTCAACCAGGAATCATTTCTGATGGTACTCCTACTCCCAGACCTGGAGTATATTCAGGTGTTACACCAACTGCTCAACCAGGAATGTCATCAGGTGAAACTCCAAGTGCACAACCAGGATTGTCATCAGGCCAGATACCAACTGCTCAGCCTGGAATATTGTCTGGTGGCTCACCAACTGCTCAACCAGGCATGTCACCAGGCCAAACACCAACTGCTCAACCAGGAATGTTTTCTGGGCAAAGTCCAATTGCTCAAACAGGAATGGTATCTGCATCTGGGTTCACCTCAACTGGAAGCCCTCATATGGGTTCAGGAGAGACACCAACAGCCCATCCAATGCTTATATCAGGGGAAACTCCATCTACTCCATCAAAGTTTCCTGGGCATGATGACTTCTCCACTAGAACAAAACCTGTGAAGACAACACTACCAATCGGAATGATGTCAGGGCCAACACCAACTGCTCAGCCTGGAGTTTTTACTGGAGAGACACCAACTTCTCAACCTGAAATTATGCCAGGAGTCACACCTACAGCTCAACCAGGACATGTGTCAGGAGATATCCCAACTGCTCAGCCAGGAAGTTTGCCAGGTGGTACCCCAACAGCTAAACCAGGAGCACTTAGTGGAGAGACACCAACTGCTCAACCAGGGATGTTGCCAGGTCAGTCACCAACTGCTCAACCAGGAATATTGCCAGGTGGCACTCCAACAGCCAAACCAGGTGCACTGAGTGGAGAGACACCAACTGCTCAACCAGGGATGTTTCCAGGCCAGTCACCAACTGCTCAACCAGGAATATTGCCAGGTGGTACCCCAACAGCCAAACCAGGTGCACTAAGTGAAGAGACACCAACTGCTCAACCAGGAATGTTTCCAGGCCAGTCACCAACTGCTCAACCAGGAATACTGCCAGGTGGCACTCCAACAGCCAAACCAGGAGCACTGAGTGGAGAGACACCAACTGCTCAGCCAGGGATGTTGCCAGGTCAGTCACCAACTGCTCAACCAGGAATATTGCCAGGCCAATCACCAACTGCTCAACCAGGAATATTGCCAGGTGGCACCCCAACAGCCAAACCAGGGGCACTGAGTGGTGAAACACCAACTGCTCAACCTGGCATGTTTCCAGGCCAATCACCAACTGCTCAACCAGGAATAGTGCCAGGTGGCACCCCAACAGCCAAACCAGGGGCACTGAGTGGTGAAACACCAACTGCTGAACCAGGCATGTTTCCAGGCCCATCACCAACTGCTCAACCAGGAATATTGCCAGGTGCCACTCCAGCAGCAAAACCAGGGGCACTGAGTGGAGAGACTCCAACAGCTAAGCCAGGACCCTTGTCTGGAGAGACACCAACTGCACAGCCTGGAATAATAACAGGCCAATCACCAACTGCACAGCCAGGAATATTGCCTGGAGTTACCCCAACAGCCAAGCCCTATCCTGTGAATTGCATGTATGATGGATTTACCACCTGGATGAGTTATGCCACCCCCACACCATACAACCAAGGTGATGTGGAAACTGTTGACAGCCTTCGAAAGCAGTACACCTTCTGTGATGTCAGCCAGATGAGATCAATTGAATGCAGAGTTATTGGTACAACAAAGAGTTCAGCTGCCTCAGGTCAGAAGGTTACCTGTGATTTGAGGGAGGGATTGAAATGTTATCACAAGGATCAGAATGCAGGGGAGCTTTGCTATGACTATGAAGTCCGATTTGACTGTGATTGCTGTAAGTATCAAGTTGAAGCGTGTGAGTTTTTTTCTCATTCTATATCCATAAATTTTGTACCATAAGTCATTATTCTCAACCATGTAAAGGTAATATTTTTCAATGAATTGAATGTTTTATGTGAATAAAACAGTTTATAAAAGTGAGGAACAAAACACATATTTAAAGTTTAATAATTACCATAGTGACCATTATCTTCAAGAGTGCATCACACCATTCTTGGGAATATCTTTTATATGACTTACACAGTAAATAGTAAAATTTTAGCATAAATACATTTTTAATGTACCTGCATGATGTGATTTACTTTATTTTTATTTCAGCCAAACCAACCTTGGCTCCATCAGTTTTGCCAGGAGAAACTCCTACAATCACTCCAGGTAAAGTTGAAACATGGGAAAAGGTCAAATTGGGAAATTCATATATTTTTTATAGACAGTTGTTAATTTGTAAAAGTTCACAAAGCATACACCCTTCAACATTAAAGTAATTCACTAGGTCACTGTTCATGGTTGGATGATTCAAGAGATTGGGTGTGACTCAGTTTTGATAATTCATCTATAAAGGTCTCAAAACTGATGTACACTTTACCTTGCATTGATTTTCAGGGCATTCCCTCCACCGAATTTATGTACAGCGTATTAATAATCATTACAAACACTGACTTTTGGGAATTTTTCCTTTAAAGTGAAAAGTAGAAAGTTAAGCATTTTATGCTTTATAATTCAATACTGGTGGTAATTTTTGATCATACATGCTAGAAATTACTTTCCACTATAAGTACACCCTTGATCTTTGAAAAAAATGATTGACAAATATTTGTCCTCAATCAAAAGCGAATTAGAACTTGGTGTATCCGGTTCAGTACTAATAAATATGATAATTTTGTTCACAAAGCATATGAAAAAGGAATATAGAAAATGTGGACTCCATAAGGCCTGTTCAGCCCAGTCTGGGCATGGCTCTCGCCAACATGTACAGGACATCGCTGAAATTAGAGTTGCTGATACTCCCCATTAATAAAGAACCTTAAAAAACTGACAGCTCTCATTATCACAACCTACATTCTGCCCCTTTATGGAAAGATGTCTTCTGATACAAAAAATGTAATATGTTGTATTTTATTTCATTTTTCTAGGGATTAAAGGGCATACATTTCATTGAATCTAGGCAAGCTATTGAAATTTTTGGACAAGTGAATTTTCTGCAATGAGTAGCCCTAGACAATTGGAGGAAATAGAAATTTGATAGCCCTCTTAGTATGACATTATGTGATATTATTATCAACAGATTTAAATTATTGCATTTTGCATCAAAATCTTAATATATTGTTTTGTTTTATTGCTTGTGACTGGATGTAAGTATCACTTTGGTTGCAGACAGTACACTGTCTTCACAGAACTCTTATTTTTGGTAGGGAAGGCACAGTAACTTGGTAGAATATGAGACACATAATTCAATGGTTTCAAGTTCAGTACCCACCCAGTACAGCCCCAAACAACTGCTTTGTTGTGTCCTTAGGAAAGGAAGTTAGCTTTCATTTCCATAACATGTCCAATAATGTGATCAACACGATACAGCCAGTAATGTGTTCAATGTGAAAACTGACCAACCAACATTATTTCTAAACTGTGAAAAATGTGAAAAGCACAAGTCAGGAAGATGATACGTTAATTGTATTATATATGGTTTCCATCTTGAATTGACAGTTATCATAAATGTTTTAAATATAGCAACTGAAACTCATTATTACAGAAGTTCTGACTTAATAAGTTTTTAAAAGGCTCTGAAACCAAATTAAAAATCTTTCTAGTCTGATAATATATTTTGCAAGACATTGAAAGAGTTTATAATTAAATGATTTTTTATCTTATTATTACCAATAAATGTAATTGTTAATAATGAATCCAGTTTTAAGGAAATTAGAAAGCATGATGATGATGATAAATTGTTGAATTTTGAAGAAATTATAACAATAGATCTGAAATTAACCTGAATTATTAATCATAAATAAAAACCAATACTAGTTCAAGTATTTTATTATACTCTATATGTTTCTTGATTTTTAAGGGTTTTCCCAGAGTCCTGGATATGGTTTGACAACAAAGCAACCACTACCATTGAGTGGAGGGACCCCTACAGCTAAACCTTTGGCTCTCAATGGATCTATTCCTACAGCACAGCCCTCACCTATTAATGGGTCCATCCCTACCCCAGTTCCCCCACCAGCTAGGCAGAGCACCCCACTCCCTTATATTTGCACACCAGGATGGTCAGAGTGGATGAATATTGACACTCCAAATTCTGTGACATCACAAGAGGTTGTGGTAGGAGACTTTGAGGGATTTGTTGAACTGCGACACTACTACAGTTTCTGTGCTAATCCAACTGGCATCCAGTGTCGTCGATCATCAGATAAAATGATACATCACATGACTGGTGAAAAGGTCAACTGTGATCTTGAGAAGGGTCTTCAGTGTGTGAATGCTGACCAGTCTTCTGGCAAATGTTCTGATTATGAAGTCAGCATCAACTGTTACTGTGGAGGTTAGTTTATTCAGATCATAATGACCAGTTTTTCATTAGCATATGTACATAAGGTGCAAAATGTACAGCCAGTTGCATGACAATTTTGTAAGATTTGAGTTTTTCTCCATTTTTGTCAACTTAATGACTGGACAGATAAGATGGTGATTAAGACAAGTTTTCAGTACAACCTATTAAACTTGGCATTATAAGAGTTATCTACGTGGAATCACCATCTTGATTTCTGAAGATAGTAAGATTAAAATAGAGATATGACCAGTTCAGTTATTATATACATCTTTTGTGACTTTCTATGGAAATGATTTGTTAGACTATAATTTCTTCATCTTGGGTACTCTAAGATTTGCTGCAGACCTAATAGCCTTGTAACAGTGTAGCATATGATTATTTGCGAGAATATAATTATTCTTTTTAATTCTGTGTAAAGCGGTTTAAACACAATTTATTATTTAACAAATATACATGTTTTAAAAATTGTAATAGTGTTTTTACTGTTGAATATTGTGATCATACGTAAGATATATGGAACATGCAAGTTGAACCACAATGTCCAATAGTACAAACATATAATTTTGGTATGATATTTTCAGCAGTCTTTCTAGGGACTGGAAATCAAGGAATCATTTCTTCATGCTTTTTCACCTAACAGGAAACCCAAATTACTAGTCTTGCTGATTGTTAAAATTTATTGGTATGTAAGGCTAAAAACATTCTTATGGATGGCTGCAAATTTCATGAATAAATAAGCACATAAAATACTGTCATGGAATGAATTATTCTACTTTTTCTTCTAATTTCTCAAGGCCTAATTACAACTCTGGCTCCCATACCTGGTGTCTCCGGTGTGCCTCTACCTATGAAGACTCTTTGTGGTTGGACAGAATGGATGAACAGCTATAGAAGAACAGCAGAAAAGAGCATTGGAGATTATGAAACTATCAGCAACCTAAGGATGCAGTATTCATTCTGTGAACGACCTGCTAAAATTGAGTGTCGTGACAGCAATACACACATAATGTATGATCAAATCGGACAGGCTGGTGTTACATGTGACACAAACCGAGGACTTGTCTGTGATGACAGAGGTCAGTTCAGTGGAATTTGTAATGACTATGAGGTTAGGGTTTTCTGTACTGATGCTTGTGTATCAACAACAGTCACTCCATTGCCCGTTAGTGGTCAAACACCAACTGCCAAACCAGGTATATTGTCGGGTGGAACACCAACACCTAAACCAGGAGAAGTATCTGGAGGGATACCAACCGCTCAGCCAGAACCAATATCTGGAGGGACTCCAACTGCAGAACCAGGCATTTTATCAGGTGGTACACCAACAGCAAAACCAGGAGATGTGTCAGGTAAGATACCAACTGCTCATCCAGGCATTTTGTCAGGTGGGACACCAACTGCCAAACCTGGATCACTGAGTGGAGAGACACCAACAGCTAAACCAGGAGAAACACCTGGTGAAACACCAACAGCACAACCAGGAATATTTTCAGGTGGTACACCAACACCCAAGCCAGGAGAAATATCTGGAGGGATACCAACCGCTCAGCCAGAACCAATATCTGGAGGGACTCCAACTGCAGAACCAGGCATTTTGTCAGGTGGTACACCAACAGCAAAACCAGATGTGTCAGGTAAGATACCAACTGCTCATCCAGGCATTTTGTCAGGTGGGACACCAACTGCCAAACCTGGATCACTGAGTGGAGAGACACCAACAGCTAAACCAGGAGAAACACCTGGTGAAACACCAACAGCACAACCAGGAATATTTTCAGGTGGTACACCAACACCCAAGCCAGGAGAAATATCTGGAGGAATCCCAAGTGCTCACCCAGAACAACTTTCTGGGCAGACACCAACTGCACAGCCAGGAATGTCATCAGGTGACACACCAACACCAAAACCAGGAGTAATGTCTGGAGGAACACCAACACCTCAACCTGGACAAGTTTCAGGAAAGACACCAACTGCACAGCCATCAATATTGTCAGGTGAAACACCAACTGCCAGTCCAGGACTACTCAGTGGCCAGACACCAACAGCCAAACCAGAAGTATCAGGTGAAACACCAACTGCACAGCCAGGTGGCACACCAACACCAAAACCAGGAGGAATATCTGGAGGAGCACCAACTGCTCACCCTGAACAATTTTCTGGACAGACACCAACTGCACAGCCAGGAATGTTGTCAAGTGGTACACCAACACCTAAACCCACTGAAGTATCTGAAGAAATACCAACTGCTCAACCAGGAATTATATCAGGTGGTACCCCAACTGCACAGCCAGGAGCATTACCTGGTGGCACACCGACTGCCAAGCCTGGATCACTCAATAGAGAGACACCAACTGCTAAACCAGGTGAGGTATCTGGAGAAAAACCAACTGCTCAACCAGGCATGTTGTCAGGTGGCACACCAACAGCCAGACCAGATCAAGTATCTGGAGAGACACCCACAGCACAGCCTTATACCTGCAGAGAAGGATGGACAGAGTGGATCAACAATGACAACCCAGTTGTTGGATCAGGAGACATTGAGACATTCCACAGCATTCCCGGTTACCCAGCCGTTTGTGATGAGATCATCACCACAGAATGTGTGGTTGCTTCTACAGGCCAAGGATCTGATGGAACTGGTCAAGATGTCAAATGCAGTATCAATGGACTGGAGTGTCTTAACAGCCCCTTGCAGAGGTGCTTGGATTACAAAGTTCGATTCTACTGTGGATGTAAGTAGACAACATGACTCTCTGTCTATCTCTCTGTCTAGTTTAGTTTTGAAGAAAAGTTGCATAATGTCTCAGTGAATATAATATCTCAGTTAGTATTCAAAATAAATTTTCATTTGCTTTCCCAGAAACATAATTTTGTCTTTTGACCAGAACTGTGTTCATGAGGTGAAATTGTAGTCAGACTTTAACTGTTTAGTTTGTTACCTTTGTTCAGACCAAGTATGAGAAAGCTAGTTTTCTAGCTGCAATTTTGAACCCCTTGATAAAGTTATTATAATATCCAATATTATTATGCTATAAAGCTGTTTAACATTTTTTTTCATCTGCTTTTTCCATGTGGGTTCATGAATAGCTTGTTAACAAATTTATCAAGACCTTTTTAAAGTTTTCTTGAACTTTTTTAAAATCAAAATACATTGTAACAATTAGAGCAAGTTTGGTGTATTTTGTAGAAGAAATAAGTGTGTATGGGTGTACAAAGTTGGGCACAATTTTAATAGTTCTGATAGTATATGGTTGTACAGTACTTGTCACAGATAACGATATACTTAAGGTTTAATTTAGAATTAATTAATAATGTCTCATTTTTACACAAGACATTTGTTTCATTACTAGAAAAGAAATTTGGTTCATTCAGCCTCTACAATCATTTCTTGCATCTGTGTTTGTGAAGATCGTGCAGTGACATATTTGAAAATATTTGACAGTGTAGCATGTCATAACACACTTAGAAAGTTTGGCTGTTTTGTTTCACCTTTAGGCACAAATGTCCCAACTGCTCAACCAGGAATTGTGCCTGGTGGTAGTCCAACTGCTCAGCCAGGAATGCTGCCAGGCCAGACACCAACTGCTCACCCAGGAATCTTGTCAGGCCAATCACCAACTGCTCATCCAGGAATGTTGCCAGGTGGTTCCCCAACAGCCAAACCAGGTACACTGAGTGGAGAGACACCAACTGCTCAACCAGGAATGTTTCCAGGCCAGTCACCAACTGCTCAACCAGGAATGTTTCCAGGCCAGTCACCAACTGCTCAACCAGGAATGTTTCCAGGCCAGTCACCAACTGCTCAACCAGGAATATTGCCAGGTGGTACCCCAACAGCCAAACCAGGTGCACTGAGTGGAGAGACACCAACTGCTCAACCAGGAATGTTTCCAGGCCAGTCACCAACTGCTCAACCAGGAATATTGCCAGGTGGTACCCCAACAGCCAAACCAGGTGCACTGAGTGGAGAGACACCAACTGCTCAACCAGGAATATTGCCAGGCCAATCACCAACTGCTCAACCAGGCATGTTGCCAGGCCAATCACCAACTGCTCAACCAGGAATATTGCCAGGTGGCACCCCAACAGCCAAACCAGGTGCACTGAGTGGAGAGACACCAACTGCTCAACCGGGAATATTGCCGGGCCAATCACCAACTGCTCAACCAGGAATATTGCCAGGTGGCACACCAACAGCCAAACCAGGTGCACTGAGTGGAGAGACACCAACTGCTGAGCCGGGGATGTTGCCAGGCCAATCACCAACTGTTCACCCAGGTTTATTCACAGGTGGTACTCCAACTGCTACACAAACGGGACACACCATTAATATGGTCTGTGACCATGGTTGGACTAAAGTCATGAATGCTGACTCCCCAGCTGATGGTAATGACCTTGAAACATTTGACAGACTACGTCAGAAATATCAGTTTTGCCAAGAAGACAATATTGTGACTATCAAGTGTATTCTTGCCAACACAGGCAACCTCTATGATCAGTCAGGCGAGGAAGTCACATGTGAGAGAAAGACAGGATTGACATGTTATGGCCATGAGCAGGCTGATGGAAAGTGTGAAGATTATGCTGTGCAGCTGTACTGTGACTGTAGACAATGTAAGTATTGATTTATCTACTCTGCACTTTAAAATGTAGAAATTGTATGATCTTGCCCCTCCATGTAGATGAACGTTTGTTTTTTTAGAGCATTTATGACCACTGACATCAGTCTCATACCATTTACCATAAACCTTACATCATTGAGTATAATTGAAAGACATTTATTTAATGTATTTTTTAATTCTTTTATCACATATTAGTTGTGGAGAGTGGATCTGAAGGAGGGAGTAGTAATTAATAATTGAATAAAGCATATTTTCTCAGCATTTTGTTGAAGATGAATTTTAATAAAGATTGAAATAATCAAACTTAAAGGCAGATTAGAAAGGTAAAACTAAGTTAACTGTTTACGGTATGAAATATGATGCCATTTTAAATGATGATTTTAATGGTGTTATTAATGGTTTACCCTCAATGTGCTGTAGCTACACCAACACCAGTAACGGTCATGGTTCCAAGCACCACAACACCTGGAGCAACGACTCATAAGAGTGAGTATGAAAATAATAGTTATATACCAATATGATTAACCCATTTTATGTGAAAGTAATATTATAAACCAATATGATTAACCCATTTTATGTGAAAGTAATATTATAAACCAATATGATTAACCCATTTTATGTGAAAGTAATATTATAAACCAATATGATTAACCCATTTTATGTGAAAGTAATATTATAAACCAGTATGATTAACCCATTTTATGTGAAAGTAATATTATAAACCAATATGATTAACCCATTTATGTGAAAGTAATATTATAAACCAATATGATTAACCCATTTTATGTGAAAGTAATATTATAAACCAATATGATTAACCCATTTTATGTGAAAGTAATATTATAAACCAATATGATTAACCCATTTTAAGTGAAAGTAATAGTTATAAACCAATATGATTAACCCATTTTATGTGAAAGTAATATTATAAACCAATATGATTAACCCATTTTATGTGAAAGTAATATTATAAACCAATATGATTAACCCATTTTATGTGAAAGTAATATTATAAACCAATATGATTAACCCATTTTATGTGAAAGTAATATTATAAACCAATATGATTAACCCATTTTATGTGAAAGTAATATTATAAACCAATATGATTAACCCATTTTATGTGAAAGTAATATTATAAACCAATATGATTAACCCATTTTAAGTGAAAGTAATAGTTGTAAACCAATATGATTAACCCATTTTATGTGAAAGTAATAGTTATAAACCAATATGATTAACCCATTTTATGTGAAAGTAATATTATAAACCAATATGATTAACCCATTTTATGTGAAAGTAATATATTAAACCAATATGATTAACCCATTTTAAGTGAAAGTAATAGTTATAAACCAATATGATTAACCCATTTTATGTGAAAGTAATAGTTATAAACCAATATGATTAACCCATTTTATGTAAAAGTAATATTATAAACCAATATGATTAACCCATTTTATGTGAAAGTAATATTATAAACCAATATGATTAAACCATTTTATGTGAAAGTAATATTATAAACCAATATGATTAACCCATTTTATGTGAAAGTAATATTATAAACCAATATGATTAACCCATTTTATGTGAAAGTAATATTATAAACCAATATGATTAACCCATTTTAAGTGAAAGTAATATTATAAACCAATATGATTAACCCATTTTATGTGAAAGTAATATTATAAAACAATATGATTAACCCATTTTATGAACACATTTATTGTACTGCCAACATTGTAACAGGGGTTGCTTTTTTCTTAAAAAGGAAATTTTTCCAATTTTTGCAACCTAAATTAAATATTAATCCCAAGTAAAATTTTTTTCAGTGTTTACCCACTGAACCAGAAAGGACAGTGCATTGAAAATGATCTTGAAATTGACAACAATTGTTATTTTAAAAATTAGTTATTTTATGTGAAATTTTACTAATTAAACAAATTATATGAACTTGTCAGAGTTTGTTGGAGTAACTGAAATTGACACCTTTATTTCCTTCAAATTAACTGAACTTTCAATGTTGTGAAAGTTTTGTTATAAATTTTAAATTGAACTTTTTTTCTTTATAAAAGCTGAAAATGTATGTTTATTACACCATGCAGAAAGAACCTATTAATACATTGAATTGCTATACTGTTAGAATTCAGCCAATGAAATATATGACTTCACACTAAGTCCATGCTTTTTTTTTCAATTTTTGCTGTTCCAACAGAAATCTTTGTCCCCTTTATTTTTGTGTCTACTTTCACTTTATTTCCAGTAGGAATATCCAACCTATTTCATTGTTTCTACTTTCAGTTTGTGATGTTCCAATGGGACTATCCAACCCATTCATTGTCTCTAACAATCAGTTTGATGCTTCCACTGCTTATAACTATAGCTTTGAGGCCTTCCGTGGTCGACTTTACGAAGTTGCTGATATTACAGGAGGAGGGGCTTGGATTCCAAGGTAGGCTAATGATACATGTAGGTCTCAACTTTTGTGTTACAGCACAGCAGTAATATGCTTGCTTTGTAATTTAGCAGTCCTGAGTTTGCTCGCTTTCAGATGTACCCATTTCACAATGGTGGTTTAAACCATCATACTCAGTTTCCTGCTAAAAAAAGATCATCTTAAATCTTAATCTTTGAGAGTACTTTTGTAAATATTGTGCTATAAACATGGTAAGGTAATATCATTCTCCATCTTAATTTTGGCTTGAGGAATGCAATAGAAGGCAATACAAGACATGGCATGCTATTTCAATAAGGGGGCTTCTAAGCACTTGTTACTTGTATATGGATTGTTTTAACTAATGAGTATATCAGCTTTTATGCTGATTTTATAAGTGTCCAAGATTGAAAGCGAAGAATAAGTTTTATAATACTGAGTAGAAATGAACAGACATAGAGGATTTATATTTCCAAACGAGTTGTCTAATCCAACAAATTCGTCTTTATTGGATTTATGGATTGATTTTAACCAAACAAGAACTGCTTCTGTATTAAATAACTATATTTATTCTAGTTCTGACAATTTTGATTTCACAATGACCAAAATACTACAGTTTGCTGTTTTATTTTTTTTAAATTTCCTTTCCCAAGTTATTTTTTTACATTTTGTTTAATTTAAGACATGCTGATCAGTTCCAGTGGGTACAGGTAGATTTTGGCTTACCAGAAAGGATTGTAGGTGTTATTACACAGGGCCGACAAGATATGCCACAGTGGGTTACAACATACACAGTCTCCTTCAGCACTGATGGAAAGAACTGGCAGGATTACAAAGATGTAGGTGCATCTGTTTCAAAGATTTTCCAAGGCAATTATGACCAAAACACTCCAGTAATTGGTGCTTTCGATCGTGAAATTATGGTCAGGTATGTCAGAATAAATCCCAAGACATGGTACAATACCATCGCTCTTAGATTTGATGTACTCTCTTGTTATGGACCATCAAGCCAGCAGACCACATTGTCACCACCATTGTTCAGTGGAGAGACACCTAGCATGGCTCCTGGAATTCTGCCACAGAATTCTCCAACTGCAGCACCAAATGCACTTTCAGGTCAAACACCAACTGCTGCACCAGGGTCTCTCACTGGTGAAATACCAACTGCTGTACCTGGAGGTGTTAGTGGAAAAACACCAACTGCTGTACCAGGGGCTCTGAGTGGAGCAACACCAACAGCAGCACCAGAGGCTCACAGTGGAGAGACACCAACACCTGTTCCAATAGCTCTTGGTGGGAAGACACCAACTGCTGCACCAGGGGCTCAAAATGGAGAGAAACCAACTGCTGCACCAGGGGCTCAAAATGGAGAAACACCAACTGCTTCACCAGGGTCAGTTAGTGGTCAAACACCAACTGCTGCACCAGGGTCAGTTAGTGGTCAAACACCAACAGCTGCACCAGGTTCTGTAACAGGCGGGACACCTACAGCTGCTCCAGGCCCCATCAGTGGACAGGCACCTACAGCTGTCCCTGGTCAGTTCCCTGGACAAACACCAACAGCTGCCCCAGGTTAGATCTGATTTTGAAAAGCATTAAATCCTCATTCACATCACATCCATTGCATATGTTTTAATAACTGATACAAAGTTTCCTATCTACTATACATTTCTGGTGTAGGGTGAGCTTATTATACAATTGTCCTACCATATTTTGTGTATATGTAACATTTTGTGACAAAACTTTTCAATGTTTTCAATTAGAAATCATAATGTGTGAAAGTTGGGGCTCTCTGTGTTTCATTTGTTTTTAAATATGTAAATTAATCATAAACCTTGAAATCCACAAATATTTTTCTGACACACAAAACACTGAAATCACAGTATTTAAAGCATGCAGACATTCCTCATAAATTATGTTGTCTAACCACCGGGACTTTTGTACTGTTTACGAATGCATGGATGGATGAATGGATGAATTATATATTCATTTAGTCATTGAGGTCAGATTTTGTTCATGTAATTTATTTATGTTAATTTGTTAAAATGTTTATATCTCAGTGCTATTATTTTCTCAGTTTGTATGGAACCTATGGGTGTGGATAATGCCCTTCTAGTCAAGGATTCCCAGATGACCTCCTCATCCACCTTGGACAGCCACTCCACAGCTGCCTATGGTAGACTGTACAACTCTTTTGGAGCATGGTCCCCAGTGTGAGTATCCACATTTTCATTTCATATGGCCATTAGGCCAAGTGAGTTTATGATATGGCCCAGTGATGGTCCTATATTTACCTGTGTCATGCATTAATATGTTGGGCATCCATTAGATATTTTCAGCTTGTTCTGAAAAATGCTTTGACTGATTTCAACAAGACGACTGATGTTGATCTTTTTCTGAAATTTGATGGCATTTATAACCTGGATAAAACTCTTATGGTGAAAAATTCTCAAAGCTGCACAACAGACCAGACATGACACAAAGCACATTCAAATTTTTACAAATGACATCAATCCACTATGAAATATGGGTGCCATTTTTAAAAAAAAAAAAAAAAGTTAAAATTTACTTTTTATCCCGAAAATGATCAACAAAATCTACCGAATTTGATAGGTTTCTTGACATGTCTGTCTGTTATTTTTGCACAAATCATAATTTGCTCTATATCAGAAAACATTCAAAGGGCTTCTCAATATTCATGCAACAGATTTGATCAAATATTACAGAAAGGATCCCTGAAAAAGGGCCTTTTCAATTTGTAAGGTTTATACGAATAATTCTGACCACCATCAAATACTGCAGTCACTACTGAAAATAAAAGAAAAACATTACATTGCAGAATGTAACTTTATTTTTTTCTAAAATACGAAGTTATGAAGGTATTTCAAGTTTGCATAAATGATGCTGATTCACTATCAAACATTTGACATTCATACCATTACTAAAAATATTAAAATATAAATAACTCACCTCAGAATTAATAAGTTTACCAACTTTTTCAGAAACAATTCTAATATTATAAGCATTGCATGATTGTACAAATGACTCTTTTGACAGAATGGAAATATGTGTCATTTTAGCTGTATCTGGTTTAATCTTTACAAAATAATATTTTATTCCTCAGAACTGCTACAGGAAAGCCATGGATTCAAGTTGATCTTCTGCAGCCAAGGAACATTTCTGGCATTTTCACTCAGGGTTCACCAACAGATGACAAGTGGATCACCAAATTCTACATCTCAACAAGTATGGATGGTTTCTCCTTCACACCTTATTCTGAAGTGATTGGAGGTGTAGCATATATCTTCACTGGAAACTCAGACCGTAACACAGTGGTTCAGAATCTCTTTAATCGCAATGTCCTGGCTCGTCATGTCCGAATTATTGCTGTTGAGGGTGCTCCACATGGAATTGGTTTGAGGTTTAATCTTATTGGCTGCTATAGTGCCACACCTACTGCTGTTCCTTCAGTTGGTCCCAAAGTCACACCCACCCCAGCACCATACATGGGAGGAACTGGAACACCTACTGCAGCGCCACCTATGTTACCACAAATAATTCCAGGTGAGACCTTGAAATGAACACATTACACTAAATTTCTTTTGAAAATAAAAGTTGAAGATTACCATGCATTTACATAGCAAATTTTAGATTTTTTTAAAGACATTTGTCTTTCAAATTACCTGTTCTCATTTTGTAGTTGATGATCCAGCATTACCTATAGTAAAAGTCAGGCACACATCAGTGCTGTGGATATAAGGAATATATTGTTCAGCTGCAGTCTTTTAGTTTAAACATGTGTCTGGATATCTTTATTACAGTATGTCAGATTGAGATGGGAGTTGGTAATGAGCTAATTGTTGACACCTCACAGCTAACGGCATCTTCATCTTTGGACAACAACCACACTGCTGCTGGTGGCCGTATGTCTTACAGTGGATGGATCGCAAGGTACCTATACTTTCTCTCTCACCTGCAAAGCATAGACACAACATTGGTGTCACAGTTATGCTCCAGTGATTACATCAAGTTAGTGTAGTAAGTTCAATTTCTCTAGGACATTTGTATAGGCATGAAACTTGATGTTCATGTTCTTCCACTGAAGCATTGGATACAAATACTGTATACACTAATATGTAACATATATCCATCTGAAGTGTTGGATACAAATACTGTATACACTAATATGTAACATATATTCATCTGAAGTGTTGGATACAAATACTGTATACACTAATATGTAACATATATTCATCTGAAGTGTTGGATACAAATACTGTATACACTAATATGTAACATATATCCATCTGAAGCATTGGATACAAATACTGTATACACTAATATGTAACATATATCCATCTGAAGTGTTGGATACAAATACTGTATACACTAATATGTAACATATATCCATCTGAAGTGTTGGATACAAATACTGTGTACACCAATATGTAACATATATCCATTTGTCAAGAAGCAAGCTCTGCCATTAATAATGTGCCAGCAGATCTGGATCTCCTGATTTGCCAGTATGGTATACCATGATAGACCAGAATCTATATTCTCGACACAGATTTCAGTGTATATTCATGATGCAAATAAAATACTATATTCATGTTAATAGACCAGAATCTATATTCTTGACACAGATTTCAGTGTATATTCATAATGCAAATAAAATACTATATTATTATAATAGACCAGAATCTATATTCTTGACACAGACCATAAGAGTATATATTCTTGTTGCAGATTAAGGGCTGTTTTCATGATAAGAGACAAACTCTGTATTGATGAAATAGATCAGTCTATAATCATGAGACAGATCAGAGTCTATAATCATGAGACAGATCAGAATCAATAATCATGAGACAGATCAGAGTCAATGATCATGAGACAGATTAGAGCCTATGTTCATACTATGGATAAGAGTCTATATTCATGTTGCAAATTAAGGGCTATTTTCATGACAACAGATCAAATTCTGTTTTCATAGGAGAGATCAGAGTCTACAGACTATTGATATTACAGGTCAGACTATATTCATTATACAGGTCAGACTATATTCATGATATAGATCTGAGTCTATTCTCATCATGCAGATCAGACTATATTCATGATACAGGTCAGACTGTATATTATAATACAAATCAGACTCTATTCATGATACAGGTCAGGCTATATTCATGATACAGGTCAGACTATATTCATGATAAAGGTCAGACTATTTTCATAATACAAGTCAGACTATATTCATGATACAGGTCAGACTCTATTCATGATAAAGGTCAGACTATTTTCATAATACAGGTCAGACTATATTCATGATACAGGTCAGACTATTCATGATAAAGGTCTGACTATATTCATGATACAGGTCAGACTATCTTCATGATACACGTCAGACTATATTCATGATAAAGGTCAGACTATATTCATGATACAGATCAGATTCTATGTTCATTTGGTAAAATATAATTATTTGTTATGTCAAAATTATATATCAATTTTTCAGTTCAAAGGATACAAGACCATGGATCCAGGTTGATTTCTTGGAGGTCAAAACAGTTTCCGGAATTAAGACTCAAGGAAGCCAGGAAAGACCAGATTGGGTCAAGGAGTACACTGTATACACAAGTATCAATGGTGTTGATTTTACACCATACTCAGATAAACCAGGAGATGACAAACCCAAAGTATTTACTGGAAATAGTGACCAGACTACAGTTGTCAGTCATAGCTTCAATCGTAATACCTATGCTAGATATGTTCGCATCTACCCAACTAGCATCCATGGAGCAGTTGCATTGCATTTTGAAGTAATGGGATGTAATCCATCAGCTCCAAATTCTGCTCCAACACCAGCTCCTGGTGTGACACCCACTGCAGCCCCCTCTATGCTTAGTGGACAAACACCAACACCAGCTCCTGGAATAATTAATGGTGAAACACCAACTGCAAAACCTCTTGTGAATGGACAGACACCAACTGCTGCACCACAACCTGGCTCAGAGGCAAGCCCAACAGCAGTGCCATCTGGTGGATCTAACACACCAACATTGGCTCCTCCACTTCCTTCATTTGAAGCTCCTCCACTAGGTTAATATTTATTACTTACTATCAAATTTCTTTTTACAGTAGACCGATTTGTAGGGTTTCAAATCCTCCACTAGGTTAATATTTATTACTTATTATCAAATTTCCTTTTACTATAGACCAATTTTGTATGGTTTCAAATCCTTCACTAGGTTAATATTTATTACTTATTATCAAATTTCCATTTACTATTGACCATGGTTAAAAATTAAATGTCCTAAAGTTAAGTTAATACATTTAAACAAAAATAGAATATAGTAGAGCAGTTAATAAATTTATAAATATAGCAGAACATATAATAATCTTTAGTAGTGACCATATATTATAATAGGGTTCGAAACTCCAAGGTGTACCAGATATTATCCATTTCTTTTTTATATAAAGCTGAGTTTTCTATTGATCTGTAAGACAAAACCTCCATTGAGGTAATAGGCCCTTGTGATATAAATCTATCTGTGCTTATCCTTGGTCATAGATTTTGCTTGCTGTACCAGTATTCTGTTAGAAAGCAGTTTATATTTTAATATTTTAGCAAGTCAGCACTAAAGAAGGAAAAAATGTTAGTCTTCATTCTGATATATTGTAAAATTGTTTGATTGATAGTGATAATGTCACAGGCTTATTTTAGCTTTGTTTAAATTAACCATAATTTATGATATTAAAGTATCAAATGGGTAAATAAATTATTGAGTTAATATTGTTAGCAGTGTATTTGCCAGTATACTGACAGTGTGTATATGTAAGTTTGTTTCATGTATCTTGCATACCATTTTTGTAAAATTGTTTACATTTGCAAATGGAAGGTTAAAATTAGTTGCTGTTATAAAATATGCATCACAAATCATCTTCACTGGCTGCTTCTTTAAATCCATTAGGATGTTACAATGCAATTATGATCTCATTTGCATAGCAAGAGGAAATGGTGGGCTAGTTATAGTGTTTTCAATATCTCACTGTTAATCTCAACTATTAGTAACCTTTTCTTTTGTTAGTTTTTGAGAACAGCCTATTTTAAATGCAGGTTTAAATTTTTAAGTTAAAACTATTGATAGAAAATGGAAAAAATATTTCTACATATCTAAGGATACTGAAAGAATAATTTTTTAAAAAAAATCTTCCATTTTAATTTTGTCATTTATAAATATATTACTTATCATTCATGGCTTTGTGACTAGGTATTTATTTTTGGTTGACATTGTTTTCCTTTAATATATTTTTTCTCAAGTCTAGTAATCTTTTATGCGTACAAAATATACATAAAACTTAATTTCAAAGATGGTCTACAGTATATTTTTGCTTATAAGTCTAGTCTGACTGCAAACAACATAGACTCAGATCACAGCACACCAGCAGATCAGGGTCTATGTTGTGTGTTAAACTAATTAATTCTAACATACTTCATAGACCCAAAGGATGCAGTTTGAACTAATTAATTCTAATATACTTTATAGACCCAAGGGATGCAGTTTCAACTAATTAATTCTAATATACTTCATAGACCCAAGGGATGCAGTTTGAACTAGTTAATTCTAATATACTTCATAGACCCAAGGGATGCAGTTTGAGCATTTGCCAAGGACTTCTTGGCTTGCCTGCCTTAATGTTTCCATGGGAAAGACATTTAGATACAGTTTCCTTGGCATTATACAGTCAATAAGTGCTATGGAAACAGACAATCTCAGTACATTTTTTAAAGTTTCTGACCAATAAATAAATATAATGCCTTTCAGAGCATGCATTTCACTTTATTATGGCAGTAACGAATCATAAAACATAATACTTGTATCTTACTTTCTTTCATTCTTGCTTTCTCCACAGTGTGTCTTGTTCCGATGGGATTGGAAAACCAGTACATTACAGTTGACAGCCAGTTTAATGCCTCATCTTTTGCTGGTCCTGAGTATAAACCAGAGTACGCTAGAATATACAACCAAAAAAGCTGGGCACCAAGGTAGAGTGAAGCTGCTGTATTGAATGTTGGCTGTTTTCAAGTAAACATCATTGAACCTTTTAGGTGTTGCTGCCTTGTGATATAAATCTGTTGAATCAAGGTTGAACCAAAATAAGCAATGATTGTTGTCATTATTTTTGTATGTTTGGTTTTTATATGGCTGACTGTTATCATAAATTAAATTGCTTTCTCTGTACAATAGTAATAGGCATGAGGATGAGGCATTTTGAGTAAACATCAGTCTACACCTAATTATGTGTTATTTCTTTACAGGGATATTAGCAAACAGAATGACCACACTGATAAAATATAACACTTTCTACATGACTTTTACAAGTATTTTGTGGTAAAGAAAGCAATGCAAAATGACATCATGATTGATACCACACTGAACTGAACTGCTGTTTTCATAGTGGTCCAGTTTAATGTCGTAGCTTGTATTACATATATTAATGGGGTCTGATTGAATTTCTATCCTAACACATTTTTTAGTAATATTTATTGGTCCACATTATCGTGTGTAATTATTCAGACAATAAATGGGATATAACATTTATCTCTATGTTTGATGAAATCTATGAAATGAATCGCTCAATTTCTGCCTATTTCACCATTGTAAAAGTTAGGCAGCATTCACGTCATAAATGTCATTTACAGTTAGCATTCAAGATCTATATTTAATTTTAGATCATAAAGCAAGAGGATATGTTGAAATACAAAAGAATTATCTTGTTTTCTAATGCAGTTTAATTGAGGCTAGTAACATTTTTAATTTCCTTAATTTGCAGAACTGATGACAAGAAACCATGGATTGAGGTGAATTTCGGAAGTCCAAAGCTTCTGTCAGGTGTTATAACTCAAGGTGAATTTGGTGGTAACCGATGGGTCACCCAGTATTATGTCTCCTTCAGCTTTGATGGACATTCATTTACTCCCTACTCTGACACTCCAGGAGACAACAATCCCAAAATATTCGGTGGCAATAAAGATGAATCAACACCAGTTCGGTATTTGTTCAATCGTAACATTACAGCACAGTATATCAGAATTTATCCAGTCTCATGGACAGGCTCATCAGCTGCACTTCGCATGAATATCCTTGGATGCAATCCAAACAAGGCTAATGTTCCCACTGCAGCACCACCTTCTATTCACTCGAACACACCCACAGCCCAACCACAAATTGGTGATCTGAAATCACCAACACCAGTACCTAACATGTTGGGTGGAAACACACCAACCGCTGTGCCAAATATTCTTAGTGGTGGAAGTCCAACTGCTGCTCCAAACATGCTAAGTGGAGAAACTCCAACAGCTGCTCCCAACATGTTAAGGTTAGTATTTATAAAATGAATCTGCCTGAATAATTTTATATTACATTGAAGTCAATTTGATACTAATCACCCATCTGTAGTTATTTGAAATACAGATTGGTTCTGATGAGTAGAAGAGTTTGTTTTTTATGGTTTAACACCATTTGTCAGCACAATATAGGCTATACATAGCAGCCAGTATTAATGGTGGAGGAAGAACCCGGAAACCCCCGGTAAGAACCACTGACCCATGAGAAGAAGCTACTGGCAAGCTTTTTCACGTACTGACATTGGCCGAATCTGAGACTCGAACCCATGCAGACAGGTGAGATGGCAGTAATCTGTAATGGACAGTGCTTTAGACCACTCTGCCACTCGTTGCCCCTGTAGAAGAGTTTAAGTTCGGTGTAAATTATAAATTATATATATATTTTACACTGAAGTCAATTTTATACTAATCACCCATCTGTAGTTATTTGCAATACAGATTGGTTCTGATGATTACAAGAGTTTTTATGGTCAATGTAAATTATAAGGATAAATTCTTTCCAATCACACTAATTCAGTTCTTTGTTTTTCCTTTATAAATATTTGTAAGTTATTGCAGTGAAGACCGGCTTTTCTTGCTTGCTGTCTTTATAATATGATTTGTAGGTATGGCATTATCTTTTGATTATTGCATGTACATTTCTAATAGAGTTTACGTCTTTTGTTTATTAAGTGGCGAGACACCTACAGCTATTCCACCAAGTGGAGGCTCTGGCATACCAACAGCTGCACCAGGAATGTTTAATGGGGAAACACCAACACATAGTCATCTTGAAACAGTGACACCAACCGGCTCAGCTATTCCAATGTCAGGTTTGTATTAGAGTCATGACATATTTCCTCTAATGTAATATATTGTTAGAATAGTAATTATTTACTTTGTAATATATTATAAAAATAGTAATTATATTCTTTGTAATATGTTGTAAGAATAGTAATTATATACTTTGTAATTTTTTGTAATAATAATAATTATATAGTTTATTTACTTTGTAATATATTGTAAGAATAGTAATTATTTACTTTGAAATATATATTATAAGAATAGTTATTATTTACTTTGTAATATATTATAAGAATAGTAATTATTTACTTTGTAATATATTATAAAATTAGTAATTATAGTCTTAGTAATATGTTGTAAGAATAGTAATTATATACTTTGTAATTTATTGTAATAACAATTATAGTTTATTTACTTTGTAATATATTGTAAGAATAGTAATTATTTACTTTGTAATATATTTTAAGAATAGTAATTATTTACTTTGCAATATATTATAAGAATAGTAATTATTTACTTTGCAATATATTGTAAGAATAGTAATTATATACTTTGTAATATATTATAAGAATAGTAATTATTTACTTTGTAATATATTGTAAGAATAGTAATTATATACTTTGTAATATATTGTAAAAATAGAATTATATACTTTGTAATATATTGTAAGAATAGTAATTTTTTACTTTGTAATATATTGTAAGAATAGTTTAAAACTCCAGTTTTTATGTATCAGTTTTACAAATTGACATTATTTACAACTTAGCTATTAATTTTCCGATTTGGATACAATTTTGTGCGTGTGTCATTCATTTCAATGTTTGTAATGTTACAGTTTTAAGCATGTCTAGCACTAGAGTGTCATGCCGCAGACATGTAGCATCATGTGCCACCCAGTCACATTATCCTGACACTATGCCAACCAGTCCTAACACTAACTTCTTAATGCTGAGTACCTAGCAAGGCAGCTGTTAGTACTATTTTTATGTCTTTGGTATGACTCGGCCATGGTTAACAGAGCAGTCAGGTGTTCATGTACATGCTTGTATGCTAATAGTTTGAAAATAAATGCTTTGATTAAGAAGATGTATGCTAATAAGTAGATGATGCTAATTTATGAGGTCAATTTAATGAATTATCACAAATTTGCAATATTTTCCTTGAAGTATGTGATGTTCCTATGGGTATTGAAAACCCACTAATCATTGGTGACAAGCAATTGAGTGCATCAAGCAGCCAGGATACATTCCATTCTGCTTCTAGAGGACGATTGTATTCAGAGAAAGATGGCAGCTTTTCTGGAGCATGGGTACCTCAGTAAGTAGACATTTTTATAATTTGTTTGAAATAGTATGGATTAAAAACGAAATGGCATAATATTTAAGTTAGAATGATAGGATATATTTTCCATGTTGCACTACTTTTTGGGATTTAAGTATCTAAAAAGAAATAAAAACAAATCACAAATGAAATACAGTGATTGCTTTGTACAAATTCTTGTTGTCACTGTGGATAAAATTTGACTTTGTGTACATAATATGCTTTTGTTTTGTTCCACCTAAAATATTTCTTACAAACTTGAAGACTGGAGATAAACATGGCATTAAATCCAGATAAAGCTTTTAGTGGAGTTTGAAATTTCCTCGCTAAAATCATATTAGTAATGTCACCTTGATGTGTATTTCCACTGCAAAGAGATCCTATAATAATTCATATCTATATCCAGATATTCCATAGAGAGCTATTTTAATGACAGATAACAATATCCAATTATTCCTTTGGAAGCTGTTATGGTAAATAAATCAGTATCCATATAATCAATGATTTTTAAAACCTGTTGTCATAAACTCACAATGTAATATCGAATATGGTTTTAAAACTATTTTTCAACCAGATATGTTACAGAGTATGCATTTAAGAAAAGCTGAAAATCTTGAACAAATTAAAGAGACTATTCCTGAGCTTTATTTCAAACAATTTAAATAGAGAAAAGTTATTATAAAGTAGGTAAAACTGTTTTGAATAGAGGAATATTTATTTTCTATACATCTGTTGGAAGAAATTTATATATTGTCTGGATGTCCTTTACACAAGCTTTGAATGTACATGTGTGATAGTGCAAAACATGTTTTTGGTGTCAAACAATGTCAGTTACACTTGACGTGTAGGAATTCAATTAGCAGTACTCACTAATTAGGCTTTGCATATTTCATATTATTAATAGCACTGTTTGTCTAATTTCAGAGTCAGCAATGAGCGCCAGTGGATTCAGTTGGATTTCTTGGCTCCATATGCTTTTGCTGGTATTGTCACCCAAGGTAGAGCTGATATGCCACAGTGGGTTACAAAGTACCAAGTATTCTACAGCAATGATGGTAGAAACTGGATACCAGTCCCTGTTTCAGATAAAGACAGCACACCCAGAATGTTTGTAGCTAACACTGACCAGAACACACCTGTCACTAATAGCTTCCAAGTTGTCGTTGGCAGATTTATCAGGTATAACTTCATCTACTTTCTGGAGTCTGTGATTGAATTTTTTTATCCCCAAAAGTATGTTAATTCAGTACTAAGTATTGAATGTCAAATTTTAACAGCAGTGTATTAATCATTACACGTGTTATTTTAAAAGATTTCTCTAAAGTCAGTAAGCTTCCTTCAGTAAAGTGCATAATTTCTATTCCTTGTTGATCAAAAGTGTGGCTTAGTGTATATGTTGCATGCATGTGTATACTAAAGATAATAGTTCACTATTATCAACAGAGAGCCAACTTATCTCAGTCATTTTCCTTGAACAATTGTAGTCTGAGACAAAACCTATTAAACTAAAACAAAGTAAAACTAATCATATCATGTCATGCATTTGATCCCATCCTTTAGGCCAGCAACTCATGTCAGTGTAACATATAATCAAAACAACAAGCCTGTTAGATTTTTAAAAATTTAATTGCCCGTAATTACCTTTCAGTGTCATTAATAGATAATTACTGTAAACTATTTCCACTATAACTTGAATCAAATATTTCATATTATAGTAGTGGAGACATTATATTGAAATCTTTAGCATATTTGAAACATTTCTTCTTAACCATAACCTATGTTATGTATGTTATTTAAAATTTTGATTCAGACCTCAATAGTCATTAAGAAGTAAAGAAAATCAGTACAAAGTTGTGTGCTGTTCATAAAATTAAATGTATTTACTTTACTTCATAGGATAAATCCAGTGGAGTGGCATGATAGCATTGCACTTCGCTTCAGTGTGATTGGATGCAAAGCACCTTCTTCTGTTATGACAACTATAGCAACGGTGGTATCAACAGGACCAGGTCTCAGTCCCACTGCAGTCCCAACCCCAGCACCAACAGCTGGGCCTACAGCTACCACCTGTGCTTACTGGACACCATGGAGCAATATTAACACTCCTGATGATCTTGGAGAGTTTGAAAATGTATGGGAGATGAAGAAAATGGTCACCATGTGTGAACCAACAACCATCCAGGCCATTGAATGTAGAACAGTAGGAACACACATCCCTTACAATCAAGCTGGTGAGACTGATGTTATCTGTGATCTCAACATGAATGGTGTCATGTGTGATGCTTCAAAGCAAGCAGATGGCAAATGTATGGACTATGAGATCAGAGTTTTCTGTGATGATTGTTCCACAACACTGTCACCAATCCCAGATCAAACTGAGACTCCAACTGTTGCGCCATATGCATGCCAACCCAAATGGTCAGATTACATTAACAACATGACTCCAACATCAGACATGGACTACATTGAACATGAATTAATGACTGAGGTCGAAAAGAAGACTTTCTGTTTAGATGGACTGATCACAAGAATTGAATGTGAGACTGTTGCAGGCATTCCAGTGTACAGTAGTGGATCTGTTGGCACAACATGTAACGTGAACAGTGGTTTCACCTGCAAGAACAGTGATAACTTTCCAATCCCTTGTGAAGACTTTAGGGTCCGTTATTACTGTGATTGTGCTCGTAAGTTTTGAAGTTCATGTACTTATACATAATTGTGTCTCTGTGTTTTTGGCAAATATGCTGTATGATAGATTTTAGGGTACAAAACCTAGATACACTTGCATCTAGATTCTACGGGACCCCAGTCATCCATATATGCATTTCATTCCACCATTGACCCATTCTTCTTAAACATTATCACATATCTTTTCAAGTAAAGAGCCACTTTTATGTTTGGAAATATTTCCAATTAACTGTAATATAGTCATTTTGCTGAAGTAAATCTGCATTTCCACTACCAAAGAGCTAACCCTGTTTCTTTTGAAAATGTAAATAGCAGCTACAAATACCATGGTTTATATTTACAGAAGTATTTACATTTTCCTTGGGTTATATTATCAAAGGAAGGACTCTTGCAATGGTGACTGCTTGAAGATCAGTGGCTTTTATTTTAAAATCAGTGAAATGCTTTTCTGTTGTAATTAACAGCCAGTCTTTTTGTTAAGAATTTGATATTTATAAATATTCATTAAAATTCAGTCTGTTTCCTTTCACAGCTGGTTTACCAACAAGACTACCAGGGCATGATTCAGGTAATCCTACAAGAACAAAACCAGGAAGAACTACTACAACACCAACACCAGGTAATGTTTCTGGTGAGACCCCTTCTGAACAACCTGGTCAGACACCAACTGCTCATCCAGGAATGTTATCAGGTGGTACACCAACTGCCCAACCAGGAATGTTGACAGGAGGCACTCCAACTGCTCAACCTGGACAATTGTCAGGACAGATGCCAACTGCTCAACCTGGAATATTACCAGGTGGTACACCAACAGCCCAGCCAGGGCCACTCTCTGGAGCAACACCAACTGCTCAGCCAGAACATATTTCTGGTGAGATCCCAACTGCTCAGCCAGGAATGTTATCAGGTGGTACACCAACTGCTCAGCCAGGACAAGTGCCAGGAGAGATTCCAACTGCTCAACCAGGAATGTTGTCAGGTGGTACACCAACTGCTCAGCCAGGTCAAGTGTCTGGACAGATGCCAACTGCTCAGCCTGAAATATTACCAGGTGGTACACCAACAGCCCAGCCAGGGCCACTTTCTGGAGCAACACCAACTGCTGAGCCAGGACATATTTCTGGTGAGATCCCAACTGCTAAGCCAGGAATGTTGTCAGGTGGTACACCAACAGCTACACCAGGACAAGTATCTGGAAAAACTGCAACACCAGCTCCTACACCTGCCTGTGAAATGCTGAGAAAGTGGTCTAACTGGGTGAACAAAAATATACCTACAAGTCCAATGGACAGCGAGAAAGAGGCCATGACACCAATGGAAATCAAAGCTTTCTGTTCAGGAAAAATCACAGCAGTTGAATGCCAGTCCGTCAATGGAATACCAAGCTACAGTACTGGTGACCAGATGACATGTGATGTTTCACAGGGAGCATTTTGTAATGGAATGGATAACTACCCAATTGGCTGTCAGGACTACATGGTGCGATATCAGTGTGAAGAGGAAGTTTGTTCAAGTATGTATTTTGCTTTTAAACTTCAAGTAAATGTGAGAGGTAGCAGCAATGGTTGGATTGCCAAACTTAAAAGTCAAAATCTGTAGGTTTTAATTCTGTAGGTTTTAATCCTTTCCAGGTCCATCTGTGTAGGCTGCTGTAATATATCTGGGCTGTAATATATCTTTACTGATACTTCTTGATATTATACAGCCATTTATATTTTTGTTGTTCCATTAAATGTCGAATAAACAGGCATCATCTTTTTAAATGTAGCCATTTTCTACCCTCTACTTTAAAACAGTTCATCTATTTATCAAGACAAGTGTTTGATAAGTACTGTTTCTGGGCTGAGTATCACAATTATTTGTCAAATGTAAAATGAAATGTTTCTGAATGAAGAGTAATTTGCAATAACAAATTGTTGCTTCTATATACATAACAATTGTACGTATTGATAGGAAGTTACAAGTAGTCGTAATAATGAGAGAAATAAAGATCAACTTTCTTCACATGTGGATTTGATTGTTATGCACCCAAATGTTGTCATCTTTAAATATACCAGCTTTTTCATACTAATTTGTTCTCATCAGTCTTAAGGATTCTATTCATATACCTTGAGATAAGTGAATGTCGGAACTCATTTTATGAACCTCTCAAATTTATATGGGACATCCATTTTGCTTAACTCAAAGGTTGATCATAAAATGTATTCATTAATCATAGGTCCAACCCCAGCACCAGTTCAAGGTCAGACTGGTATCCCAACTGCTGCTCCAGGACAACTAAGTAATGCCACCCCAACAGCACATCCACTCATTGGTGAAACTGGCACACCCACTGCAGTACCAACTGTATGCTCTACAATCATGAAGTGGTCTAACTGGATCAACAATGATAGGCCAGACTCTGGGGATGGTGATTATGAGTCCATGAATGCCAAGGATTTGACCATGTTCTGTGGCTCTGGGAAGATAGCTAGTGTTGAATGCAAGACAACAAATAATATTCCTTACTACAGCACTAAAGATGTAATGTATTGTGACATGGCAAGTGGAGTGCAATGTAATACAGCAGATAATTTCCCAGTGGGTTGTCAGGACTATATGATCAGATATCAGTGTGAGGAGACTATATGTCAAGGTAAACACAATAAAAAATGTATTACCTAAATTAAATATCATGTTATCACTATTAGTGCAGCTTGCTTCCACTATTAGTCTATTTAAGTAGAGTCGGATAGGTATTTCATTCTACTGTAGCCTATTTCAATATGGTTTAGTAGGTATACCCTTCCACTATAATCTATTTCATTATGGTCTAATAGGTATTTCGTTCCACTATAGTCTATTTCAGTATGGTTTAGTAGATATATCTTTCCACTATAATCTATTTCATTATGGTCAGATAGGTATTAAGTTCCACTATAGTCTGTTTCAGTATGGTTTAATAAATATTCCCTTCCACTATAGTCTATTTCATTATGGTCAAATAGGTATTCCTATCCACTATAATCTATTATTTGTGTTAATGGACTTCAGATTTCATGCTCAAGCCAGGTTTCAAGACTTATATCCTTGTGTTTAACAAGTATACCACAGTTTATTCAAGAATGACTTGTCATCTTATATTAGTTTCACATTTACTTTATACACCTGATAAATCTCATAGGGCTTTATTCCTGAAAGACAAGACAAATATTAATTTAATGATCATAATTTTGTAGAACCCACCAAGTCAACGCTATATTCCACAGTATCTCCTGTGGCAGGTCAAACAGCAACTCCTACCCAAGGTCCTAACTCGCAGCAAAGAGAGACACCTACGAAAGCACCCATCCCAGGATCCTATGGTGGTAGTACAACCACAGCTAAACTTCCTGGTGCAAGCAATAACATCCCAACAGCTCAACCCACTCCTGGTCAAACTGAAATTCCCACAGCTGCACCACTGATCTGTGTTCCCAGGAAACGATGGTCATTGTGGGTCAATCGCAACTCACCAGCACCACCACCAGCTGTTGATGGTGACAAGGAATCCATGACAACAGAGGAACTGCATAGGTTATGTGGGTCAGGAAAGATAACAGCTGTTGAATGTGAAACTGTGAATGGAGTTTCTTCAGATAACTCAGGTGATATAATGGAGTGTAGCATCCAGAATGGTGTGATTTGTGATGGCATGACCAACTTTCCGATTGGTTGCCAGGATTATAAAATTCGCTACCAGTGCGAAGAACAAGTCTGCACAAGTATGTATAAAAATTTTCATGGATACACTAAGGGGGTTCAGTTTTAAATTGTTAACTTTCATATTTTACTTTCATGCTACTACTATCCTGTAAACCATACAGATGTGATTAAAAATAAAATGCAAACTTCATCACAACTAAAAATGTAATCTATCTAAAAATAAAAGTGAGAAATCAGAATCATAATTGTGTAACCACAAAATGTAGTCTCTCCACAACTCCTATGTTTGATATGAGATATTTATCATTGAAGGAGAAATCACAATTTTCTTGAAAAAGAATCAAACTCTGACCAAATTTTGTAGAACAAAAATCTTTAATAATGATTCATATTGTTATTAGCTGTAATAAAATATAAAAGTTTTGGTAGAAACTTTGTCAGATCAGAATTTTTTTAAGTTTATTCAAATGTTTCTAACTATTATATGAAGCATAGCTTTCAGTCAGAAAATGACATTTTTATTTCCTATTCAATAGCTCCAACTGCTCAGCCAGGATTATTGTCTGGTGGCACACCAACACCCAAACCAGGAATGTTATCAGGCCAAACACCAACTGCTCAACCGGGAATGTTGTCAGGTGGTACACCAACAGCTCAACCAGGACAAGTGCCTGGAGGGAGCCCAACTGTTCAACCAGAAATGTTGTCTGGTGGTTCACCAACAGCTCAACCAGGACAAGTGTCAGGAGAAATCCCAACTGCTCAGCCTGGATTGTTGCCAGGTGGTACACCAACACCTAAACCAGGACAAGTGTCAGGAGAAATCCCAACTGCTCAGCCTGGATTGTTGCCAGGTGGTACACCAACAGCTAAACCAGGACAGGTTTCTGGAGAGACACCAACTGCTCAACCAGGACCATTGTCAGGCCAGACCCCAACTGCTCATCCAGGTATATTGTCAGGTGGTACACCAACAGCACAGCCAGGGAAATTGCCTGGTGAGACACCAACTCCTCAACCAGGAATGTTATCAGGAAAGACCCCAACAGCTCAACCAGGAATATTGCCAGGTGGTACGCCAACAGCTCAACCAGGACAGCTACAAGGTAGCACACCAACACCCAAACCAGGACAAGAGTTGGGAGAGACCCCAACTGCTCATCCTCAGCCAGGTACTTATTGATCTTTAAAAAAGAGCTAAAGACTCAAAGTCATTTAACTGTTCTTTTTGTTTTCATGAGTCATTTTCACTGGGCTTTTTTCTTTCTTCATTAGTCATTTTCATTAGGTTTTTTCTTGTCCTCATTAGTCATTTTCATTGGGGTTTTTTTGGTCTTCAATAATCATTTTCATTGGGTTATTTGTTGTTGTTGTCTTCAATAGTCCTTTCTTGTTTTTGTTTTCTCTTCAATTGACATTGTCCTGTTATTTTGTCTTCAGTATCATTTCACTGCTCCTTATTTTCTTCAGTAGTCACTTCCTGTTCTTTTTGTCTTCAATACTCATGAAGAAATTTGCAACCATGTTCTGCTATCATAGTTGAAAAGCTTACCTACAGGGTATAAAAGGTGAAGATTAATTTTAATTCTGGGCAGTGTGTGTGTGTTATTTGGATTTTTAATGTTGCCTTAACAATTTTTCAGTCATATAGCTACGGTGTGCAGTGTGGCAGCTTAAAGTGATTTCTAGCACTGGGGTATCATGATACAGACATGTAGCATGATGTTCCACGAAGTCATATTATCCTGACACTTGGACGACCAGTCTTTAACACTAACCTCTTAATGCTGAGCACCATGAGAGATAGCTGTTAATACCATTTTTATAAGTCTTTGGTATGACTCTGCCAGGTATTAAACCCACAACTTCCCACATTTGAGGTGAACACTCAAACCACTAGGCCACTGGTGAGGTCAACTGGGAAGCGTAAATTATTACAAAAAATAGTGTAGCATTGTAGCGTTGTTTAATTTGAGAGTTCAGAAAAATCAAAGCACAAATAGTAATGAGAGTTTGGGGATAAAATATAGCATAAGTAGTACATACACTGTGATTTCTGGAATGAAATCTAGCATAGATAATGTATAAATGGAGAGGTATGGAACAGAATGTTGCATATGCATTAAGTTGGGAGTTCTGGAAATTGTAGTGCAAGTATCTTATTGCAGGAAGTTGTAGTGTCACCATTGGTTTCAGATTTTGGTAGTTTTTAGTTTTCCAAGGTTGATGATATTAAAATGTGTTTGAATATAACTGAGTGGGTATTTGAGTGTAGTTGAATGAATGATTGAATGTGTTACAACAGGACTCATAGAGTAATAAGAGTGTAGTTGAATGAGTGATTGAATGTGTTACAACAGGACTCAGTGAGTCATTAGAGTGATGCATAGTATGTAATTAAAGTTCAATTTATCAAAGTTTGCCTGTATTTATTAACATTTAATAATAATATGTTTTGAAGTCATATGGCCTACAAGATAAAGTAGGTGTGTTTCATGAACATTTTGTTAAAAAATTTATTTCATGCAAGACTTTTGTGCATAATTAATGTGTTTACAAATGTTGTTTTTACTAAATATAAGTAGATGTCTTAACTTCTTTTCTAACTTTCAATATAGATTGTGTAGTCAATAGTCATTTACCACACACACACACACACACACACACACAACTTCTATTTGAGCAATATTTTATTGTTTGCCTCACAGGTCAGTCAGTCCCAACTGCAGCACCAGTTGCCACCTGCACACAGAGTTTATGGAGCTCATGGATCAACCGAGATAATCCAAGCCTTGGTGATGGTGACTATGAGTCATTCACTGCTAAAGAGCTGTCTGATTTCTGCCTGAATGGAAAAGTGACTCGTATTGAGTGTGTTACTGATGCTGGTATTGAGCACTACAGCTCAGGAGAGCAGGTTTCGTGCACTGTACAGGCCGGTCTAAAATGCAGTAATGACGACAATGCACCAATGACTTGCTCAGACTATAGAGTGCGTTACTTCTGTGAATGCTCACGTATGTATTATACACTGAGTTTTTAAACTTGAAACAGTAGCGCATGACTGTACATTTTTATGAATCAAGCCAGAACATTTTTAATGCATTTGAAAAATGGTATGCACGTTATGGCATTCCTAATCATGTATTCCCAGAACTTATGTCACAGATATGTTAGACTTTGCTAATATAATCCAGATATATTTATGTCACAAATATGTTAGACTTTGCTTATATAATCCAGATATATTTATGTCACAAATATAATCCAGATATATTTTGACTGAAATACCATGACCAGTATTATACAAAGAGCACTTACCTGAAAATTAAATAGCTTTGTTGTCTGAGGTTTAGCCAGAGATTTGGTTTTGGATCAGTCATGAATTGTTTTACTTTGGAAGGTCATTTCTGATTGATAAGATTTTGATCTAACCAACTAATTTTGATGCAGCAGTTGTTTCTTGATACTCCAAGTAAATGATATTTATATTCTTAAAGAGAATACAATTTAAAGAAGAATTAGCTAACATTTCAAATTTTAATCATTTTTTTTTGTTTTTGTAGTTGTTGCTTGGTTTTGGATTCTGGCTTCATATATCCTTGAAAGTTTGTTGTTCTGCTGCTGCTTAAAATCCAAGCTCTTATTCATCCATTGAATTTGATGAGTTTTGTGTTTTAAAATGTGCCAGATTGAATTCACAGGTCTGGGCATCTTAGCAATCTAATTGAATTATAAAATTTGTGCCAGATTATCAAATTGGGATATCAAATATGTGCCAGATAACATTAATAGGTCCAGTCATCACAGTTATCTATTTGAGATATCAAATAGGTGCCAGATTATGTTAATAGTTCCAGTCATCACATTTATCTACTGCAGCTGTATTCCTGTGTGACTTCTATATTTAATTTTCTTATATTATGTCACTTTAATTTTCTCATCTTCTTCTATGTGTAATATTGTTGGAAAAACATGTATCAAATTTTATTACAAGTCTTGTTCCTTAAAAAGGATTATGAAAGATATAATCGATATGCATGATGAATTGTCACAAAGCATGTGTTTTCTGAGTTCTTGGTGAATTTTTAACAAATTGGCAATTTTACCAGTAATGCTTAAATTGAATGCTGAATAAGTGCGAAAGAAACAACATTGGAATTTTGAAATTTGTGGAGACCACAAATGCAAATGAATGAATGATAATCAAAAACAGAATGAAATGTGAATGCATTTTGAGAATGGCTTGAAAAATTGTCATTTCAGGCTGCTTTTAAATTATCATTGCCAGATGTATGCAAGACCTTGGGAAATCAATACTTATTTAAAACAGACCATAAATTGGCCACACAGGCATGCTCATTATTATTAGATATATAGTGCAATTATTATGTCATACTGAAGATATCAACATTCCATCATTCACTTTTCTTTGCAAATGTCATGAAGGATTCGATGATCTTCAGCTGCACAAATTTTATGAAATTTTAAATACACATTAAGCAATCATTTTGGGTACAACTACTGACTGGGTACTTTTTCCAATACTTTTCAATGTATTCTTGTTTGGTGATAGGTATTCAGCAATCATTTTAAATACAACTTCTGACAGGGTACTTTATTCATAATTTTCAATGTATTCTTGTTTGGTGATAGATATTTAGCAAGAGTATTGCCAGAACATTTTCTCCAACTTATACATTTTAAGGCTATTTAGAATTGATTGGTTCTTAGCTATGTCATGATATCAATTTTTCAAAAAGTTACAGTATCTTTATCTCTTTTCAAAATGACTTGTATGCTCCTATTACTACAGCCACGCCAACACCTGGTCAGACAACAACAGCAGAACCCAAACCAGTTGAGCCACTGAATCCAACCATCCATATACAATGTGCCTGGTCTCCATGGCTTAACAGCGATAAACCAAAGATCGACCTAACTGATGCTGGTGATCTAGAGACCATCCAGTCCTTGAAGACCAAATATGGCCTTTGCAAATCAATTTCTGACATCAAATGCCGTGTTGCAAATAGCAAAACGCCTTCTTCAGCTTCAGGGCAGAGTGGAGTAACTTGTGATATTGTTAATGGATTGCGATGCTACAATAAGGAACAAGTTGGGCAAATTTGTTATGATTATGAGGTCAGCTTGTTGTGCTGGAGTCCAGAGTGCACCACAACTCCAACACCTGGGCCCACACCATACCCAGGGGCAACTCCACCTCTGGCAACTATGATTACAGGTACAATACAGCCTATGTGCATCAAAATTTGTTCATGTTTGCCATGCTAGAATTATGTGGACTCCATGATTGTAGGTGTACATATACTAATATATTTCTCTTTTTTGTATTGTACATTCTTGTACTTGATTTTTACATTTGGTTTTGAATGTTTATCTTCTAAATTTTTTGCCCTTGAATTTTTCACACACACACACACACACACAGACACACACACACACACACCTTTTTATCTTGCCTTTTGATGCAGAGAAATCAAGGTGTCACAATTCAGGCAATGGCATCATAAATATTAGTCCAGTACCAATATATTGTGTTTAAATTGTGGATTAATATTTTGAAAGTTATGTCAGAATTTTTGCAATCAGGAAACTGATTTTTTTTTAATGGTAAACATGTACAATGACAAACGTTCTACAGAGTAGAATGTTTTTTGGTTTGTAGGCAAGACTACAATTTTTTAAACCCTTGAAATCTTTCTGACATTGATTCATCTAGAGCCATAATCTGATTGCTTTGCAAGAAATATTATTTTAGAACAAATTCTATACAACCAGATGCAGATAAAAATTAATCCTAAATCAAGCTTGTCAGAGATATCTTATAAATCTTATACCCATATTCCACTGATCTTAAGGAAACATTCTGTTTGCAATATCTACAACGATAATCAATGACATATTAGCATTGTTAGGTTACTTTCTTTGCAGTTTGTTTTAAATATGAACCTATAAAATATACCTATATAAGATTTTTGTTTCTCTATGATTTAATAGTTTTGAGTCACAAATGGTAAATAGATTACTAAATTTTGGTTGCATTTCCAGCTGTTTGCCCACCTGGAGAAACTTGGAATGCCTGTGCTTACAACTGTGATGAAATGTGTGATGGCTTTGCCCAAAGGACAGGCATGTGTGAGGGTGATAATAAATGTGTTCCTACATGCAAGCCCGAAGGTATGACTGCCTGCTCTCCAGGGCTGCTTCTGAAGGACAAGAGAACCTGTGTCAAGGAATCCATGTGCCCATGTCTTAAACAGGATGGAACTGTCGCACAGGTGAGTCCATATTTTATGCCTCCACTGGTTGTAGCTCAGTCATTTTGATTTGGTCCCATCCATATAATTATATTTCTGTCGGTCATATACAGCTAGTCAAAAGATCACTCAAATACCAGTCCACGTAGACAAATGAAAATTTTATTAACTTCAGACAGTTTGCATTTGGGAAATTTTCATTTTGATGCTGATATTTGTAAAACTATTTTTCATAAATTGAAAGCTTTTATCTAATGACAGTCATTTAATGATACAGTATCTAAAGGAAACATTAATATATCTTCCAGTAAATCATTTTATAAATAATGATATTTAACATCAGTTAAACTTCTTTGAAATTTGTTTGTCATGCCCAAAATATTATGAATGCATATATCTCACAATAATATTGTGAGGTAATATTGATGCCATACTTTTTTTACAGCCCTACGAGGCTTGGACCAATCCAATGGACCAGTGTTCACATTGCCTCTGTGCTAACAATACCATACAATGCACTAAAGATGATAGCTGTGTACCAACACCAACAACAACACTTGCACCAGAAATGTTAAATGGAAAGACACCAACGCCTGCACCATACCGTATGTATATTAAACTCTTTATTCACTCTTAATAATATTTTGAAATGTAGTTAATGGAGTCAATGTAGTTAATGGAGTCAATGTAGTTAATGGAGTCAATGTAGTTAATCGAGTCAATGTAGTTAATGGAGTCAATGTAGTTAATGGAGCCAATGTAGTTAATGGAGTCAATGTAGTTAATGGAGTCAATGTAGTTAATTGAGCCAATGTAGTTAATGGAGCCAATGTAGCTAATGGAGTCAATGTAGTTAATTGAGTCAATGTAGTTAATGGAGTCAATGTAGTTAATGGAGTCAATGTGAAGTTAATATAGTCAATGTAGTTAATGGAGTCAATGTGAAGTTAATGGAGCCAATGTAGTTAATGGAGTCAATGTAGTTAATGGAGTCAATGTAGTTAATGGAGTCAATGTGAAGTTAAATTAGCTATCTTGAAAATGGCTTTCATAACATCGGTTCAATCTCCGTATGATGAAAGCATTCTAGTTTTTAATAACATATTTAGATGTTTTATTTATCGGAGGAGAAAAACTTAGGATAATGTAACGTTTCAACAATTGTTATGTCTAGCTTTTAATACATATGCAGTACAAAGTGCTCGTTAAATCTAGCAAAAATGCTGCCTAATTTAAAGCTATAACGTTTTATTTGAGCTTCATTAATCATCACATATATGACATTATCACAGCTGTCCAAAGTACTTGATAACATTGGTGACAACAAGTTGTTAGTTCTTTAGCAGTCAGTGTCAGCTTTTCTCCTCTTGATTTGGTGTTATCCATTATATCCACAAGAGGAGAGAACTGTAAAGGTTTCCCACTATACTGACTCTTGAAGATTCCAACATGACACAATTGTTAAAATACCATGCACCATCAAGAAACTCATTGTTTATATTGTTCAATCATTCTTTTGTAAATCCAGTGGGAAAACATTAGGATTTGTTATTCATTAATTTATTTTCACTTTAGCAGTTATATAAACTGCTTTGTTAATTGTACCAACCTAATTATGTATATATGCATTTCCTGATTAGCTTCAGGATTTTCAGAAAGGTGAAATAGAGCATGCCCTGCCTTCATAGATGCTGATGGTGCTTAGAAAGTGCTCAGCAAATTTACTGTTTAATTTCTTGTCAAAAAATCTTTTAACACAAAATCCCTTAGGTCAAAATTTAATTTTTGGTTTCCAAAGTTCTTTAGATTATGTTTATTATCTATTTTTAAAAGAATGTTTATAAGAATGAGTTATTGACAGGTGTCAGAAATGTGTCATAGGTTTGAAAAACAGCAAGTCCCAGTGTATATTAAAATACTCTACTAACTTGCAAGTTGATTTTAAACATCATAGACCCTGATCTACCTTGACTTAAAGGGTCAGCAGCTCTGGGTCTACACAGTTTGTTTGGAGTAATCAGTAGAACAAACAACATAGGCATTTATCTGTTGACTAAGGAACAAAATATCAGGCTCTTTATTGTTTTGCAGTTTGACTGAACTTATAAACAGGTATATATGGTAGATATTGTGAGCAGCTTAACCTGTATGCATCTGTATGCATGTATATTTTATATAATGTACTCTACAAGGCTTTGGACTGTTCAGGACCATTGTTCAACCACATGATCTTCTTGAGGCTGTTAAAGACCATTGTTTAGTCACATCCTCGGATTAAAACTGTTAAACACAATTGTTTAAGCACATTATATAAGGCTGTTAAAGACCATTGTTCAACCACATTCTCTTATTAAAGCTGTTAAAGACCATTGTTCAACCACATTCTCTTATTAAAGCTGTTAAAGACCATTGTTCAACCACATTCTCTTATTAAAGCTGTTAAAGACCATCGTTCAACCACATTCTCTCATTAAAGCTGTTAAAGACCATTGTTCAACCACATTCTCTTATTAAACCTGTTAAAAACCAGGTTTAGCCACATCCACTAGTTAAGGCTGTCAAACACCTTGTTAATCCCCACATCCTATGATTAAGTCTCTCTTATGTTATCCATTTCAGTGGAAAACTGTTACATTACATAAACAAAATTATTTCATTTTTTTATGAGTAATGGGATTTTAGTTAACTTACAATTTAGGGTAATTTAAATCTCAGAGCTATTTCAGTTCAATGAGATCTTGGAAGTTTTTTTTATTGCATTGTATCATATCCATAACCTACAGATGTTAGCCGTTGGTGTTTCCTGTCATGTTTTTTTTTATATGTCCTGAGTCTGTATCGCCATGATGAGTGTCCCTTTAACTCAGATAGTAGGTATCATTAAGTTTTAAGGCATCTAAATTTGACTGGTAAAATGTTACTGTATGATTAAAGTAAAATTATTAAAATTATACTTTATATTATCAAGGGGTTCATTCATCAATATTTTAAAAATTTATAAAACCACTAAATAGCTTTTCTTGTTTTCTGCAGTGTCACCAATTGTTCATCCAGACTGTCAGTGGACTGCCTGGATAAACACTGACAGACCCAACACTGGAAATGGAGATCTGGAAACAATATCCAAAATACGTACTCTCCATACGTTCTGTGACAGCCCACTCCTGATTGAGTGCCGTGATACTAAGACTAAGAGCAATGTCAAAGCAAGCAAACAGACAGTCACTTGTGATCTTACAAGTGGACTTAAATGTCTGAACTGGGACAATGGTGGGCAGTGCAATGATTATGAAGTGCGATTCTTCTGCCCATGTGCATGTATGTCCATTTATAATCTTATAATTATCTGGTTTAATTATGAATTTGTCTTTTTTTGCATCATTTCAACCACATAAAATGCACATTGATACCTAATGTAAAAATGTTGTTCTTATCTCTGGCTAACTCTGAGATAATTTTGCTTAGTTTCAGATTTACATCTATTTAGTCCTTTATACCAATCATATATAGTATTTTACTGCACTATTTCTATTTCCAATACATACAGATTTTCTCTCAATACATCACACAATGTTTTAAAACATGTTTCCTAGAGTCTAGAGATGAAGCCATAAACCAGGGAATATATATGTATCTTTGATGCACCTCAGATGTTTTCTTAATAGCTAAAACATGGAATGGGTACCAGATGTTCATCATGAAATATTTCTGCCTTGATTCATTTTTTGATACATGGTGGCCTGTCCTTGCAAGATTATGTATGAATTTGAATGGAAGTGCTTCCAGTCCCTCACCCCTCCTTTGGTTTGAAATTTGGTTACAGAAACACATGGTAACTTGTTAATGTTCCATGATGTCTATCAGTTTTACTAAATCCTTATTTTTCTTATTAACTATGACTAATATAAGTGGAACAAGCATTTGCCTGTTATGACTGATTGCATGGTATTAAATAATGAATGTAAACATGCAGGAGTGTAAATGTCCCACAAAGTGAAAAAGCATATAGAGTTGATATAGTAGCTCTGAATTTGTATACCTTCAAAAGTACTTATAATAATGGTAACTTTGAACATGTATACCTTCAAAAGTACTTATAATAATGTAACTTTGAACTTGTATACCTTCAAAAGTACTTATAATAATGGTAACTTTGAACTTGTATACCTTCAAAAGTACTTATAATAATGTAACTTTGAACTTGTATACCTTCAAAAGTACTTTTAATTATTGGTACTTTGAACTTGTATACCTTCAAAAGTACTTATAATATTGGTAACTTTGAACTTGTATACCTTCAAATGTACTTATAATAATGTAACGTTGAACTTGTATACCTTCAAATGTACTTATAATAATGTAACTTTGAACTTGTATACCTTCAAAAGTACTTATAATACTGGTAACTTTGAACATATATACCTTCAAAAGTACTTATAATAATGTAACTTTGAACTTGTATACCTTCAAAAGTACTTATAATACTGGTAACTTTGAACTTGTATACCTTCAAAAGTACTTATAATAATGTAACTTTGAACTTGTATACCTTCAAAAGTACTTTTAATTATTGGTAACTTTGAACTTGTATACCTTCAAAAGTACTTATAATATTGGTAACTTTGAACTTGTATACCTTCAAATGTACTTATAATAATGTAACTTTGAACTTGTATACCTTCTAAATTTATTTATAACAGTTTGTAACACTGAACTTGTATATCTTCAAAAGTATTTATCATAATGATAACATTGAACATGTATACCTTTAAAAGTATTAATACAGTTTAGTTCTAATTTTTCTTAGCTTCTGAAAAGCAGTGAATCTTTAATATTTTACTTTGTGCAGTTAGCAAAGATTTTCTTCTGCAGACAGGGAAAAGAAGAGATTAAGAGGAAATAGTGGTACTGTTCAATTTATGCTTTGTCATGAAAAATATCAACAAAACAGTTTTCAACTTGTACACATGGTGAAATTTATCTATGAAGAGCACTCCTTAAAAATATGTATTAATGTTGGAATGCTGTTTTTTATATAGAGCTCAGTTTATAAGAGTAAATATTTAAAAGATAGGATTCAAAAATGTTGTTGATATCAGTATGCTTTTTTAATCTGCATGCATCTGCAAATGATGGTTCCCTGTAGTTGTCATTTTTTGTAAATTTGGCTCAATGAAGGGAACTTGATGTGGATGTACATCCATTTACTTGACAATTTGCTTTGAAGATAAGAAAATGACACTAAATAAATAACAATTCTTAATTATGCTATTTCAGCATCAACTATTGCTCCTGCACAAGTGAGTGCACAAACACCAACTCCTGCCCCAGGTCAAATCAGTGGCCAGTCACCAACTGCTGCTCCAGGTCCACTGAATGGAGGAACACCAACTCTTGCTCCAGGTCAAATCAGTGGCCAATCACCAACTGCTGCTCCAGGACAACATAGTGGAGGAACACCAACTCCTGCTCCAGGTCTAATCAGTGGTCAAGCACCAACTGCTGCTCCAGGACAACATAGTGGAGGAACACCAACTCTTGCCCCAGGTCAAATCAGTGGCCAATCACCAACTGCTGCTCCAGGACAACATAGTGGAGGAACACCAACTCCTGCTCCAGGTCTAATCAGTGGTCAAGCACCAACTGCTGCTCCAGGACAACATAGTGGAGGAACACCAACTCTTGCCCCAGGTCAAATCAGTGGCCAATCACCAACTCCTGCTCCAGGACAACATAGTGGAGGAATACCAACTCTTGCTCCAGGTCTAATCAGTGGTCAGGCACCAACTGCTGCTCCAGGACAACAATTTGGATCTAATCCAACTCCTGCCCCAGGTCAAATCAGTGGCCAGTCACCAACTGCTGCTCCAAACCAACTGAATGGAGGAACACCAACTCCTGCCCCAGGTCAAATCAGTGGCCAGTCACCAACTGCTGCTCCAAACCAACTGAATGGAGGAACACCAACTCCTGCCCCAGGTCAAACCAGTGGCCAGGCACCAACTGCTGCTCCAAACCAACTGAATGGAGGAACACCAACTCCTGCCCCAGGTCAAATAAGTGGCCAGTCACCAACTGCTGCTCCAAACCAACTGAATGGAGGAACACCAACTCTTGCCCCAGGTCAAATCAGTGGCCAGTCACCAACTGCTGCTCCAAACCAACTGAATGGAGAAACACCAACTCCTGCCCCAGGTCAAACCAGTGGCCAGTCACCAACTGCTGCTCCAAACCAACTGAATGGAGAAACACCAACTCCTGCCCCAGGTCAAATCAGTGGCCAATCACCAACTGCTGCTCCAGGACAACAATTTGGATCTAAACCAACTCCAGCTCCAGGTCAAATCAGTGGCCAGTCACCAACTGCTGTTCCAAACCAACTGAATGGAGGAACACCAACTCCTGCCCCTGGTCAAATCAGTGGCCAGTCACCAACTGCTGCTCCAGGCCAACTGAGTGGAGCATCACCAACTCCTGCTCCAGGTCTAATCAGTGGTCAGGCACCAACTGCTGCTCCAGGACAACAATTTGGATCTAATCCAACTCCTGCTCCAGGTCAAATCAGTGGCCAGTCACCAACTGCTGCTCCAAACCAACTGAATGGAGGAACACCAACTCCTGCCCCAGGTCAAATCAGTGGCCAGTCACCAACTGCTGCTCCAGGCCAACTGAGTGGAGGAACACCAACTCCTGCTCCAGGTCTAATCAGTGGTCAGTCACCAACTGCTGCTCCAGGACAGCAGTTTGGATCTAAACCAACTCCTGCCCCAGGTCAAATCAGTGGCCAGTCACCAACTGCTGCTCCAAACCAACTGAATGGAGGAACACCAACTCCTGCCCCTGGTCAAATCAGTGGCCAGTCACCAACTGCTGCTCCAGGACAGCAGTTTGGATCTAAACCAACTCCTGCCCCAGGTCAAATCAGTGGCCAGTCACCAACTGCTGCTCCAAACCAACTGAATGGAGGAACACCAACTCCTGCCCCTGTTCAAATCAGTGGCCAGTCACCAACTGCTGCTCCAGGACAGCAGTTTGGATCCACACCTACTCTAGCCCCAGGTCTAATCAGTGGCCAAACACCAGTGCCAGGGCCAACAGTCTGTGGATGGACTTCATGGCTAAATGGCCATAAACCAGATGAATTGTCTGGGGAAAGTGAGATGTTTACAGACCTTCACACCATACACAGCTTCTGTAATGATATGGACATCCAGAGTATTGAGTGTAGAGAAGTAGACACACACAAATCAATTTCTGAAACAGGCCAGAAGAATGTTGTGTGTGACATTGCCTCTGGAGGTCTCATGTGCTTCAACTTTGACCAACCTAGTGGAAAATGCTTGGACTATGAGGTCCGTGTCTTCTGTGAACCTAAAGGTGTAGACTGTACCAGTCAAGCTCCAGGTCAAGTCACCACCAAGTCACCGACCCCTGCTCCGTATGCTAATGCTCACACACCAACAAAAGCACCAGGTTCCCTGTCTGGAGCTACCCCAACAATGTCACCATCTTATGGTGGAAATGGAGAAATACCTACTACCATGACCAAAGTTCCAATGCATGTCACCACCTGTGCTGACCATTGGTCTGAGTGGATCAACAAAGACAGTCCTGAAACAGGAGATGGTGACAAAGAACCATCAGCAGTGGAGTATCAGAATCTAACAGGATTCTGTGCCATGGGAAAGATCACATCCATCGAATGCCAGACTAAAGAGGGTATTTCTTCTGAGTCCTATGGTGATGTAATGCAGTGTACTCTTGATACAGGAGCCGATTGCAATAATGATGTCAACTTCCCAATGAAGTGCCAGGACTACAAAATTAGATACTTCTGTGCAGCTAATTGTGGTAAGTTCAATGTCTCTTTGCTGATAATTTCTTAAATAATCAGTTCTTTTTGTCCAACATATTCTCCATCATGAAACATATTTTCTCACCACTTTTATACTTATTGCTATTTGATGTCATGAATATCACTTTGAACTTTGAATGAAAGAACCATTTTTTTTCTATGTGTTCTTTGATTTCTGATGTTTTTTTTAGGTCATACTTACTCTGTGGTAATGTTGAATGGGAATGTGCTTGTAGTCATAAAAATGCATTTTTCAATAAAGATGAAATTTTACAAAAATATTCTTGCAACTATTAAGGACATTTTTTAGCCATATGCCACGGATCAGACACTGGAATATTTGGAAGTAGATATAGTTTCAAGTATTGAACATTTAGTACACAGTAGTAGTGTATGTGAATTATTGCTTCTATACTAATCCATTTTCAAAAGAGTCTTCATTATCCTAAGATATGTAAGAATTTACTCACTGATATGGTAAGATTGCATCATGAATATTCAATTAAATTAACAAATAAGGCAATTAAATTGATGGAGCTAATACACTTTTAACATTACCATTTAAAAGCCAGGCAATATTTAATATTCTTATTGATGTTCAAATAATTTATGGTTATTTATTCCAATAACATCAGCATCACCTGCACCTAACCAACAACAGTCACCAACTCCTGCACCTCAGACAGGTGTAACAGCTCTTCCAACAAAATCACCATACAATGATGGACAATTGACACCATCCAGAGCCCCTGGTCAAGTAAACACAGAAATTCCAACAGCGGGACCAAAGACATGTACATCAGGTTGGTCCAGCTGGATCAATCATGACAATCCCACTAGTGATGACAAAGAAATAGAGAATATGACTCCAGAGGAACTGCAGAAATTCTGCCCTGGTGGCAAGATCACTCGCATTGATTGTGAGACAGCCAGTGGTATCCCCCATTACAGCAGTGGTGAGGTAAAAATATTTAATTTTTGTTACATATATATATATATATATATATATATATATATATATATATATATATATATATATATATATATATATATATTCATGTAGAGGGCATGCACCAGATGACACAGAACTGAATACAAACACAATCATTACTTATTCCTTGCTCTGTGCAGTATATTTTTAATGAGCACAATACAGAGTTACCATAAGAACATTGTTATATCAACATCTTATACAAATTCACCACATAAGTAAAGGAAAGTAATAGCCATTTCCATGCAGCGAATATTATAAAAACTCTATCTTAAACCAACTGCTAGCAGTAGTCATTTATAATGTGCCACTGTATCATAAATCTACTGTTTTCATGGTTGTATGATGTTATCAATGAACAGAAAGGAAAGTTTTGTTTGGTTTGTATCACTTTTGTGACAAATGCTACTAAAGATATTGTATTTACAGTGATCCCTACCTATAAAGTCCCACAGTATTCAGCAGTCTCTTTTATAATACAATTATGGTTAAGAATCTCATTATACTGCTTGAATTATACTTTTTTAAAAAAAATAAAATTCTTCAGTATAAGTCCACTTGTTTTTATCACAGTATTTTTTATGTCTCATCCTGTAAGGTGTTATAGCAATAAATCCCAGTACACTTTTCAGTCTCTCCCAGCAAAGTGTTATAGCAAGAAATCGGGTACACTTTTCGGTCTCCCCCTGCAAATTGTTATAGCAAGAAATTTCAGTATACTTTTATGTCCCCTTTGCATGTGTATAGTAAAAAAAATCCCAGTAAACATTTCCATCTTCCCCTGTAAGATGTTATAGCAAGAAATTACAGTATTGTGTGTCTTCTGATGTCTGTCTAACTTATGATAACATTGGTTTTCTTTTTTTATCTTGTCTTGTAAGAATATTAGTGTTTTTCACCATGAGTGCTTACAAAGTCAGGCCTTGCATGTGGTTATAAACAGTTGAATCAAAGTCCAATAAAACATAATGAAATTGTAAATATTTTCTGTCATGTTGATTACTTGCATTGATTGAAAAAGAAGCAGCCAAGATTCAAAATTAAAGCAGTTTTATTTAGATTACAGTCACAGTAAACAGAATGATAAATTTGTCCATAATTTGTTATTTTAGAAGTGTATGAAAAAACATATGTTCTCATGACATGTTATGTAAATTATTAAATAAAATGAGAAATCCTTGAAAACTCTTTGAATTATATACCTTCAAAGCTATATGAATACAGTGGTACTTATTTAGTCCAAAGGACATTACATCTCTCATCATATTAATTTTAACCTGGATTAGACATGTTTCTGAGATCTACTGGAGCTGAATTTAGAGGAAAATGACATTAAGGGCTGTGCTGTTACAAATGATGGTGGTGAAAACATTTCATTTTGCTTGCTTAAGCCCTGACAAGAATGTAGGTATATTTAGGTCTGTAATAAATCAGTTTTAATTTTTCATTAATTGGAGAATAATCATTGTAAATGGTATTTAAGTCATTTTACTTTTATAATAATTTATGAACTTTTGTCTTTATTCATAGATCTTAAGCTGCACTATAGCTGCTGGTTTGACTTGTAACAATGGTGACAACTTCCCCATCTCATGCAGTGACTACAAGGTCAAGTACTATTGCGAGTGTGAAGGTAAGTCAGTGCCCTTATTGAGCAATGGTTATCTCCCTGAGAAAGAGTTATGTACCTTTAGCATTGTCCATATTTTTGCTATTCCTGCTATATATAATAGTTCATTAGTATCCTGTTGGCAAAAATTGTATAAGCCCTCCATTGATATCTAGCCGCAACTTTGTAAAATTGTGATCTATGACAGGAAAATCATGTTAGATACTCTTGAGTTTTGTTGTGCTAGCATGGAACATCAATTATAAAGTTATTGTATGTATAAGTTTAAAAAAATAAATCATTTTTCTTCAAATTGTTTACACTAGGGTAGCTTATATTTATCATACTTTTATTGTAACATTATTATAATGAGGAAAATAAAATTGTACGTGTTTAGAAAATTGAGGTTTGATGGAGAAACTCTCAACTCAGTCGTAAATAAATTTGTCTTTAAAATTCATGAAAAATGTCACATTATCAGAACCAGAGAATAAAGAGATGCAAAGTGTTTAATAAGATTTAGTAGATTTGTAGGCAATTTTCTTTGTATCACTTTTCAGAATTTTCAACTATTTTATAAGATTATTTGCATTAACTCTTGGATGGCAGAATAATAATGTAACCAATTACTTAGGTAACCAATGTTTACTAATCTCATTTCATATCAGATTTCAGTATTTTTAATTATATTCCTTTTCAGGTACACCAACAGCAGCCCCATCAGCCACAGGTGTGACACCAACAGCAGCCCCATCAGCCACAGGTGTGACACCAACAGCATCCCCTTCAGTCACAGGTGTGGTACCAACTGCCCAGCCAACACCTGGCACCAACATTCCAGGTATATCAATATCTTTATGTCGTTTTTAAACTGTAAACAAAGTATGATTAATGTAACTTAATAGTTCTTCCTTTAGGACTGGAGACAAATAATGAGTTTAAATTAATGACTGAAGACAAATAATGAGTTTAAATTAATGCAACTTAATAGTTTTTCCTTTATGACTGAAGACAAATAATGAGTTTAAATTAACGCAACTTAATAGTTCTTCCTTTATGACTGAAGACAAATAATGAGTTTAAATCAATGCAATTTAATAGTTCTTCCTTTATGGGTGAAGACAAATAATGAGTTTAAATTAATGCAATTTAATAGTTCTTCCTTTATGACTGAAGACAAATAATGAGTTTGAATCAATGCAATTTAATAGTTCTTCCTTTATGACTGAAGACAAATAATGAGTTTAAATTAATGACTGAAGACAAATAATGAGTTTAAATGAATGCAACTTAATAGTTTTTCCTTTATGACTGAAGACAAATAATGAGTTTAAATCAATGCAATTTAATAGTTCTTCCTTTATGACTGAAGACAAATAATGAGTTTAAATTACTAGAGACAAATAATGATTTGAAATCAATGCAACTTAATAGTTCTTCCTTTATGACTGAAGACAAATAATGAGTTTAAATTACTAGAGACAAATAATGATTTGAAATCAATGCAACTTAATAGTTCTTCCTTTATGACTGAAGACGAATAATGAGTTTAAATTAATGCAACTTAATAGTTCTTCCTTTATGAGTGAAGACAAATAATGAGTTTAAGTTAACGCAACTTAATAGTTCTTCCTTTATGACTGAAGACAAATAATGAGTTTAAATTAATGCAACTTAATAGTTCTTCCTTTATGACTGAAGACAAATAATGAGTTTAAATTAATGACTGAAGACAAATAATGAGTTTAAATGAATGCAACTTAATAGTTTTTCCTTTATGACTGAAGACAAATAATGAGTTTAAATCAATGCAATTTAATAGTTCTTCCTTTATGACTGAAGACAAATAATGAGTTTAAATTACTAGAGACAAATAATGATTTGAAATCAATGCAACTTAATAGTTCTTCCTTTATGACTGAAGACAAATAATGAGTTTAAATTACTAGAGACAAATAATGATTTGAAATCAATGCAACTCAATAGTTCTTCCTTTATGACTGAAGACGAATAATGAGTTTAAATTAATGCAACTTAATAGTTCTTCCTTTATGAGTGAAGACAAATAATGAGTTTAAGTTAATGCAACTTAATAGTTCTTCCTTTATGACTGAAGACAAATAATGAGTTTAAATCAATGCAACTTAATAGTTTTTCCTTTATGAGTGAAGACAAATAATGAGTTTAAATTAATGCAATTTAATAGTTCTTCCTTTATGACTGAAGACAAATAATGAGTTTAAATTAACACAACTTCATAGTTCTTCCTTTATGAGTGAAGACAAATAATGAGTTTAAATCAATGCAACTTAATAGTTTTTCCTTTATGAGTGAAGACAAATAATGAGTTTAAATCAATGCAACTTAATAGTTCTTCCTTTATGACTGAATACAAATAATGAGTTTAAATTAACGCGGGAACCTACACATTGTTTCAGTGATCTTACAGAATTTAATTTAGTTTTGGTATTTGCAAAAATTCATGTTTTAGTTTTTCAGGTGTTTATATATTTTTTATGGACAATTTCCTCTGTTATTATGTTCATCTAAATCCATTAGATTTTGTTTTATTTTCTTAATAGATGTTTGTGCGGAAATAATGGGACTAACGGACGGTCGAATCAGAGATGATATGATCACAGTGTCATCATCACGTAATGGTGCAGTCCATCCCACGGGAGCTCGACTAGACAGCAGTAGTGCATGGACTGCTGGAATCAATGATAAAAATCAGTACATACAGGTATAATAGTTAAAAGATCTGACGAAATCCATTATAGTTGATTCTTATATTCAGTCTATTCACATTTATCAAACAAAGTTCATTGTATTAAAATTAACTACTGTCTGATACTACCAAAACACTGTTTCGGGTATGGAAATGCATTAGAGAGATGGACAAGTGCAATAAAGAAACATCTAATGATAATGAATTTTTGGATTACTGACATACTCCATAAATGCTAACCAGGGTACATACCCAGTTATTTAGTATTGTGATCACAATGCATAACATCACAACAAAAGTATATGTAAAGTTTTACAACCATGATCACAAATTGTAATAAAAAGTAATAATTGATTGCTTTCCAAATACATTTTCATCCTTTAAAGAATTAATTAGAAAGTAATTGATGTTAAGTCTGTTCTCCTCTGTGCTGATATTTAAAATGATCTGATAAAATAAGGTGCAAGTGTAGAAAAGACACTAGTAGGTTTCCTCCACAATAAAATGTTTGTAATTGATTCATATTGAGAGAGAGAGAGAGAGAGAGAGAGAGAGAGAGAGAAGGGGGCAGGCAGTGAATGAGAAGACTGAATTCTTGATGAACAGAGCCTGATGGTTACTGCATTATCATCATCATCATCATCATTTGTATTATTATTATTATTATTATTATTATTATTATTATAAAAAATGCAAATTTATCTTAACTACTCAAGTTGTTAATTAAGTTTGGAATTTACTTAGTTTTAATCTGTATAAGTAAGAGACATTAAGCATGTCAACCATGTTTTCATTGTTCTTCAGACTTTAATGTGTAAGTAAAGTTAAAGTTTCTCCTGAATAGTCGTTTCAGCACTCTGCACATTTGGCAGTCAATTATTTCCATAGAAGTAAACAAAAAAATTTGTCTTGATACTTTTCTTTAAAGGTCAATTTCCTTGCACCTCGACTGCTGACTGGTGTAACAACACAAGGTCGTGCTGGAATCCCGTCTTATGTGAAGACATACATCGTGTCATACTCTTATGATGGATTCAACTGGAACAACTACCAGGAAGTCTCTGGCATTGATAAGGTACATAGGATATCATAAACGGGAAATGTTTTTTGTAGGTATGTATGGAAAGAGCTGGAAACAGAAACATTACAATGGCAGTATACATGAAATTAGTTTTGAAGGACAATAAAGTAATTAGTACAGATAACTATCACTATAAACCAATCCAGTTTATGTGCTTCGATTATAATAAAGAAATAACATTAACTTTGCACACTGTGCTCTATTTACAACACTGCTGGCACATTGTAAGTATACAGCTTACGTAGATATTATGCATAAATAATCATTACATGAAAACTTCAAACTTTTATTTGCCCAAGAACGCTATTAATTTACAAATGTTCAAAGGGGCAAATTACTTTCAATTGACCCAGTTTTATATTTATGCTATAACCTGAGGAAAAAAATTGTGGTATAAATAAAGCATGACCTATACAATGAACAACAATTTCCTTTCTTGACAATACAGTGAAAATATTGATAGCATTGTCTTTTTTGCACCATGATAGTCAAAGGGAGGTAAATCTTGCATATATAGAATTCCTTATAAATAAGCAAAGCAGAAGTTGGGTGGAACAGTCTTATTCCTGGGTGAATAAGATATGTATAGTCAATGCTGCTGGGGTGAAAACAACGTACAGTGAAAGCTAACTATAAAGTATGCCTGAAATTTCTCCTTTGTCGGATGCTGTTCTTGATGTAAAAGTCAATTACGTCAAGGAAACGAAGTAGAGAATGCTTAGATGTTTTGTAAGAACAGATGTCCATTATTTGGAATCATCCATAAGACAAGTTTTGTCATATGTTACATTTGTAACCATTCTGACTCATCATGGTTCATTTCAAAGTTTAATTTCATCAATAACATGTAATGGATTATTTTGTCTAATATGGGAAATATCTTCACAAATATTTTCTCTTCAAAAGGGGCACAAATACAGTGTTAAAACATGATTTTAAGAAAAAGGAGCACAATATGGTGTTAAAACATGATTGTAAGAAAAAGGAGCACAATAATATATCTTCTTGAATTAACTCGTATTGAAGAAATTAACTCAATCAGTTGGATATATGTGCACCTTGTTGATGGATGCATTTTAAAATATTTAGGTCTTCAGTGGCAACAGTGATTCAGACAGTCATGTGACCCACTGGTTCAATCGACCAATCAGAGCCCAGTTCCTACGAATCATCCCCCAGTCATGGCAGGGTGTCATTGCAATGAGACTTGAGATTCATGGATGTTATGAGACATATCCAAGTAAGTTTTCTCCATCCTCTTGTTCCATTTTTTCAAATGTGTAATCTTCTTATTTTTATTCTCCATGAGATTGATAGTGTTTGTGAACTGATGACAAAGATATAGTGTTTCAAAAGATAGTCCAAGACTTGTGAACTTATATAGATATAGGGTTTCAAAAGATGGTCTTGTGAACTGATGATATAGATACAGTGTTTCAAAAGATAGTCTTGTGAACTGATGATATAAATACAGTGTTTCAAAAGATAGTCTTGTGAACTGATGATATAGATACAGGGTTTCAAAAGATGGTCTTGTGAACTGATGATATAGATACAGTGTTTCAAAAGATAGTCTTGTGAACTGATGATATAGATACAGTGTTTCAAAAAGACTTAAACAGATAGTTCCAGAGTTTGTGTTATAATTATGTCTTTTTTTATCATAATAATGGTGTCACTTTCACTCAATATCAGCAACAGCAGCACCACCCATGATTACAGGACAGACACCAACTGCAACCCCAGCCATCATGGGACAAGGAACACCCAGTGTCACACAAGCCCCACAACTCTGTAAGTATGAAATAATATCCTTTTATCACCATGGTTTCACATGGTCAGGCTTCACCCAAGTGTCACATCTCCTCCATTACAGTAACCACCTGATATAGAGTGGTTCTTTATTGTAAGACTGTTATGGGGAGCCTTGCAAACAATACCATCATACAGGCAAGGTTGATTTGTACAGTGTTACATTATATGGAAAGTTATAAGTCTATGGATATAATGTGTCCATAACAGGAACCATGTTATACTGTAGTATTTTATATTGAGGAACCACATCTGTATATACACACACAAAAGCACACACATATATACAACCATCATTAAATCTCACCATCTCTTACTTTTTCATTTATATTACCAGTTAAACATCCATCTTTGCTATAAAAATATTTTAAAAATACAACTTGTAGTGAACATCTTTTAAACGGTTTACCAAGTAGATAATGTACATTACCCATTTATTGTACTAGATCTTATCTGTGGTGGGACAATTCAATTATACCGTAATTCTTACTTGCAGACTCCTGGCATTTAATTCAAAGAATGATTGTCATTTGTTAGCAATGTAAATTATCTTAATCCTATCTCATTATTTTTCTGTGAATATTTTAATACTCTTAGTTCCTTAAAACCAAGTTTTAATCTTTTATATGAGTTTTTAAGAACCCCATAAATACAGCCTTCAAAAATACATGATTGTAAAGGGTTGGCTTAAAAAGTTCTTTGACATTGAAATGTCCTTGAATATCTTTCTCAAAATTAGAGTACGTTGTCAGAGAGGATACAAACACCTTAATATATCATCTTAATAAATTCCTATTTTATGTTATTTATATGCATACAAAAAAATAATGATCAAACAAAGAAATAAAATGGAATATATATGGATGGATCTAAACTTACACAGATAGTTACCAGCAGGAGTAGCATTCCTTTACTGTATTTGTGTGCTAATTTAATGTTTTGCCATTTGTCCTTTTTTATGCAATGGTTCTGTCTTTGTCCTTATTTGTTCAGTGGTTAATAAAACAATGTGTATAAAGTTACATTATTTACTTTTTTTTAAAAACAAAATGCTTGAAAACATTTGTAAGTTCTTGAAATTTTGAAAGTTTTTGGGACTGTATGAACAATGAGAACCATAAATAAATGAAGTCAACTATTATGTTCCTTATCTGAATTAGATACTTGGCTCTATGTCAGAATTTTGTCCGTAGGTAATTGATATTGTTATTGTTACAAGATTAGGTGTTTCCATTCATATATAAAGATTTACAGAATGAACATTTGACATGCTATTTTGGTTATTTGAGTTCTACATTTTATTGTAATCACCATGATTCTAAGACAAATAGTCACACCACTTTGCATCAAAGTGTCTGATAAAATCATACAGAGCTGAGAAATACCCAAAAATTGACAACATTTCAGGCTTTACATTAAAACAATAAGATTCATCAATATTTTGCATTCTTTTTTCATTAGTGGACAACTGTATTGAATGGGATAGGTGGGTGAATGAGGGTCACCTAACATTGACATCTGGTGGTGACTTTGAGTTGATCGGTTTGGTACAGAATATGTCAACACGTTGTCACACTCCAATGAAAATTCAATGTGTGCGAGCAAGTGATGAACTGCCAGCGGATCAGACAGGCCAAGTCACTGAATGCAACTTGTGGGATGGATTCTCATGTTTGAATGCAGACCAAATCGGAGGAATCTGTTATGAGTATAAAGTTAGACTGGGCTGCCTGAAAAATACTCCAGAATGTGGTATGTTGAAGTGGAAAACCGTACAAACCTTTATGGATAAGAGATCATGGAAAGTTTTGTTGTAGAAAAATCAAGACAGTTTTGAGTTTGTCATGAAAAATGTTTGAATCTCCTCCTTTTACAAGAGAATAAATGTGCTAAACTTCCCATATTCACTGAATCTTATCATCACTTAAAAAATGTATCAAAAATTTCAACCCTCGCCCAAAAACAAGCTGGAATTGCATTTGTAAGATGAGGGTGCTTGATTTCTTCAACTACATGTACCAGTACACATTACAACTAAGTCTGCACATTTCTATTGACAATAGATGCCTCCTTATGGAATCTACCAAGCGATGAAGTTAAATTAGTAATGAATATTACAAGTTCAAGTACAAACTCACATAAAATATCAATAATTATGAATACATATATGGTCTTTTCAGTTATATTCAAGATATGATTGGCAAATGGTCTATCTCAGATTGTAACACCTTGCTCTCATTAAATTTTTGTATGTTGCCATTTAGGTATGTTTTACATATTTTGCATACAAATTTTTACAAAATCTTTTCTAGTACCTCAACCGACACCAACTAAAACAGCTCAGCATGCTACAACAGTGATAACTGGAAAGAGTGTTCTCCCTTGTGTGGATGGCATGGACACCTCCGCATGTCCAGCTAGCTGTCCTCTTGGCCAGTATTGTGATGGTGTTAAATGTGTCCACAGATCTGAATGTACATGTCTCATAGATGGAAAAGTCATCAGGGTAAGGAAAGAAAGAAAGCATATGATTGAGATGATGATGATGAACATAATGATGGTGTTGATGATAATGATTATAATGAATAAAGGGCTGCATGATATGTGACCTTTTGCTATGGATCGCACATATGTGAACTTTATGCTATGCATGGCACATATGTGAACTTTATGCTATGGCTATGGATGGCACATATGTGACCTTTTTGCTATGCAAGGCACATATGTGTCCTTTAAACTATGGATGGCACATATGTGACATTTATACTGGCTACATCAAAGATGTGACTTTAAGGCTTTGGTTGGCACAGATTCACATTCCCAAATGATATATTCTGTGTTTGTCAGAAACAAAGCACATACAGATTTGGGTAATGTCAACGCATTAAATTCCCCAAATGATTCTAAAGGGTCAATATCAGTCCTTCACATTCGCAAATGATATATTCTAAAGGCTCAATATCAGTCCTTCACATTCCCAAGTGGTATTCTACATCTCTCATAAACAAAGTATATAGAATTTGTATATCATCTGTTACCTTCCCAAATAAATTGTGTATTCTGTGTCTGTCAGGAACATTAAGCGTCATTTTATATTTTCAATTGCCTGGATTCTTTACTTATGGTCTGAATGTAAGTAATATGACATTAATTGTCATTTTATATTTTCAATAGCCTGGATTCTTTACTTATGGTCTGAATGTAAGTAATATGACATTAATTGTTGTTTTATATTTTCAATAGCCTGGATTCTTTACTGAGAATAAAGACTGTGCAACATGCACCTGTGTGGGTGGAGACCTGCGTTGTGAACCCAAGAAATGTCCAGCCTGTCCAGATGTATGTACTTTATAGGTTCCTTACTTTTTATATAAGGATTTTTTTTTCTTTTTATAATATATTGAATTTCATGAAGTATTATGAATATATCATTCATGGTGGTCTTTTAGTCTTTTAGTTTCCAAGATCTTTTTTGTATATGCAGACATATAGAAAATTTCAATGGTTTTTTTAGAATCTGCATGTTTTAAAACAATTATTAGTTAACACATTTTTCCTAATGATAATTTCTTGAAGCCAAGTTGTAGTAAATTGTAATAATGAAAAACTCCAGTGATCCGACTCAATGAAGTTCCTCGCGTATGTCATTATTTTGCTGAAGTGTGTTTTTATTAAGGTTCTTGATACAAATTTAAAAGACAGCTACTCAAATTGAAGACTAACAAATACCAGTCATCTTTCTTCTGCTGTTGTTTATTTTATCATATTCTCCAATAATAAACCCATTACTGAAGAAATCCTATCCCAGGCTGTTAGAATATGTTTGTGGTATTTTAGATTTAGCATGCTATATCTATTTATAAGTCTCCAAATATTTCAAAAACTTTATTGGTAAGGTTCAGTGGGCTGATTGTTTAGGATGATAAGTCCAGGTTAAATTGTAATAAAATGTTTATTGATATCTTATTCAACACAATTTCTGATATCAGGGTTATACACAGTCACTGAACTCTACCACCTGCCAGTGTAACTGCAAGACATGTGCTACAAATGAGTTCCGATGTGGAAATGGTCAGTGCATCCCATCCTCGCTATTATGTGATGGTGTAATTGATTGCATTGATGATGAAAAAGAATGTGGTAAGTTTTTAATTGATTGCATTGATGATGAAAAAGAATGTGGTAAGTTTTTTGTAAAAGCAGAGAAATATCCTATGCAAGAAAACACATAAAAAGATACACAGATCAATGGGAATATATCTTTATAAGAAAACACATGAAAAGATACACAGATCAATGGGAGTACATCTTTCGATTGCACTTTAATTTCTTAATTGCAAGTATAATTTGAAAGAGTATAAAATATTGAAATTAAAACATGAAGTTTAATTAAGCTGTGAATGATTTTGATTACCCTAATTATCATCTGCTGCAAATAAATCTGTTCCACAGGTGGGGACTACACAATTCCTAAACAAACCATTTTAATTATCCTAATTATTGAATTTTATTAATGGGCAACACTGAAAACAAGTGATATGCTCCACAACTTGTGATCACATAATTCCCTTAATAAACAATTGTTGATTGCCCTAGTTGTTTGATTTTATCAATACACAGCACTAAAATAACTGATAGGCACCACAGTTTGTTTTCATACAGTTGACTAAAATAAAGCAGTCAACATCACCAACGTATAAGTTTCACAAACTTTTGTCATCTCTGTTATTTTCAATGATATGTTAACAAAAAAGAGTTTATTTATAGTTTTATAGTCAGTGGCAGGATGGTGAATATTTTGCATTTGACAATTAAGTCTTCTGTATACACTATTTTACATTGCTGCAGGCTCTGTAAAATTCCTTACACCACCCAGTCCATATAGAGAGACCCCAACGCGTGGGCCAATGCTGAACTTTGGAGAGACACCAACACCACCAACAACCAAGCAACATCATGACATGAATGCACCCACAACCAGAAGGCCCAAGGACATCAGTAGGTTTACCAATTTTGAATAAAAAGTTATTTATTTAAAACCTTTTTGTTATGCTAATGCATTCAGAAATTTAACAAATCTGTTTGTATTTTTTAATAGATAAGAGTGATTTTATCATGCATCAAAAATGCTACCAACTACATTTATAAACTGACAAGTTAGAATTTGATTTCATATAGTATTTAGGTATATAGTAAATGTAATAATGCATAAGTGCGGTTTATTGTATAATTTTGTAATACTTTCAGCTACTCTAGCGCCAGCAATATGTGCTGCTAGCAAATGGTCTGACTGGATAAATCGGGACACTCCAGACTCTGGGGATGGTGATGTAGAAGTTATGAGTGTCCAGGAAAAGAATGTTTTCTGTCCTGGAGGAAAGGTGGCATCAATTGAATGTGTCACAACTGATGAGATACCACTCTACAGCAGTGGCGAAACTGCAACCTGTGATATCCAGACTGGATTCCTGTGCAACAATAATGATAATGCACCAATGCCATGCAGTGACTACAAAGTTAGATACTACTGTGAATGTTCAGGTACTTGTAATGAAAATACAATAATTATTATAGTTTATAGGGATTGAACTAAATGGCCGTTTTCTTGAATATTTGTATACACATTCTTTGTATTAAATCTTGCAGGAGATTTTATTTCAGTTTAGCTCTCATATCAAATTTGATATCTTATTTAAGATGTCTCTCAGATTTATATATCACCTCCATAAACGTAGCATGGTGAGACACAGGTATCATGGTTAGACTCAGGTATCACATTTTTTTCTGTCAATGTTTGGATGAAGATCTTGTGTACCAAAAATTATGTGCAAGATTTTTCATTGAGCTGTGTACAATAATGCCCACATACTGCCAGCCAAAATAAAAGTTTTGATTTTGTTTTACTTTTGTATTTTTTAATGTTTTTTTTACTTGCTGTCCCCTTTTTGGTGTAACTATTTTTAGACCACTTAGCATCAGAGATGTTTTCTGTCCTTGCAAATAAAGTTTTAAAGGTATACTAGAGTCAGTCCATTTGTAAAAGCATCTGTAAAACTGATATTTATTTAATATCTCCTGAATCCTTAGATATATTTTCACTTGTACTTTTGCATCATGTCAATGTTTCCAGTACTAAATGAAGTCATCTTTGGTAAACATTAATCTAATTTTTTAGTATTACAAATTGTATCCATCTAACCTTACAGTCCCTGATTTATATTGTCTGAACTATGTTAGAATAAACAGGAATGCAAGTGATATAGTGTTATATGCATGAAATAATGGAGGACCTTTTTTAAGAAAAAGCAAGGGTACAAGTGACATGGCATTATATGCATGGAGAATAAAGAATAAGCAAACGTTCAATTGACATTTAGTGTGATATGCATAATGCAATGTAACACTATGTAACACTATGTAACACTCATTTTAAGAATAAGCAAGTATACATATCGGCATTTAGTATGGCATGTGTCCATGTTAAAAATAGACAGGGAAATGAGTGACAGGGAAATGAGTGACAGGGAAATGAGTGACATGTAACTTGATATGCGTGATATGGTGATATACGTGGAGTACTGTAGCATCTGTTTTAAGTCTCATATTTTTACAAAGCCAATAGACAAGTCATACTTTTTGTAGAAATATGAAAATGTGCATGCCTTAAGAACAATGTAAAAACAATCATAGTGTTTAGTACAGTTTATTGAATTGATGATTGAACAGGAGCTGGTAACAGGTGATGATCTTGCTAAATGCACATTTGTTTTTTTTTTAGATACTCACTTTCATAAAAAGTATTAGCAGTAATATTGGACACTGTTTCCTTATTACATTGCTGGTTTGTAATACTTAAATAATAAAACACAGATATGAAAGGCTATTTTGAAAATATTTGAGTTCATCTCCTTTGTAGCTGCATCCCCCACACCTGGTCCAATGCAGATGACAACAGCCATTCCTACTGCTATGCCTTTGGCACTAGCCACATGTATGTACTCTTTTGTATTAGAAATATGAAATTTTAATTTTAGAAAATTATATTGATCAATTAATTCATCAATCAGCTTCTCAAGCATTGAATATTAGGTCTAACATTTACAATCTTCTTTTTACATAAAGGTCAAATTATTGATTTGTTGTTGTTGTATGTACTACAATGAATGTGAAGTGGATATAATATTACCATTCATATCAGTTTGACAAAATATGTTTATAATATCAACCTCATATTCCCTACCTGTTCTTAATCCTATTCTATCTCTTAGCCCAATTAAGTTTTGGGTAACTTAAATACAGCATTTCATTTGTAGTACAACAGTTATTGTACAGTCTTGTGACTTTATCTGTGGATCCATTAGAATGATCACTCATCAACAATAGGTCACTGTGACTTATATGTCATAAATATTTTGCAGGGCATGTTTTTAAAGTACCACATAAATTCTGTATCATCTCCCTTTTTATTTTACACTACAGCTGATAGATGCAGACATATAACATGTTCAGTACCCGTGATGCCGGCTCTGAAACCTGGAGAAATAGCCAGGATTGTGACTGTCGGCTGTTGCAATGACTATGAAGTTTTCTGTAAGCCTGAACTATGTAGCTCTCCTGCCCTTCACTGTAATACTCCCATGGCCCTACAAAAGGTCAACTCTGAGGAATGCTGCCCAACATACAAATGCAGTAAGTTTTGTGTGATGGATTATACCATAAAGTTTTGTTTTCTTTTTTGTGCTTAGGCATTCAATGAATCAGATCTGTAGAGAATAACATTCATACAAATAGACAAGTAAAGTTTGTGATTCTGGTTTTAAGTTAGTTTAGTTAAATTTATTTTTATAAAGGTGTCATTTGGTTGAGTGATAATAATAAAATATCTACAGTTTAGTTTAAATTATGGAATTTGTTCTGCTAGACAGTACAAAATATGAATATCACTGATGAATTTCATCTTCCTGTCTTCCTCATTTTTGTTTTGGATTAGACCCCTATTCTGCCCTGACTGAACGGAAGTTTGAGAAGGGGTCAGACATATCTAATTAACTTTGATCTAATTTTTCCATTATGATGCATTAACAATGCTGCCAATCATCCCATTTGGTAGAATTATTTCTATTTGTAACCTCATATTTCACCATTAGAATCACTTGTCTGAAATTCCAATTTTCCAGTCAAAGAAATTGTTTTTAACGAAAACGCTGTTGTAACACTGGTATATCATTGTTCACTGAAAGCCTTGTGATCTCTGTTTAAAGCTACATTAAAAATCCTAATCAAACAAGCAAACTGTCCTTTTCTGTAAAAGTGTATGCAAGTGCTTGTATAACAATTAAATATTCACCAATCAGTCAGAGAGCACTACAACTCAGCTGAGAAAGCTTAGATAAAATGTTGAACAAAGTGCAGCCAATTAGGATGAAAATAAGATGTACGCTACGGAAATCACTAAATTCAATATAATGCAAAGTATCAACATAGGAACAAGGACCAAAATTTTCTTGTTGGTTCTATGATTGGTTTGTTAGTTTTTATGACACTTTTTTCAACTGGCTTCCGAATGTCACTTGGCTTTAATGTTACTCTAGGAAGCACATATCAGCCAAAAATCACTTTAACTGGTATTCCTATTTCATATTGGTAGAGCTTGGCATCTTTACACTTGTTGAGATAAAAATGTTTTGTCTCCTAAATGATGCTGCATGCGTTATATCTTCCTGTATGTGTCTGTATGTACGTATATAGGATTTGACACATGTAGTCTCCTCTTTTTCGATATACTGGTTCTACCATGCAAATGATTTCAAAATTTTGTGATAAAGGCAGATTGAATCACACAATGCAGCGGTAGCTTACTATAGAGATGTTTAATGTGATTTGTATACTTTGGTTGGAAACTGTATTGAATGTATGATTCAATTATGATTTCAGTATGCCCACCAACTTGTCCACCAATGGTCAAGCCACAATGTGCACAGGTACATTTTCTTTAAAGATATGTTTAGTTCACAGATGACTTTAGCTCATCATGCTAATCCTTCTTAGAAAATATTTTTTGCCATTATAAATTAATCTTTTAATCATCTTATGTTATCATATATCCCAGAGAAATGTACTCAAAGATTTCTGAAAATTTTGGTCTATATTTGTTACCTTATAATTGAAGGATGCCTGTTTTTGCCATTATAAAATGATCCTTTAATTTCTTATGTTAACATATATCCCAGATAAATGTACTAAACGATTTCTGAAAATTGCATTATTTTGGTCTATTTTTGTTACCTTAATTTATTGTAATGAGTTTATTCAGATTATAATTTAGATACCGCTATTAAAATTATAATTATGAGTTTTTAATATTGTCATCATACACAATCCATGCCCAGGGGTCTTTACATAAGAACTAAATTATTTGTAGTATTATTACATGTTCAGAAAGTATTTATTAGGTGAGCATTAAATAATATTTGAGTTTGTGAGTGTAAATAATGAATCAGACCACAGTTTGCAGTAATTGATGATAATGTGATATTTATGTTGAAATTACAAATGAATATTTTTACAGGGCTATGAGGCTGTAGAGATCCAGGTTGATTGCAATTGTACTCAGAATGCTTGTGGTAAGTTAATTTTAATGAAGTTATGGGACGTGTTTGAAGTGACATAAACAAAATTAACCTGACACTGACTGTTAGAATTTGTCTAACATTTGGATCTTTTACTCTGTAGGCTAACTTTTTATTTTTAATTGTGATATTCCAGATGTTTTGATTTGATTCTTGAACTTTGAATCGTATTTGAGTTTGTTACCTGAAAAGTTTTGAGAATACAGAGCTAAATCTGTTATGTCCATTAAACAACAATGGATGGGAAGAGGGTAATTGTACAGTTGTATTGGTCCTTCATGTTGGCTGTTAAACAACAATGGATGAGGAGGGTAATAGTACAGTTGTATTGGTCCTTCATGTTGGCTGTTAAACTACAGAGGATGAGGAGGGTAATTGTACAGTTGTATTGGTCCTTCATGTTGGCTGTTAAACAGAGGATGAGGAGGGTAATAGTACAGTTGTATTGGTCCTTCATGTTGGCTGTTAAACAACAGAGGATGAGGAGGGTAATTGTACAGTTGTATTGGTCCTTCATGTTGACTGAATACAATAAAAACATTTGTACCTCTGTAATTTCTGAACTTAGAGCAATACATGCCACAACATACCACTCAAAATGACTCTTGGCCATACAACAGAATATTTATACTTGGTCTATTAACATATGTTAGTAAAAAAACAAATATCATTTTCTCTCTCTGTTTTTTTATATTCCAAAAGTTTTTTAAAAGTTGGATTTGGACCAAATATATTCCATGACATCACATTTGGCCACCATGATTGTATCCATGGCACTAGTCAAACATGTAACTATGGATTCATAAATATAATTATATTTTTGTAATCTTTGAAAACAAATTGTGAAATAAAATAAATTGTAAAAATAAATATTTGTTTAAATAATACTATTATAGTATATAATCATTTGTCATGAGAAATGAAAACATGACTTCAATCCAAATGAGTTTGATAACAGAATGACATGAGAATTGTCATGTATTCCTTACTGATGAAAACTATGAAAGTGTCAGTACAGTGAAGAAGTACCATGGTACATACCACCAGAAAATATACCATGGTAAACTGGTATACCAGAAATACCACACTCCAGTACCTCTTTATAAATGTCTTTAGCATACCACAACCTCTGTATAACATTGGTATTGTCACAAATACCATTATTTGAATTTTATTTGATATTTGCTATATGAATTATTTCACTTAATTTTGTTTATGAAAGTCAAGTTATAATGTGATTTCACATAATTAAATACCATACTTTGTGTTTGTAAGCACTTCTTTGACAGTCTTTGTAAGCTTTACTATGACACAATTTTTGTAAGCATTGCTATGATACAGTCTTTGTAAGCATTGCTATGACACAGTTTTTGTAAGCATTGCTATGACATAGTTTTTGTAAGCATTGCTATGACATAGTTTTTGTAAGCATTGCTATAACACAGTTTTTGTAAGCTTTGCTATGACACAGTTTTTGTAAGCATTTGTACAACACAGTCTTACTGGATCATCCCTCACTATATTACTCCCTTACTTATAACACAGCTCAGGTTTGTAGCATGAATATAATTACAAAGAGGAGTTCAGTAATATCTATTTTCGTTTTTACAGTGAAGTCACCCACACCAGAACCTACACCAGCACCCAATCCAGTATGCAAATACACAACTACCAAGACAGTTGTAAATGGCACTGAGGTTCCCAGTACTAATTCTGTGGAGATAACATACAATGTAAATAAATTTTGTTAATTTAAGTCCTTTAGTTATTCATCAAATACATTTGCCTTTTACCTACAGAAAATAAGTTTATATGATTTGGTCATAAATGAGTTTCCACTTAAAATGGTTCCTTAAATTTTCAAGAAAGACGCATTGGTTATAAAGCATTTCATTTTTGTACAAATTACATGAGTAGGTTTGAGCTGCAATTGATAGCTGATGAGCAATTAAAAAAAGCCTTAGTTACTATAGAAAGGATTTTTATTAGTAGATAGAGACTTATTTATTGCAAATACTGGAACTTGAGTTTGAAAAGATATTGATAATATAATCCTTGCAAGATTATAAGAGTAAAAAAAATATTTAATCTGTGCTAGCAAATATTATGATAATAATATAAAAAACGAATATAAGAAAAATTAAAATGAAGGAAAATAGCTTAAGCCATTAAATGTATGGGGTGGCAGATATTCTGACAAATTTCTTTATTCAGGTAGCATGTAGTGTATAAGAAAATCAAAGTGCAAGCCATCAAATTCACTTTTATAGTGATTATTCTTTCCTAATTATGTGATTAGTGTAACTATACATTGACTTCAATATCTAGTGCTGTAAATGCATTTCTGCTCTCTTCTTTCTTTTCCCTGTTGTGCTGTAAAATGCGGTTAGTAAGCTTCCATTACAAATTTGTACACAGATTTATATTGTCATTCCTTTCATCGTCTAAAGGCAACCATAAAAAATAAGAACACTTGACCTAACTAATTTCTAAACTTAACATTTATGAATATTATCCCAATTTATCTGTATCATGGAAACAAAATTGAATAAGTAATTAACCAATAATACATCAAAGGTAAATCACACTTTTCTAGTTTTATTTTTTATGAGCAATATATCATTCTTATTAGTAGAAAGAGGAAGATGGATAACAAAAGTGGTAGAGACTTTTTTAGGGGAGGTAAATCTAACTGGAACTAAAACCTAATTTAGCTGCAATATGAAATATAGGTATTAGAGAGCAACATTTAATCTTTGTATTGAATGTGTGATGCACTTAGAAATTTACCAAAGCAAAAATTTGGTCCACTATTTATTAAATGTCTGACTTCTATGCAAACCCTTTTTTCTAAAGTTATGACTCATTTATTTGCACTTTTTATAATTGTTGTTTCTCTAGTGAGCATTTTCAGAGCAATTTCTTTAATTAGTTTTGTTTTAATGAAATGGTTAAGAGAAACTGATTGGGCCTGAAGTCTGGAGAGATTTTCATGTAGAAAAAAGATAAATTCTTTCAGACTTTATTGAACCTCTCAAACTGAATGAGGTTTCAACTTATGCTGAGAGATCACTTCTTAAGAGATAAGTGAAAATACATTAAGTTTGTAACAGTGACAGCAGTGATAAAAAGTTATTGTCATTTTTTAATTTTGTCATCCCTATATTAAAGCTAATCTTAATAATCAATACAATTATACATTTTGAACAGAATTATATCTAAGTATCAAGCTTTTACAGATTTGACTTTGATAATAAAATTATGTATATTTTTACCTGACAATGGAGTTGTATTATTTGTAGGTGGGAGACACCTGGTCAGATGGTCTGTGTAAATCCTGCCAGTGTAACCAGGGATCTGATGGACACAGTGAGATTTCATGTCACACAAACACATGCCCAGCTTGTAAAGTGGTACGTATCATATCATGTACACTAGAGGAATATATTTTACTGAGTTCTCTTTTCTTATATGATATTTTAAATGGGTTGAATAATTTGTACATTTTGCCATCCTTTGGAAACAAAGCTTTGAATTATTCAAAGTGCTCAAAAGAGTTCCTATATAATGAACAAAATTATTATTATGCTTATATAATGATAAAATATGCCTAACCAGTAAAAGAAAGTTATATTTTGTTTGGGTTACACTGATACACATTTATAGACGTATAGGTCTTGTGATTTTATGAGATGATTGTGCACATATACAATGATCTATGAAATATGCATGAAACACGAAATAGATTACAATTTATTTAATCATTTTTGCTTCCATACTTCAGGGTGAGCGCAGGGTACCTCAAGTAGGCAAGTGCTGTGGTGAATGCCAAGCCATTGGTTGTGTGGTAGATGGCAAAGTATACAGGGTAAGTACTTATAATTGACATGGAAGAGCTTCTCCTCAATAAACAAATTTTTCTCCAATATGTCTTTATAGGATTGAAAAAGTTTAGGGATGAGTTTAGTGTTTCTTATCTTTTGTCAGATTTCATTGCACTGAAAAATGTCCAAAACTCATAGATAGTAAAACCACAATATTTTTTCTCTATGCATACATTTTTAAGCTGTCTTTATATGCATAAATACTGTGGAATATCATTCAATAGAACCTCAGGGCAAATATTTTTATATTGCTTTTTTTAATGGTGAGGAGGTTGATTCTAAATCTGTGTTAGCTACTCTAATGAATGAGAAAATATTGCCTCTTAAATTAAGTGATTTTGTATTACAGGTTTATGTCTTCTTATATTTTGTGACTGGGACATGTAATTGGTGGCAATTTCAGACAATAGCTTCTTAATATACTTGTTGACCTTAAAATAGATATTGATGAAATTATTCCCAATGCCACACTTATGGATATTATAAATGTTTACTTGATTCAAAATGGTGAAGGACTCTCTAATCATCCAAAAATGATACAATACATTATAGCAGAATTGAGATTAAATGTAATTTCTCTTCATACTTGCAGAATGGAGAAGAGATTGTGTCCAGCCGTAATTGTTACAACAAGAGATGTGTTTATGATGTCATCCTGAAGAACTTCCTCATTTCTGAGACTCAGGTTGAATGTGGCCGTATTGATACACTGCTGCCTTGCCAAGGGGTGAGTTTTAGAACAATGTTGCTATTCTACCAATGTTTTGAAAATACATAAGATGCTGTTGTTTAGACTCCAAGCTATTTTACCTGCCACTAATTTAATATGCTGTACTGATGATTTACCTACGATAATATCAAAGAAAGGAGTAAAATACATTTTTAACTTAAAATATATATATGTTAAATTTCTAGTCATCAATATTTCAAACAATGAAACTACCTCCTAGTTGACTCCAACTAAAATGATTATCTCATTGTAAATTGTAAATAACATTTAATGTACTTAAAGGAAATCAAATAAATATCAATTTTATGGAATTGGAAAGTGCAGTGGCTAGACTACTTATTGAACATCTCTTGTCCTAGTTAATGTAGCCTTGTCTGGGTAGGTAATGGTTAACCACCTAAGGGGAGACAAATTGTTCCTACATACTTAGATCAAAATGCTATCTATGTTACCTTATATGTGTGGTAGAATATCATTACTATATTGATACTAACTGATGATACATCATTAACATAATTTGATTTACAGAGAACTTTGTGCTCTAATATTTCTACTTAGTCATGTACAAATTATGCTTGATATCCTTAAATATAAATACTCTTAAACCCAACAAATAAAAAGGCACATAACAAATGAAACACAATACTAAATTGTAAAGACTTTAGGAAGAATCCGATATTACTCTTGTAAAGTCAATGCATATTTGTCTATAAATTCCCTTTGTTATTTGTAAAGTCAATGCATATTTGTCTATAAATTCCCTTTGTTATTTGTTCAGAATGAGACGAGTTATGATGCAACAGGATGCTGTATGAAATGTGTTCCAGCATGTAAGTTTTTGTCATTTCTCTTTTGTAGATTAATGTTTACAGCAATGTATAAACTGCATAAAATTTTATGAATATAAATCTTTTTAACTAAAAACTTGATATCAGGTATTCAAAAAAAAATTCTCACAAAAACTTGATATCAGGTATTCATTTTCCTGCATACACATTTTCACATATACAAATCAAGAAATATGTCATATGTATTCACATTATATGTAATATGTTGTGTATCATTATAATCAACAGCAATGGACAAACACACATTATGCATATCAGTACTAACAATCTATCCAGTAACTTCTGCTTTGTACAGCAATAACTTAATGACTGAAGATGAATTTGTTTTTAGACAATTAAATCAGATATTTTATTCCAGATCAATTCATGATTTAAGAAATAAATATAGACCTTTAATCCACTATATAATGTTATCAGCCATTAGGTGTAGCTTCTGTACATCTATTGTTGCTATATAATGTTATCAGCCATTAGGTGTACCTTCTGTACATCTATTGTTGCTATATAATGTTATCAGCCATTAGGTGTAGCTTCTGTACATCTGTTGTTGCTATATAATGTTATCAGCCATTAGGTGTACCTTCTGTACATCTATTGTTGCTGTATAATGTTATCAGCCATTAGGTGTAGCTTCTGTACATCTATTGCTGCTATATAATGTTATCAGCCATTAGGTGTACCTTCTGTACATCTATTGTTGCTATATAATGTTATCAGCCATTAGGTGTACCTTCTGTACATCTATTGTTGCTATAGCCATCTATTGTCCTAGAAGATTTTGTTGTTAAACACCCTGACATACAAGGCGATACAAAAAGTACCATGTTTGCTTCTAATTTGAATGAGTTTGTATATGTGTGTATGTATGCATGTGTGTGTGGACTTGAAAGTTGGGTGTGAATGTACATGATATTCAACATTATATTAATAAAAACACAATTTTAATTGTAGCACTCCTTCCAGCCCACTCCAATGCTTCTAGTACTTGTTCAGAATGCTCACCACGCCTTGTGTTTGGTCAGCCACAGCGGTCTGTTGGGTACTTCAGAGTTAGCGATAATGGAGAACTGTGCCAGAACCTTGACATAATTGGAGACCTCAAAGAATGCTCAGGATATTGCGGCTCTCAATCCTCATACACAAGCTTGATGCAAGGATTCAACAGCATGTGCCAGTGCTGCAGGCCAACAACGACAATCACGAAGACAATAAAACTCACATGTGCGAGTGGACGCACAATAAGCAAGACATACTCTGTGCCGGAATCATGCGGCTGTGGTGTATGCACGTGATGAAAGGAACTTCTCACAAACTAAACACAAACTCTAAATGATGACCTGCCGGTGTGGACATATGATTCCTCATGAATGTACAACTATTTTAGTTTTGCATTAAATTGTTGACTGTTAAATGTTATGAAAAAGTGCTATTTATTTTTAATGTATCTTATTCAGATTATGTCTACATTTAAATGGTTAGAAAATAAACAAGCATGCAAGAATATTATTAGTTTTGTTTTCTCTTGTAACTTGTAAAATATTTCTTATCAATGATAACAAGAAAAGGAGTAATGGATAAATGGACATAGTGCTAGGCACAATGTTATGACTTTGTAGTCATAAACTAACAGAAAAGCAAATCCAACAGGTTTTGTAAAATTCAATATTGATTCTTTCAGCTATAAAATTAAACAGTTATAGGCACTTACCACATTGTGAATTAAACCTACTAAATTTTCTATCAGAAGTATAAAAAATAATATACAGATGAATTTTCGGTCTTGAATATACTGATATTCCAGTAGTGTTCATGCACCACAATTATATAATTTGGAATGTCTTTGAATTAATTCAGAATAATTGTGTTTTATTCCAAATTATATTTGAACACTTTGTAATTCCAATGAATAATTTGAATAAATAATTACTCTCAGATTATATCTGAACATAAGTACAAGTTATTCCACAAAGACTGATATTAAAAAGGATGAATAATTATTTGTTTGTCTTCTAAATATAGACTGTCACCAGACTTAAAACACTACAAAATGCTTTGAACAATGAAAATTTCTTTTCAAATTCATAAACAAGGTTAGGTCGGTTTAATTAAAATTTAGCAAACAACCTAACAAATATTCATGTGAACCATATTTTTTTTGTATGGAAAAAAATTGACCTGAATTCAGAAGTAAAGCCATTATTTACAAATGATCGTTACCTTTAAGTATAATCTACTATCACGGACAAAAGCTGGCTAGATATTTAATATGTTGTTCACAAATGAACCTTACAATCTACAATAATGGGTAAACGCTAAACACAAAATATAGATATATGTGATTGTAGTTTATTTTTTACAGTGTGTGATCACATCAAGTTACACTAATCTGCTAGCAAACATATCTTAGAAACTGAGATTTCTGTAGAAGTTAAAAGAGTAGAAAGTGAAGTATTGATCACAGTGATATAGTTTCATACGAGTACTGTAATGACAAAATTAATACATACCGCTAATAACTAATAGTGCCCTTTGTATAGAGAGTAACTGTAGTAGTCTGCATGATTAATTGATGCATTAAATTATTTAGTTAGGTAATCATCCCATCACATGAATGTCTAACAATTGGAATGCTTAGTAGGGGAACTGACATTTTCTGTGGAAACTTTGTAAATATTATCATCAGATTTGATGTATACTGTATGAATATGGCTTGTATAACGTAATACAACTATACATGACATGATACAGGAAATTCCATCAGAGAACCGGTGTTGAGAAATGATATTGTCTGTGTCAGAATGATAATGAGTTGTTTTATTTATAAATCTACTTTCAAATGCTAGCCATGAACTCAACAGGCATTTGGGACTCTTTTTATGCACATCAAATACAAACTGATAAACAAAATCTCAGATGGTGTTTATTATGCACAACAAATACAAACTGATACACAGAATCTCAGATGGTTTCTTTTATGCACAACAAATACAAACTGATAAACATAATCTCAGATGGGTGAGGATTTAAGACTGACCATATAAAACGTGTTAAATAAAGTCCATCTTTGTGAACCTTGGTGAGCAAAAGATGGACATTATTAAATGAGTTTCATAAATACAATATTTAGTCATTGTCAATTTGAGATAATCTATATATCTGCAATTAGAACTACATGGTCTTAAAGTAATAAATAAGCCAACAGAATTTTAATAAGAACATGCAGCAAAGAGAATAAAATAACAAAATGTCTAAAACGTTTTATTACCAGTTCAAATGAATAGAGGTAGAATTAAATTCCAGTGGTATTCCTAATAATATCCAACACTAATAGCTTGATGTGCCTGTTGTCATGATTATTTTAATGTAACAATGGACTGGAATGTGATGATGTGCCAACAGTATTTTGATGAATCAAAATAATATAAACCAAGATAAATTTGTCTGTCCAGAGATATTATTGAACATTTTGTGATTCGAGAGAATAATTGAATAAATATATTCATAAATACATGGACATAGCTCAAATACAAAATACTGAACACAACAATAATATTGATTCTGATTCAAGATCCCACAGTACAAATTAGTAATATCTCAGATTAACAAGATTATAAAGTCCTCGACTTTACCTAGGTCACAATTAACAATTTATATTTTTAGAAACTATTACTTAATCCTGCCATTGATCTTGGCCAAAAATGTATTGTACACTCATACAAAATTTTCTAGTGGACCGAATTATTTACATACTATATTGCAAAGTTGTCATTTCATTCCACAAAACAATCATTTACAATAAACAACATTACAAAATGTTAAACAATACTTGAAGAATTTCACAATGTTCTTTGTCCCATCAACTTGTTTTTCAATAATATTGATGTGTTATTAATATACAGAACAATACTTTAAAAGGACCATTGTGTAATGAAAGCAAACATGAAGAGTGTTTATATGAAATAACATTCAAAAGCACAGCCATCTGTTCATTACATCTTTAGCAGCTACTAGTCTTCTAATTACAAACCATTATAACTGTTCATCAGATTAGATATTTGGTGTTTTTACCATGTATTTGTTTTGCATATAATTTTATTTGTTGGAGTTGAAAGTGTGAAACAGTGTTATTTACACTATCCGGTTGAGTGAAAGTGTCAAACAGTGTTTATTTCAATATCTTCTACAGTTGAAAGTATTGATTGGACTATTTTGCAGTATTTGGTGCAGTTTAATGTGTTGAATGGTGTATTTTGCAATATTTGGTGCAGTTTAATGTGTTGAATGGTGTATTTTGCTTTTTTATTGCAGTATAATGTGTTGAATGGTGTATTTTGCAGTATTTGGTGCAGTTGAAAATGTTGAATGGTGTATTTTGCAGTATTTGGTGCAGTTTAATATGTTGAATGGTGTATTTTTCAGTATTTGGTGCAGTTTAATGTGTTGAATGGTGTATTTTGCTTTTTTATTGCAGTATAATGTGTTGAATGGTGTATTTTGCAGTGTTTGGTGCAGTTGAAAGTGTTAAATGGTGTATTTTGCAGTATTTGGTGCAGTTTAATGTGTTGAATGGTGTATTTTGCAATATTTGGTGCAGTTTAATGTGTTGAATGGTGTATTTTGCTTTTTTATTGCAGTATAATGTGTTGAATGGTGTATTTTGCAGTGTTTGGTGCAGTTGAAAGTGTTAAATGGTGTATTTTGCAGTATTTGGTGCAGTTTAATGTGTTGAATGGTGTATTTTGCAATATTTGGTGCAGTTTAATGTGTTGAATGGTGTATTTTGCTTTTTTATTGCAGTATAATGCGTTGAATGGTGTATTTTGCAGTGTTTGGTGCAGTTGAAAGTGTTAAATGGTGTATTTTGCAGTATTTGGTGCAGTTTAATGTGTTGAATGGTGTATTTTGCAATATTTGGTGCAGTTTAATGTGTTGAATGGTGTATTTTGCTTTTTTATTGCAGTATAATGTGTTGAATGGTGTATTTTGCAGTATTTGGTGCAGTTTAATGTGTTGAATGGTGTATTTTGCAATATTTGGTGCAGTTTAATGTGTTGAATGGTGTATTTTGCTTTTTTATTGCAGTATAATGTGTTGAATGGTGTATTTTGCAGTGTTTGGTGCAGTTGAAAGTGTTAAATGGTGTATTTTGCAGTATTTGGTGCAGTTTAATATGTTGAATGGTGTATTTTTCAGTATTTGGTGCAGTTTAATGTGTTGAATGGTGTATTTTGCAGTATTTGGTGCAGTATAATGTGTTGAATGGTGTATTTTGCTTTTTTATTGCAGTATGATGTGTTGAATGGTGTATTTTGCAGTATTTGGTGCAGTTGAAAATGTTGAATGGTGTATTTTGCAGTATTTGGTGCAGTTTAATATGTTGAATGGTGTATTTTGCAGTGTTTGGTGCAGTATAATGTGTTGAATGGTGTATTTTGCAGTATTTGGTGCAGTATAATGTGTTGAATGGTGTATTTTGCTTTTTTATTGCAGTATAATGTGTTGAATGGTGTATTTTGCAGTATTTGGTGCAGTTGAAAATGTTGAATGGTGTATTTTGCAGTATTTGGTGCAGTTGAAAGTAGATGGTCCCACGTTCTTTTCGGTATCCACACTGACTTTCTATTAGTATTCCCTGGTTAAGGTGAGTAGTGAAGCGATTCACTAGGATTCCGGCAAGTATCATTCCTGCAATTGAAAGCAAGGATATACCCCGGTGCTTTTCTCAGGATATGCAGTTCCCTTTGCGCTTATACAGGTGAATTATGGAAGCGTCTTTGAATTCCTTGGGAATCGTCTCTTGTTGCCACATCTGTGGAAACAGTTGTTGGAGCTTTTCTATCAGGGTTGTGCACCCTTCCTTGTAGACATCGGCTGGGATGTCAAAGTGTTCAGCCCATCGTTGAAGATCCATCTCTTTGTTCGTAATTAGTTTATTCCCGTCTGCGCCAAAAACGGGGTATGATTCAGAGGATGTAAATCCATATTTTTCTTTAAGGGCATTGAATAAGTTCGTTATGTCATGCTGGTCTGCGTAGCACTGGATCTCATCAGCTTTGTGGCTCAACCATGTGTCTTGCTCCACAGTCCTGCGTATATTTTTGTACGTATCATTCCAAGAGGTGGTCTTGTGATTGTTGAGATTAGTTTGAAGGTTGCGGTGTTTCTCATCATGCAACTGCTTGATCTTGTCTCATTTCTCATCAGACCAGTCTTGATGCTTTCTGGTTTAGGGTCCTAGGATTTCCGAAGCTGTTTTGTCAACCAGTTTTCTGAATGCCGCCTAGTCGGTCTCCATATTCTGATTATCGAGAGGGGTGGATTTCAGACGTTCTTCCTGTGCATTCACGACAGCCTGTTTGTTGGTACTGGATCATTTCAGCTTGGTGATGCTTAGTCGTTTTTGAACCTTCTTTCCCTGTTGGTGCCGTTACGGCTCTGTGATAATGAGGTGGTGGTCTGAACAGCAGTCTGTGCCTCACAAAGATTTGGTCACACTCACATTTTGCCTGACCCTCTTCCTGATAATGTCATATTCGATGAGGTGTCAGTGCTTAATGCGAAGATGCATCCTGACGTCGAGTTTCGGATAGGGAGGCGAAGACTGTTTTGGTATTCAGCTGTTCATATTCAGTGCAAGTCTGGAGTAAAAGAGACTATTGCAATAACAGCGACCCACTCCATGCTTTCATTGCACTCCATCCCAAGCAACGTAATCACAGCCTGCTCATGCATTGAATTCGTCATGAATGACGAACTCATCTGCCTTTGAAACGTCAGAAATGACTGAGTGAAGATCCTCATAGACCTTGACCTTCACTTCATCTGGGTTGGTCTTGGTTGGAGCATATCTACTGATGATTATAAGGTGCTTTCTTCAGACAAGAAGGGAAGTTTCATGGTAATTAGTCTGTCGTTTACTCCCTGTAGAGGTTAAACAATTTTGTCAGTCAGTGCTGTCTTTGCTGCAAAGCCGACACATTGCTTACGGTGCTCTTACTTCCTCGGTTGTTCCAAAAGAATGTGTATCTGGAACCATTTCACAGAGTTTGCCTTTTCCTTCCAGCTCATCTCGTTTAAAGCAACAATGTTCACGTTGTATCTGGCGAAAACCTTTCATATTAGGTAATAGGGCGATTCCCTCTCTCCGGTCCTTCCGCAACGGCTCTGCACAGTAAGGTGCGCACATTCCATGCGCCAAGTGTGAGAGGAACGAACTTGCCATTTACTGTATATCTTGTCGTACATATCAAATGGCAGGACAACCCAGTCAGAATATACCTAAGGCTCATCTGGAATCTATTTTTGCAGATGACGAACCATTTAGTAGAATTGTGTTATATTGTGTCGGATCTTTACCTAAGACCAAGTCAGGTAACCAAAACCTGTTGATTATTATTTGTGCGTCGACAAGGTTTCCAGAGGCAATTCCTTTGAGAAATTTTAAATCTAAAACATTAGTAAAAGCTTTGATAAAGTATTCTTTAATCTGTCTAATCGGGTTAAAGGTCAAAGTTTAGGTCTGTAACTTTCCAACCTATTATGGTTGAGCTTGGCATTCAGCAGTTTAAGTTAAAAATGAAATTATGGTTTGATTGAACTTTAGTGGAGAGAACCGTTGAGTCTGATAATGGAGTTCTGTATTTCTTGCGAGATCTTCAAAAGTGTCTTCAGATTTTATTTTATGGACCTTATAAAGTTAAGAAGAAAATGAATGAGTTAAATTAAATATTAGTGCTCGAGGGATCTCAATAAATTATTGGAATTCAAGTATATTAAAAGAGACAGCGATGATAAACATACAATTACCTTAGTTATATCTATGTCACTCAGCGAAAATTTAAGTGAAGGAACATCATGGTATTCCACTGATATTGCAGTGGTAAAACATCGGAATTCAGTCATTATGAAAGATATAGACCAGAAAATTTCGCATTTGCAAAAGTAACAAAACATTTAACTCAGTTATAAATTGAATATGAACAGTTATGTCCATTTGTTCCTACAAGAACAAACCAAATTTTCCATGACATTGAAATTGTATATTCTAAACCTGTGGAACAAAACCCGCACAGGACGAACCCTCTCAAACAGGAATATTTGAAAAACAAAGTGAGTATTTGCAGGAGAATGATTTCACAGAGCCCAGTAAAAGTGATTACAGGTATTCTTGTTCCGAAACAAGATCAAACTTTCCTTATGTGCACTGATTATAGGAAGGTAAATAGTGTGTCCAATACAGATTAATTTCCATTACCAAGAATATCATGACTGTATTGATAGGATTGGAAATGCAAACTATGTTACCAAATTAGACTTTCTAAAAGGATTTTGGCTAAATTATTCCAGAAAACATCGTTTTTTAGTTAAAAAAAAATGAATTCTCCTAGTATTTAAAAAGAAAATTATCAAGTGAGATCGACAAGCTTTGTTTACTAAAATGTCATCAAATGTTGAATTTGTTCTTTCAAATCCTACCTAGGAACCATTAGACGTTTACAAAAAAAATGAATTTATTTCAACTTGCCAGAAAATACATTCTGTCTGAAGCGAAAACGTCCTGAACTAAATAAGAAATGAGAAAGAGTTTGTTTGCTTCAGTATTTGCTAGAAAAGAATGTTGTGTATAACAGCGCTTTGATGACGATCAGTAAGTCTCTATCAGACTCTGATCTAAAAGTAATTCAGTTAAAATTGAAATGCAAAATAGATTAGGAGTTAAGGAAGCTCGAGCTTATGAAAAAGGAAGAAAGATACATGCAAATGCAGGTAAAAGAAAACAAATATAAATACAGTTAAATTTTATGACAGACTCACCGATGCAACATTGACAATTAATTATCTAAAACTGAGTTATGTCGTACTTTTGTAACTTTTCTAACATAACGTGCAACATGGACAAGTTAAAACAGTATATGCAAAGGTCAAGGCAATCTCTGAATTACCATTGCCTGTTAATACAAATCGCAGAGTACTAAGGTTGAGGTTATTGTTACAGGAATATAATCTTGACATCAGGCGCATCAAGGGAATAAACTTAATAGCAGATGCATTTTCCTGTGTGTAAAAATGTAATATTGCATGTAAACTGTTGGTAAGTCATGAATACTTCTTATGTTTTCCTTAAACATAATGTATAATTAATCTATGGTAAAACATGCTTTATAAAATATTTCTTTTTTCTTTTCTTTATGAGCTCAAGTGAGTCGTATATCTGATTTAATATTTATTTAATTTTTTTTTCGTCAGTTTTAAATTACTTTTCATTTTTCATTTAATGTTATAATATAAATTGATTCAATAGAGATGATGTTTTAACGGAAACTGACCTGAATTAAACAAGTAATGCTTACCTAGATCCTGATCTTGCTTCAAGGATAGAGGTGACCACGTAGATTTTATTTTAATTTTAAAATGATTGATTTTTGTCAAGGTCAAGATGGCAATAATGAATTAGGAAGTATCAACTTTTATTCTTAAAGTACACATGATTGGTTCTCGTCAGCGTAATTTTAGGAGTACGTGATATAAACGATCACGTGACTCCTTTCACTCTTGGTGATTTAGCGATTTGTGGATTTTGTTTTCAAAACTGCGTATTACAATGCGATAAATCTTTGTTTTAGTGAAATAGTTAGTTTTGGGCTTTTACATCTGAAGAAACGTCATTTGTTTTTGTTGTTAGTCCATGTTCACTTTTCTTCAACTCTTTAAGATTTTAAAGGATTAATTCATATTTCTGGAAATGTTTGATGAACTCATACAGAACTCTTAGACAATGACAGTTTGTCATAATGTTTTATTTTTCCTCGGATTTTAAACACTGGAATGTTAAATATTGTGTTTATACAACGAACGGAAGATAAGCACAAACAGATTGCAGCATCCGGCATCGTCTTTCAGTTTTTACTTTTCAACAGGACTCGAACTTGAATCTATTAGAACATTTCATTACTAGGACTGATGTAATGTTATTGGTGGATTATTCTTGGATTATGTTTGGATTTGATTCCGAAGACTGTAAGTTCTTTTTTCATTTTTACAATTTGTTTTCTTTTTTTACTGTTTCATAGAGAATAACCACTTAACAATATCAAATATTTCAAAATACTAATCATTTATGTGACATGAATAAGTACATACATAAACGAACAATGAGATTTATTAGCTTCCTTAATTTTTAGTAAGCATTCTTCTTATATTCTTGCAGTTCTTTCTCCCGTTAAGTGCATTAAAAAATTACAAAATATGTAAATACAGAGTTCACTGTATTTTTGCATTTCTTTGACAGGACTGTAACGACGTACTCCTCAGAATTGTTTACGTAAAGAAATGTAGGTACATATATTTCGTACTACAATTTAGAAGCTTAATATTAAAAATCTGAATAGTATCCTGTTTAAATATCATTTTAACAATTGGTACTCGTCATTAATGAAGACGTAGCTTTAACGCATCTGAATTGTTCCTATCTTCCAGATAATTACCCTTAATTTTACTAAACACGTTACGGTAAAACGGGTTTTGATAATAACAAATTTCGATTCTCTGATAAAGCCTACGTTAATTAATTTGTAACTTGTAAAGTATCAAATCCATTAATTTTATTATGATAGGTTTATTCGCCGAAACCAATACATCTTTGTTGTAACAATTTCATTGATATATTTTGTCTCATACAACTTAGTAGTACCGTGTTTCGATAAAACCATAAAAATAGAGTTGGCTCTGTATTTATTGAAGCTATATTTTACACTTGAACATTGTAATAACACATTTTGATAAAGCCTAGGACTGTCTGATGTCCGACACTTTGTGTATTTGCAACCTAATATATATTTAAGTCTTCATAATTTATGAATATTTCAGACTGTTTCCTGTATTCAGGAGAAATCTCAATTTTGTTATCGTTTTAAGTAGACTCCTTTTCAGGAGACAAACACTTGTATTGTGTCTAAATTTACCTGTAATCGCCATTTACCACTATAAGATTTAAGGCAAATAAATAAGCGCTGCCTCTCAATCAGTGTTTCGCTAATATATCTGGATCATCGGATTCTAGGGACATTGACATTCTAACATACGATGAATGTCCCTAACTGCCACTGGTAAAGTAGAACTAGCGGTAGCTCTATTGATTATATCATGCAACCTTAACGTACAATTAACTGTGTAAGTCATTATGGTCAAAAGCTGAACAGTTATGTCAGCGATAAAACCAAAATTTCATTGAATATCAATCATGACAATAAATGTTTAACTAACTATATTGGTTAGTACTTCTAGATCATTCAATACATATAACTCCGCAAAAATAAAAATAATCTTGTCTTCTACACTCTTTATTTTATTTTTTATATTATTCAAGTGCATTATTTCAATGCATTTATCAAAAAGAAATTCACGAACATTACCTTTGGATAGGTTTAATCAGTCTGTCATAAAGATTCATGATATGACGTTTATAAACTGCGACTTTTATTTATCGTGCCCTGCCAAACATAATTTGTTCTTCTATGTAGGAACAACCACACGTGACTGCCATGGAAAGCTTAAAATATGTCAATGTATTTATATGTTACACCGTTTGTCAAATACATATAACGTCCCAGTTTTAATTTATATATTTTCTTGTTTATATATTATTAATATTATATTGCGAATCTATAGCAGCAGATGTTTTTTTTAAAGAGGTTTATTACATCGGTGTTGTTTTCACGATACAAATAATATATACAAACTGCATATGTGTGAAACGAGGCGTCTAATTGCATTTTATATTAATTTCACTACAATATGTTACGCTGTTATTTTTTTAATTTTTTTTATGGTTTAACGCCATTTTTCAGCACAATATAGGCTATACATGGCGACCAGTATTAATGGTGGAAGAAGAACCCGGACAACCCCCGGAAATAACCACCGACCCACGAGAAGCTACAAACAAGCTTTCTCATATAACTGCGTTTTGCCGAATCTTAGACTCGAACCCACACAGACAGAGGTGAGATGGCAGTGGTCCGTAACGGACAGCGCGTTAGACCACTCGCCCACTCGGGGCCCCACGCTGTTAATATATCTAATATTATACTAGTATTTAGTCCAGTGATAAATATTAGCTAACTTTTGAACTTATTTTAAAAGAAGATTATACATTTCATTCAATATATGTAAGAACGACGATACACCACAATGTCAACCAATACGGGAACCGCATATTAATGTTGAAATGGTCTTACTGTTGATGGTATTGAGAATAATTCAAACCTGACAGGAAAATATAATGCAATAAAGATTTCTCAAATGTGGGTTCACAGAACTTCCAAGACACAGAGCTACATTTACATAGATTGCAGGTGTGTGTAGATGCGTTTGCTTATCTGTCAGTGAATGCAGATTTCGTTTTCTCAAACAAATATTCGTAAAATTATTAGAAATGGACAACTTCGTTTAGTGTACCAGGTCACACATTTACCATTATCAGTTTTATATTTGGTAAAATTATTTTTTCGTCCAGAGAATCTGATATGCTGCTGAAGGAGAATTATCAAATTATAGAAAGGAAAAGCTGCATGTAGATTGTCACACTTTGTGAGGTTAACATTTGCTGCTATACAACCTGATATGCTCTGTCCGAAAAGCATCAGCTACAAATATTTATCAAAGTCTTTTGATAGCTTTCAAGTTTATTTTATATTCATAGTCACACTAATGTTAATAATGTAAATCTATCCAATAAGGGATAAAACGCTATTCGTAATAAAACAGTTTCAGAAGTCATTACTATTCAAGATAATGTCTCTTTATGGTTCCTTGAAAATTACCTACATGCTATCAAATACACATCATCATAGTAGAAGCATCGATACTATATATTAGGATTGAATAGTATGTTTTATTAATATTTCTTACAGAAACAGGCATTGTGGAATTAAAAAGCTGGAATGGTTGTCAGGGACCGCATCATATCTGCACGAACACAATCCATCTTCTTCAGACCAGCAATTGTCAATGGAAATAGTCGAGTCAAGCATTACAAGTCACAGATATGACACCGGTATTCGAAACCACTCTGCAAATAGAAAAGAACGTATCAGGCAGATACAATAACAAAATTCTTAGTGTATCAGGAGCTCTCCAACAAATGCATTTCAATCTCCGTCTATAAAATGCTAAAGTGGGAAACACATTTTTGAGAGCATTCACTGTAAGGTAAAATCAGTAATCACAGATGAAATGATGATTTGTACTAATATTATTACCACTGCTACTATTATTGGTACGTGTGAATCTAAGTTCTCAACTGTTGATTGACTAGCTACAAAATCTTTGTCTAATCGTACGTACACATGTGTGTCTGTACACTTGGAGAGCCCTCTAGAAGAAATTCGTCAGAGCTTTTTTCATAAACATAGTATATATATTCGAATTTACATACCCCGTAACAAAAGCATAGATTGTAGCAATTTCCACTCTCTCCAAGGCAGCCATAGCCCTCAGTTGTGCATCCAGGATGATAGCAATGTCTAACTATAATAATAATAATAATAATAATAATAATAATAATAATAATAATAATAATAATAATAAAAGAATCATAATTAATTTCAGGATCACACACACACACACACACACATAATTAGACGTTTGGTCTGGATACCATTACATTCAGTGTTATCCTAGAATACTTATTACATTGATTAATCTATATATGTTCAATATTATGCAATTTACTAACAACTCTCGACATCATAAATGACATTATGATTTAATATATGACAAGACAGCTGCATAATGACTGTCATCCAATTGCATTTCAGAATCGTTTGGCTACACAATGTTGAACTTTTAATTGGATTAGTCGATGTGTGATTAATATAATAGTAGATCTGTACTCATTTCATATGAAATATCGCTGAACATATCTTTTATCAATTGAATTAAAACGCTAGTAATGTTCATTAAATAAAAAATATTCTTTGAAATGGGTGAGCGCTAATGTTCAATCATTTATTTAAATAACACGTTTTGTGAATATAGTCTTATTTATTTGGTTATTTTATATAAAACGTAAAAAATGTAGTTGAAGAATATCAATTTTGTTTTCTTGAAACAGCCCAAGAATGCTGATTGATAGAATTGTTCGATTGTATATGATGATGTTCATGCTTATTTGATAAGGTCATCTACTGAGTGCAACAATGTGGGTTTGTTTATGTCCAACATCGGGAATGCTGATTATGTCTTTACTTAGGCGATATTTCTGTGAACTACGAAAGCTATAGAACGTATGTGAGAATTTCTGTTACAAGAATGCATTGAGATTTTAAACGGCTTGTGATACATGCCATAGCCTGTCGGGGAATACTTTTGAAGAACAATATAAAACACCCTAAGTTTATCTCAGAGAGAGAGAGAGAGAGAGAGAGAGAGAGAGAGAGAGAGAGAGAGAGAGAGAGAGAGACAGAGAGAGAGAGAGAGAGAGAGAGAGTAATAGCAAAATCTTGAAAGAAGTGTTTAATTTAAAAGCTGCTTCTCGAAAGTCTGCGATAATTGATCCATTGAGAAAGTTGTTTGTGTGTGTGTATATATATATATATAAAGATAAATAGCGATAATTAAATAAGAATCATAATAATGACACTAATAATAAATATATTTATATGAATAATCACCATTATACCAGTGATATTTCGTATGAATAGACACATTGACGCATCTTTCGTTTTACAAATTTATTGTTTTATTCTGGTGTTATCACTTTTGTAAAATCGACTTTTCGTTCCTGTAGATCTAATATGACAAATAGGTTGAAAACTTACCTGCATTCCCCACCACAAACAAACTGGAGGCTATAAATGTATAATAATAATAATAATAATAATAATAATAATAATAATAATAATCATAATAATAATACTAATAATAATAATAATAATAATAATAATAATAATTAAATTATTCATATTGTTTTAATGCAAATGATGATGTTATTGCTTTTTAATGTTCAAACTCTCGTTATTGGTGCTTTTCAATTATATTAAGTCAATACTATTTAGCTGAGGGAACATAATTAATTACCAGATATATCAAAGTTATTCGTTTTAGAGATGACCTTAATAAGTGACCTCTCACCTATGTTTACCTTGCCCTCACTTATATACATCGAACGTTACGCGGGCAAGCAAGTTAGTATATTGGCAGCTTTGATCTTCGCATAGAATACAGGTTGTGTTCTTAGTACAAGGTATAGAGGTCCTTATTAATCGATTTTATTAATGTTTTTAATTGTAATAATGAACTTTGATACATAATCTGTACATTCAGTTGCTCTGTATCCTAAATCAACATGGGAGTGCAGTTGCCGCTTTTCCATGATCTCATACTAAATTTATCCCCTCTTTCCAAAATTTCACTCTAAAACACATTGAACATTTTTTCGTGTAGTGCTCCGTACACAAACTGGAGGAATATAATGACCACTCACGCTTCTCTACTAGACTTTCTTGCATCATATATGCTACTTCTACTCGATACGCTTGATGGGATTATCACGTTTCATGACATATAAGACAGTTTGGTCTAAAGCCAATTTAGCTTCATAGGCTAATTTAATAATTCAAACGCCGAAGTTAATCTCCTAATTTAGTCAGGATTAGAATGCTCATTGGCATTGATGCTTGATACCTGCTGCTACTACCACTGATGTCAGACAGAGAGAGTTAGGGAGAGTGGTAGAGAGAGAGACAGTGTCTATTCAGTTAGAACTGCACTTACCAATTAAAAAGACTAAGAAGATAAGCTTCATTGTTATCTGTTGGTAGTTTGGAGACTTAATTGATCCATGCGTCTACGTCCAAATTTATAGGAAAAATTACGTGACTTGTGTATGAGACACGAACAAGGAAGCGCTCTATTAACCATCCAAGGGCAAATAGCCTGATGATAACCTAGTTTACATCGTATGAAGCACCGTTTGACTGCACGTTAGCAAGCTTTCACACGAAACATGTGGTGACATTCAGACGCAGGTGTACGTGCTTCATTCACTCTTGAAATGTTTCGACCGCGAACGAAAGCATTTAGTGTTTTGTTTAGAGATATGTGATATTAATTATGTCGAAAAAAATAAAAGGTTGTAAGTATTTCTTCCAAAATACTTCAGCAAACTCTTAATAACCATGAAGAGGTCCCTTAGTGTCCACTTACGTTATTGTTGATACGCTCAGGAACTTAATTTAGAAAATATAAAATCCAAAGAATGTAATCTGCGATGGGAATGTGTCATTCGTTACAAAATCATTAAAAGATGTGGCAACGCAGTCTTTACATAACTTAGATATTTATTTACCGAAACACCTTTATACATGCGAACTTTCCTTTACCTACCCCCCCCCCCCCACACCTACATACATACATACATACATACATACATAGTTTTTAAAGAAGTTGCAATAAATTGATATTCATCTACGTGTGAACACAAATATATACATATATACAATACCTAGCATAGTAATAAATATAGAGAATAGGTCTAAATTATCCCAGTGATTTCAGATGCATGCATTATTCTGTTTAGGAGAGGGACATCAAACTTACTATAAAAAGAGGTATATGTAGATTCGTAGATGTCACAGTAAGTTTATAATTTTGATCGATATACTGATAAAAAGGTAAGGCAAATAGGGTAGAAGTGGGGCATTTGTAGATAAATAGATACATTAAAATAATTTGTTAAGTGGTTTACGAATCATACGTTTGGTAATTAGATTGTGAAATTAAAAATCCGGTTGTCAACGTTTTGAAACAAGTTATAAATAATGTCCCTATCATACCCTGCGGACATACAAGTCACCAATACACCCTTAGTCATGGTTTCAAAACGGAATCGAATGTGCAATCGACTTTTGATTCTAAATCTGTGCTTATACATAGAACACATATCTATGGGCTGGAGCAGCAGAGATGGTGAACCGACTTCTTGCTGAAACTTTATTTGGTTAAATGATATAGCTTCCTACGAAAATGAAAAAAATACAAGGTCAATTACGCCAAACCCTCTAACTTGCCGAGAGTTTCTATACTTGGGTTAGTTTTGTTTGTTACGTTATTTTTGTCGTTTTGTTTTCCGCCATTTTGCACCCTTTCTGTCGGCTACTAGTAGATCAATATTTGTTATCAATAGTATGGCACCAGCTATAGAACATAACAAAGCTAGATTAGCTCTGAAGCGACTAGCCAAAATCACGAAATGTCTTCATGTTCGTGATTCTGTCAGGCGAAAATTTTAAGAACGTCAGGAAGAAAGTTCTCAAATATTATTTAAGCATGTAAATGAAACAACTAAACCTCTTTTATCTCAACTTGATAAATTAGCTGAAGCATCTTAAGAAACATCGTTACTTCCTCATCGAATGCCCTTACTAGCAAAACATGTTCTGAAAGGAAGAGAAAAAACGATGAAGAAATAGTCGAAGAATTACGTAAATAATTTACTGAAAATGCTCCTGGTTTTATTTGAAAGGGTATTTCTACTCAATGACGTGGTCTAATTAATTGTCATAACAGCGTTCTTTCTGACGTAAATCTATTAGAAACTCTGATTTGAGGAAAACGTGCTGGAGCTAATGCTCCAGAAACAATCAATGAAATATCTGATATTTCTAAACGACTATTTACAGGTCGCGTCATGGATATCAACGTTTATCGTTATCTGATTGATTAACATGCAGATGACAAATACGATGATTATACATAATGCTCAACGTAGACCAATTAAGGTTAAAGCAATACTTTCGCCATTACCTACTTATAAAGTGATTTACGATGGACTTGGTGATGTTGTTCAAGGTTTATTTTAGAAGAATAGCTCGAAAAGCAATACAGCAGCAGAGGGGGTGAATCCGACAACTTTTTATAGGCGTCGAATCGGCAAACCGAGGCTTCCTCGTAAATCGTTTAAAAAAAGGTTCCATTTGGCAAACTAATGCTTCCTTGAAATTGCTAGCAATTCATCAAAAAAAAAACAAAAAAAACAAAACGCCAATGTCGTTGGCACTCACCCTCTCTGCTGCTATGGGTTAACCGAATATTTGACCTAATCCGATACGATATTGCGTCCGGGGATCTGCTAAATTTATCGTCACAAATCAGTGTGGGGTTGACTGAGCGTGACTAATGAAAATTTTAAATTGATTATAATCCATACCACTGCACCAGGTTTGCCAAATATTTCGTAGCGTGTGAGTATCAACCCCGTTGAAAATACGTAACAAATTGCAGTTATCTCTGATCACTTTAGGTATTTGCTTGTACCGTTGAGTGACATATATCACTTCGGCGTTTTTATGTCTGCCTCTGGAAAATATCCTAGCGAGATTGTTTTGATTGACTAACATCACATCGTCGTATACGTCTAAATTGTTAATACTTCCATCGATATCATCAATGCTCGGTGCTTCTTTGATATCGGTTATAAATTTAATAACACCCTCGTTGACAATCTCTATGGCTCTTTCGTAGTCATCTTTTAATGTGACATCGTCGTCTGCGACACTTCCATCGATATTATCAATGTTCGATGTTTCTTCGATATCGGTTATAAAATTGCTGGCCATCTTTATGCCTCTTTCGTTATAATCTTTTAACACCCTGTAACATGGTTGATCATCCACGGTCGGTGCCACTAAATACAACTTGTCCCATTTCATCCATCTTGTTATCATATCAATTAACAACTGTGTTTTACCGCTTCCGGACGGTCCAATGATAATCATTCGAATAGAGTCTGGTAACATAACATGGTGTTTTACGGGTTCTGGTTCTTGTGTTGATGAATAATCAATTACATTCATATCCATATACATAATATATCATGTATTTATCTTGTGTGAAATGTAAGTCGCGTACTGGCACAGATGACTTGACGACGATTACAACTAAAAATAACCGATCAGCACTTTCTGGTAAGTGTGTACAAAGTAGTTCCAAAAAATTTAGATTTGTTTCTAAGGATTTAAAAAAAACGAGGAGGTGATATTGCAGTCAAGTTAGTAAAATTACCGGGAACACCATGGGCAAAGTATCCAGGAGAAAAAACATCTTCCGGGGTATAGTTATTGTGGACCGGGGACTAGACTCGATATCAGACTCGATGATCAAAACCACACCCCGACCTGGTGAATATCCAGTAAACGCTATTGATAAGGCGTGTAATGCTCATGATGTTGCTTATAAAAGCAGTAATCTGCAACACAGACATATCGCAGATGTGAAATTAATTCACGCGTTTAATTATATCACTGATAAATCCTTCAAAGAAAAATTGCCTTCATGGTTAGTAATATAGGTAATGAAAGGTAAATTGATGTTAGGTGCTGGTAATTAATAAAAACATGGAATCTATTTATTATTCTCCAAGAGGATACTGGAGGGGTAAAGCAGCAATTGGTAAACTCGCTAGCGCCGCAAAGGTGAAAAATACCACTGCAGTGGATTGGTTATCTAAACAGGCGATATGGCAAATTTATCAACCACCACCTAAACGAATTAACTACTCGCATTTTGATATGACCGTTCCTAATTAAGTTCATCAAGCTGATATATTATTTCATTTGTTTTGATATAGGATTGTTAACGTAGCTATAACAATTTTTCAGTCATATCGCTACGATGTCTGCTGTGAGGCAGTTTATAGTGATGTCTAGTACTGAGGCATCATGCCGCAGACATGTAACATGATGTCCCACCCAGTCACATTATCCTGACACCAGGCCGACCAGTCCTAACACTAACCTCTTAATGCTGAGCGTCAACCGAGGCAGCTATTAGTACCATTTTTGTAAGTCTTTGGTATGACTCGGCCGGGGATCAAACCCACGACCTCCCGCTGCTGCAGCGAACGCTCTAACCACTAGGCCACCGGAGCGGTTATATATATTATTTCTACCGCATGATGGTTTCTAGAAGTATGCGCTAACCGTAGTTGATGTTGCGAGTCGATACAAAGAAGCAGAGCCATTAAAAACAAAATCATCAACTGGAGTTGCTTCTGCGTTTGAAAGGATTTATCGAAGGGGTCCTCTGCGTTGGCCAAATCTATTACAAGTTGATTATGGCAAGGAATTTCAGGGTGCGGTTCTATCAATAATTAAGAATCATAATACTGCGTTACAACGAGGGCATACTGCACTACATCGCGATCAGGCAATTGATGAACGATTTAATCGGACATTTGCTGAGCGGTTATTTGGATATCAATACGCTAAGGAATTCATCCAAGATAAACGATCTCGTGAGTGGGTCAAGAGATTACCAGGCGTTATTACCGCGCTGAATAATGAGATTACTCGAACAATCAACATGAAACCTAACAACGCAATTAAGAAAAAGTATATACATGTAAAACCACAAAAAGATTTTTCAAAACAACCAATGCTCGGTAATGTCACTGTTAGGTAGTTATATGAACCAGGAGAGCTCGAAGGTGGCACAAAAAGAGCTACTGATCCTATTTGGAGTGTCATCGCACATAGAATATCTAGTATAACACGATCCACAGGTAGACCAGCAACCTATAGACTGGATTCAACTGCTCCTCAGCGAGGATTTACTCGTGAGCAACTACAAGTGATACCCGAGCATTCCCAATTACTGCCTCGTGGTCTTAACTAGCACCTCTGCGTCTGTTGCACTCAAGACAAGTCAGCATCACATTATCTCTGGTATGACCAATACTGCTATTTTTTCTGTCTACGGTAAATTGGCGAGGATCTTTATCCGACCAACGCCAACTCATTATACAATTGCAACTCGCGCAGTGATTAGTCTGTTGTTGTTTCAGTGTAATTATTAATTCGGCATCAATGTCAAATTCTCTATTTTTTTTATCCTGTTGTTTATAGCCAGAGAGTTTTTTCTGATTATATCATCGCTGATAATGTTACTTATTGTAGTGTCATTATCATCTAAAACAACTCTTCGAAGTTGATTTATTCTTCGTACTCCGGACTCCGCAAGATAAACTAAATTTGACCACTCGATGTGATTCTCTACCATCCAAACAATTGTATCGGATATAGTTAATCCCTGTGAAGAATGTATTGTCGCTGCGTAACCTAGCGTCCATGGTGATTTATCAGCGCGCAATGCATCTTCGACGACATTGATATCAACCAGCACAATATCATTTAATACAAGAATCTGTTTTTCACTTTGCCCAGGAATGTCAACTTCAATATTTTGTTTTCGTGTATCCTTGGGTCTATAACACAGCGGTATTGGAAGTGTTGCAAATGTTTCTTTATGCAATTCAAATAACTTCATCTGAAGTGTGTCTCTGACTATTTTTCTACTTGCCACTATCAAATCGTTTGGTCTCCACGCCTCCCAAAAATCATTCAATGGGGTTTTGAAATTAGTACACGCGCTTTTTCACATTGGATTCTATCCGGTTGTAATCTGATTAGTTTCTTGAGCTCGCGTAATTGTTCATCAAGTGCTCTATGATTAGTATTACTCTCTTCATAATAGTCTACAAAATTCTTTAGCCAATTATGTGGAGACAAAACGACATATGGTGGTGGTTGGCCATGGTCGCCGCACACGAGATAATTCAATCGCACGAGTCGTCTTTCCTGACCAACCACAACCGTTTAAATAAACTGTTTTATATCTACATATTGGATCAGATAGACGGTGCATTAGATAGTTCTGATATCTGATTATTTTTCAAGTAATTGCTTTCAATTTTAACATCTGCTGATTTGGAATAATCATGCAGCATTTCCTTTTTAATTCTCCATGCTCCCCAACTCTCGTCAGAATTAGTAAATTTGGCCAATGGTTCGCTATGTTTCGCGTGTATATAAAATGAATCAGTGGCTACTCTAACCGCGGTGTCAGGAAATCTATTTATCATCGAAAATAGATTAATAGAAGCATAAGCCAGCATAGATGCCCTCAAATGTGCATACTGAAGACTGTATCCTATCCATCGTTGTAAGTAACAATTGTACCTAATTTGGTTCCATCGGACAAGAAAACGTCTTTACGATTGACGTATATACCTTTAGATGTTATATCCGCGAATATAAAATCATATACAACGCTATCTATAATCAACCGCGAAGAATGTCGTTTATTGTCGTATTTTACACCCTGAGTGAATTTACCAATTATTCTTCTACCGAGTTCCTTTGCTTGTCTATTTTCAATTTCAAATAGCTGTTTGGACCATTTCAAGATATCATCTTCGTCGAGACTTGTTTTCTATTTTCGCTGATTATACTATCTAGATTAGGTTGTGGTAACCAAACCTTAGTCTGCGCTCGATATGATATAATCGCTTCACTGACAATCAGCGATACAGCAGTTTAGAATCAATCATATACCGTAATAGCATTTGGCATCCAGTGTTTTTCAGAGATGTGTCTACCAATCCAAACATAGCAACACGGATGAAGTCCTGTAGCCAATTCAAATGATACCACACGAGCGAATCCGGTTAAATCAAAATCGGGTAGCGACCCATTAATAACATCACGGGCCATCTCGTGTGGGATGCCCAAATCTCTTGAAGTACTCAGTGCATTCTCCGTACCCGAGAAAACTCCCGGGATAACACGCAACCATGTCAACCGAAATAATAGTTTTAGGGTCATATTTTGTATTCCATAATCCGCCGTGGTTATATTCCACACAACTTGATTTGATATCTGATATAAATTCAGCTATTGTTGGTTTCCACATGTTTCTCTTTCTCGCAAAATGAGCTGCAACTGACGGAATGGTAAAACAGTTTGTTAATAATTGTTCGTCGTGTTCTGTTGAAAAACTACTAGCTAGTTTTTTCATCGCGTCATGGAGAGCTTCCGTACGGTATAATTCGCCATTGTGTCTTACAAATTGATCGAATTTGCCCTCTTCATTTTCAAAACTATGAAGTAAGCACACTGACACAGGATCGTTGTTACTCAACTGGTAAATAATTTCTCCTTCGGAGAGAATTCCGGGGAGAACTCCGCGGGTAGATATTTTATTGTTCTATCTCGCGGAAATTGTTACTGCAGGTGTCGACGCGTGTTCGTTATGGTCAATAATTTTGATTGGAGCTCCATTTGATTTATATTTAGATTCGTGTAATACTTCTCCTGTTATCGTCATTATGGTTATTGGAAATCTTAATGATGTTTCCAATTTGGTTATATCCTGAATTGTTGCCCTCTCCCCCGCTCCTTCACTGTTAGTCCCCATTCATTTATTTTTTTGCGTCTTACATCAGTCAATTTGTTTCCACGCAACGCATTTGTGAAGTGTTCTATTATTTGTTCTGCTACGCAATTCATTCTTGACGAATATTTCATTGGTTTTAGTTTTTCAATACTCGGTTTATCATTTAGCGGATATATCCCATAAACAACTGCTGTTACAGGATAAGATCTCTCGTAATACGGTTTGTCAATTCCAGTCAGAATTCCTGGTTTGGAATCTCGACTCACAGTGACAGTTCTTTTATCCTTCAAGATGGGGTCAAATTTATCTCTGATAATCCAATCTCCTGTTTCCCAACGGATAATGAATTTCACTCTAAAAAAAATACTTTTTCTTGTCAAGGCGTAAGATTATCTCGGCTGCTTTTTCGTCGTTCATGGTAGCATCAATGCTACCATCAATTCGAAATGTCGACCAACAGTGAGATGCTTCATCGTGTTTGAATTCATTACAACAATCACGAATTTTACCCAACACGGTTCTATCACTTATTAGATTTTTTGGTGTATCGGACACTCTATCGAGATCGAATTTAACATTTTTCCAGGGATTAATTTTCGATAATCTCTCGAACTCCTCCATATTATAATTACAACAAGTATTTAAATAGAGAATTTATATATAATGAATCTTTGCAAATGGCTCATGATTGGATCAGTGACCGCATGTAACAAATCATGCAAAAGGAGTTCTGTGGGTATCATATGCAAAGTGTCCGACGTGGAAGTCTTGGCCCCTTCCATTGCGTACGATGTGGGGTAGGGGTGAGAGGAAAATCGCAGTTGTGTCTCGGTTGTGGTGGTAAGAGATACAGAGAGTTGAAGCGTTATTATGATAAACGAATTAAGAACTCCATCAATGACTCTGACTGTGCCCCTGACCTAGTAATAAGAACTCCTCAAGACTACGTTGATAGATTCTCAAGTAATGTTATCATTAGACCAAATAATAAATTAGACGAATAGTATAGTATATAAATGGACCAAGAATTTCAACCACACCCTGTGATTGTCAACTATGAGGCATCCCGTGATGGTATTATCAAACACCGTAGACTGAAGAAATCAGTTGGTTTTGAAAATGGTATGGGGTATTTGATGTTTAGTGCTGGAATGAAAAAATATTACTGTCATCGTTTCATCCACGAGGTGTTTAATGAATTGATCAAAGACGGATTTGTAGGTGATCACATTGATTCCAATCCTCAGAACAACAAATTGGATAATTTACAAACTGTTACACAGAGTGAGAATACTACATCTGGGAAAACTGGTACTTGTAAATCAATTGGGAAGAGACCCATAAAATCATTTAATACAGTAACTAACGAAGAAAAAATATTCCAATCAATGACTGAGGCTGGTAGATATTTAGATATTTGTGTACCCTCCGTACGATATGTTGCAGAGGGAATAACCCGATCGGCTTTTTGTAAAAGAACCGGACAAAAAATTCAATTTACTTATGTCTGAATCATATTTTGTACATATTTATATAGCATCAAAGGGAGATAAATCGTGCAGGTATGTTACGGCTTAGCAAGGAGTTACCCTCAATGGATTTTTTAAAAACGCTACGTCACATCTGATCTCAATAATTTTAATTACTTAACAGGATAATAAATTATCTGTTTTGTGAGGAAATGTAGTATTACAAATAATTGTACTTTTTTTAGTATTCGATTCCGCTTCAGTGTTGTCAATAATCAGTATTAAGTATACGAAAGATATATAAATTCGTTTATTGTTATATGCTGTCCTATATAATTCACAAAGCAGCAGAGGGGGCGAATCGGACTTCTCTAATTGCGGTAGATTTTAAGCAAAGCATTTTAAGTCTCCTTTTGCCAAATGGAGCCTTAACGATTTTAAAGCCCTATTTGTCAAATTAAGTCTTTCTCAAAACCTCTCTACGAAAAAGAACCAGAGGGGGCGAATCGGACTTCTCTAATTGGGGTAGATTTCAAGCAAAACATTTTAAGTCTCCTTTTGCCAAATGAAGCCTTAACGATTTTAAAGCCCTATTTCTCAAATTAGGGGTTTCTCAAAACCTCTTGGGTTTAAGTACCTTGCCAATGGAGCCTAAACAAAAGCGTCGACGAGTCAAATTCCTCGAAGACACCAACGTCGCCGCCGTCTGCTGCTATGGGTTAACAATGAAAATCATTGTTGAAATTCGAAGAATTTTCACGACTTCACAAACAGACTAATTTGTAGAACCTCACCTTGTAGATCAATCAGATTATTAGACTGGTCAGTGAGTTTGAAGTTGATTCTCGTTAGCGAATTATTATGACATCGCATATAGATTGGATTAACCGGAGACTCAATAATTAGAAATCCTGGAGGAGCTGTTGGTGCAAATGAATATAGAATATATCCCTGCTGAGCTTGATTTGATCGTTCGAGATTTATTTGATAGCTTCCTTCGATAGCATCACATACTAAATTGAGCGCAATCACCGATGAAATATTCGCGGCGCGATATGCCTGCCGCCACCATCTGGGTCATTATGATGTGTCAGGATACTTGTTTGTGGTTGTGGTGCTGTTTTTTTCCATGCGTCATTGATTTTTTGGAAACCAGCGTCAAAGGCATCATTGAGAGATTTTTGTAGTTCTAAGATATTATATCCGTGTAGTTTGAATGTGGGAATATCTTCTACACGTATATTGTACTTCGTTGCAAATTCTGTTCTTGTTTTAGGATTATCGTCTTCTAATACCTCTTGAATGATTTGCAAATGAAATATTTCCATGTCATTGATGATTTTGTTACATGTTTCTATGACGCTGATAAATTCATCTCGGGTGAAATATCATTATTCATCGCTGTGAAATTTTCAGTGATTTTATCCTGTCGAGTTGTGTAATATCTAACTCGATTTTCTATTATTCCAGTAAAAAAAAATCAATTTGGTGTAACCACTATAGCTTTTTATTGGATTATTAGATTTTATCCTGTCGGTGATATAATCAGATTTTTGTGGTTCAGGTGTTAAATTAACGGTTTCTCCCCGAGGTGGACTTTCAGGCCATCCTAGTACGGTTCTTATAGAACTTTGATAGATATATACGATATAATTTGGTGAGTTTATCACAATCGCGGATGATAGCTTCGGATCATGAACCGTTATAGCGATTTTCGATTCTGTTCCGGTAATTGATTTTATTCTACGCTGGAATTCATCATTGATTTGTTCGATTTGGTATGATCCGGTTGGTATTGAAACAACGTTCCAGTCTGGAGTCCCGTCTTCGCGATTTGTATTCGCAAATACTAAGCTGCTATTCGGTTGTTTACTGCCAAATGGTGCTGACCTAGCGCTATCTCCTTCACGGGGACTGGGATAGGGAAATTCACACTGAATTGGTTGATATTATTGAGATCATGCTGGTTTTCGGGTTTGTGTTCTCCACTATTTGTTGAAATAGTTCCTGCGGTGTTATCATTGTTATTATACTCATGTTGTCGCTCTAATTTTGACATCGCGGAATCATAAATATTTACCATCGCTGAGAATTCACTATCTGATATAAATGTATCATCGAGCGACGACGATATCAACGACGACAATTGCGAGTACGCGGTTGATACAACATGAAATGTAATTATGTAGTCTTGCAGTTTACTCTGGTTGCATGATGATATTTTTTTTTTGTTATTATCGAAATTATTCCTGCGATTGTTGTCGCCGCTGATATACAAATTGGAACAGCTATCGGAGCAATCATTGTCATCGAGGAGAGAATAATTCCGGCTCCGGTGATTACACCACTCACAGAGTACACGGTAACATCAACTGCGGTGATTCTTCGTCGGTATTTTTTCATTTTCATTGCATACTCCTCAGTGAACGCTTTGAGTTTAGTCTGAAACTCTCTAGCCTGATCATAGCGATATTGACGAAGTCAACAGTGATGACATTTTATTTATTATAACAGATTTCAATTGGAACAGTTATTTACTTAAATCCGCTACGAATTCCACATACCATGTTGTTGAAACCCTAGCCAAATTCTTATCAGTGGATGCTATCGTGAACGTTTCAGTTGTATCCTTGTCGATGATCGTTGAAATCGTATTGTTGACCCCAGATGAACTCGACGATGATATATTAAATTGAGTCGGTGTTACTAGTGTTAATCGATAAATACCTTTGACGGTTGCAGTGATACTTAGTATATTGTCTGTAGGAGTCTACGCAAATGATCCGTGTTGGATCGTGTATACTACGTTGTTGGTTTCCTCATGACGAATTTTTGTTTTTTAAATGATTGTTAATCCATATGAATCAAAATAAACAATCCCACGTGGATCAATCGCGTATACAATCCAGTGAGTTCCAGGTCCGGTGCTGTTATCGAGATTAATAATACCGGTTTCAACGCTGTTTTGTTGTGCCGGTAACTGATCTTTCATAAAGACACCTCTGATGTTTTTAGTCGCGAGTTTTTTTAGCAGCATCGAGTAAATCGAAATTGGACATTGGAACTAGTAAACCGTTCAAGGGATTCTCAGACCTGATCCGTGAACGGATCTCCCGCTGTACCATGAATACGGGGTTCCTGGTAGTCTTAGACCCTTTCCCTTCTTTTATAACCCTGCCCAGTTGCCTTTTTTAGTGCCATCCCTGCCGCGGCCCCAACGGTTCCTAGCGCCGCCGCTTTAGCCACCGCTGGGGCTGCTGCTGAAATCAAAGCCGGAATCGCAGCTAACAACTGGAATATACCGCCGGTTTTTATCATGTTTTTGATAGCAGCCGCAGAGAGAGTGATCTGAACGCCTTTTAATCCTTGAAAGCATCATTGAAGTGTTTTACTTGACGAGTTGTTAACGACAATTTATTCGCTCCGCCAGTCATCTGTGCAGGTTTCAGCGTTATTGTGGTTCCACATCGCTTAGCCGATTCCGACTGCAATTTCTTGAGTTGACCTGGAGTTAACGCAACACTGATATGACTATATGACATTATACAATAACAGATTAATTCTAAATCGCGAAGCAATTCAATGAAACAAAAAAGAAAGGATTTTCTAAATCTGAAAATCAAAGATTTTCCAGAGATTCCAATCAAAGATTTTCCATTGGTGCATCAATTACTCTCATTATTCCACCAACACCTTCGAGTAGCATTGATTTGTCTCTGAGAATGACGGCAATTGCTCTATAATTAGCAATAGCACCACGAAGCACATTAGCTCTAAAATGTATTGTCTTGTTAAATCAAGATGTTCCAACGAAAAATAATAGCTCGGATATAAATTCCTAAAGTCATATTGTGATATTTGCTGACCAGTATCGACATTTTGATCGCGTGCCATATGTGACAACAACCGATGATACACGCGAGAAATATGATTTTGACCGTAATCAAGTTGTACATCGTTAATATTTGATTGTTATCATCTGTACTTACCGTTAGCCAACTTAGTAATGATTTTCCCCCTTGGTCCATAAGTGATAGTAATCGTTCTTCTGCGGTGATTGATGGAGTCAGAACTGGCATCCACAATGATATTTTTGTTAAATTGACTTTACCGGGATCAGCATTTGGATTTGCAACATCTGCTGAAATCCTCCAAATTGCGTCATTATCATCACTCTTTCGCACGAGTGCTACTGTATGCTTTGCTCCGTAGATAACTTTTCGAACATTTCTACAGAATCCAAATATATGATATAGTGGAATCGCGCATGAAAATGATCTACGCGCTCCTTGTAACATTGATATACGTGTCGCATCTCCTAGATTGAAATTGGGATCATTGTTTATAATCATATCCTCGATACCAGCAGGAGTAGGAGGAGGACCAGGACGATCATTTGGTCGTCTTATAATAAATTGATTTCCTCCAGCGGTATTCTTACCATCCTTTGCAAACATCATAGAAGGTCCTGCTGATCTTGTATAATCATCAGAATATCTCGCTAACCCGATTATTGTTGTAGCCACATCAACATCGTGATCTATCGACTCAATCTCTTTTCCATCGATGAGATATTTTGTGTAGCAGAACGAATAATAGAACACTTCACAAATGCATCCCGGGGAAACAAATTGACTGATCTAAGACGCAAAGAAATAACCGAGTGGGAATTAACAGTTAGGAAAAACGGAGCATCGATTCAGGATATAGCTGAATTGGAAACATCATTAAGATTCCCAATATCAGTAACGACGATAACCGGCGAAGTATTATACGAACCGAAATATAAATCAAAAGGAACCCCAATCAAAATTATTGATCATAACGAACACGCATGGACACCTGCGGTAACAATATTCCCGCGGGATAGAACCATAAAATATATACCCGAGGAATTTTCCGCTCCAGAATTCTCTGAGAAAAACTTATTCGATTTTATTTACCAGTTGAGTAAAAACGATCCTGTATCAGTGTGGTTACTTCACAGCGCTGAAAACCCCTAGGGTGGATTCGATCAATTTGTAAGACCCAATGGAGAATTATACCACACTGAAGCCCTTCAACAGGCAATGAAAAAACTAGCCAGTAGTTTCTCGGAGAGTTTCGACGACGAACAATTACTAACAAACTGTTTTACAATTCTGTCGGTTGCAGCTCATTTTGCAAGAAAGAAAAACTCGTGGAAACCAACGCGAGATGAATTTCTCACAGACATCAAATCAAGTTGTATAGAATATAACCACGGTGGATTATGGAATATAAAATACGACCGTGAAAGTATTATTACAGTTGATATAGTCGCGTGTTATCCGGCGAGTTTCTCGGGTACGGAGAATACACTAGATATTTTAAACGATTTGGAAATCCCACACACGAGATGGCCCGTGTTGCTATTAATGGACCACTGCCTGATTTTGATTTAACCGGATTCGCTCGTGTGGTGTCATTTGAATTGGCTACAGGGTTACATCCGTGCTGTTACGTTGTCTGAAAAAACATTGGATGCCAATAGTACTATTACGGTATATGATCGATTGTAGGATGTTAAAATCGCTGATTGTCAGTGAAGCGATTATATCCTATCGAGCTCAGACTGAGGTCTGGTTACCACAACCTGAACGTCTAGATAGTATAATCAGCGAACAACGAAAACAGTTTCCCGATCTCGACGAAGAATATATCATGAATTGGTCCAAACTGTTTTATGAAATCAGAAACAAAGACGCAAAAGATGTTGGTAGAAGAATAATCGGGAAATTCACTCAAGGTGGAAAATACGACAATGACAGATATTCTTCACGATTGATTATATATAACGTCGAATACGATTTTATAATCGCGGATATTACATCTAAGGGAATATACGTCAATCGTAAAGACGCTTTCTTATCCGATGGAACAAAATTTAGTACAATTGTTACTTACGCAGACGGTGAATATCTTCAGTATACACATTTGAGAGCATCTATGCTGGCTTATGCTTCTATCAATTTATTGTCGATGATAAATAGATTTCCTGACACCGCAGTTAGAGTAGCTACTGATTCATTTTATATCAACGCGAAACACAGCGAAGCAGTGGCTAAATTTATTAGCGGTAGCAAAGCTACTGGTGACGAGTTGGGGATCATGGAGAATTAAAAAAGAAATACCGTGTGATTATTCCGAATCAGCAGATGTTACGATTGAAAACAATTACTTGAAAAATAATCAGATATCAGAATTATCTAAGGCACCGGAGATATCTGATCCAATATGTAGATATAAAACAGTTTATTTAAACGGCTGTGGTGGGTCAGGAAAGACGACTCGCGCGATTGAGTTATTTCGTGGGAAAACGGATTTTCCCGCATCAAATATGATTGTGCTAACACAGACACACAGACTCGCCAGACAGATGAAGCAACGAGGGGTAAATGCTTGTACTTATCACAGTTTCTTTCGATGGAAAGGCGATGAATGGACTCCTGAACGAATGGGTGAGAAATTTATTCCTGAAGTCATCATTTGGGATGAGATATGCACGGTATCGTTAGATGTATTACAAAAATTTCTCGATTAGCTATTGCACGCGAATACAAAAGTCGTCATGTGCGGCGATCATAGTCAACCACCACCGTTTGTCGGTTTATCTCCACATAATTGACTAAAGAATTTTGTAGACTATTATGAAGAAATTAACACCGATCATAGAGCACTTGATGAACAATTACGCGAGTTCAAGAAACTAATCAGATTACAACCGGATAGAATCCAATGTGAAATAGCGCGTGAAATAATTTCAAAAACTCCCATGGAGGAATTTTGGGAAACATGGAGACCAAACGATTTGATAATCGCAAGAAGAAAAATAGTCAGAGACACACTTCAGATGAAGTTATTTGAAACGCATAAAGAAAAATTTACAACACTTCCAGTACCGTTATGTTATAGGCCTTCGGAAACACGAAAACAGAATATTGAAGTTGATATTTCAGGACAGAGTGAAAAGCAGAATTTAGTGCTAAATGATATTGTGCTGGTTGATATCAGCGTCGTCGAAGATGCATTACGCGCTAATAAGTCCCCATGGACGCTAGGATACGCAGCGACGATACATTCTTCACAGGGATTGACTATATCCGATACAATTGTTTGGATAGTCGATAATCGCATTGAGTGGTCAAATTTAGTCTATCTTGCAGTATACAGAGTACGGCGAATAAATCAACTTCGAAGAGTTCTCCTGACAGAGTCAGGAGAAGATGCAGAGGTGCTAGTTAAGACCACGCGGTGGTAATTGAGTATCCTCGGGTATCACTTGCAGTTGTTGTCGAGTAAACCCACGCTGAGGAGCATTTGAATCCTGTTTATAAATTGCTGGTCTACCCGTAGATTGTGTTATGCCGGATATTTTATGCGCGGTAACACTCCAAATAGGATCAGTAGCCCTTTTTGTGCCACCTTCAAGCTCTCCTGGTTCGTATAAATACCTAACAGTGACATTACCGAGTATTGGCTGGGAAACGCTAGCGTTTCGTGGTTGTGGTATATACTTCTTTTTAATCGCGTTGTTAGGTTTCATGTTAATTGTTCGAGTAATCTCATTATTCAGTGCGGTAATCACAGCTGGTAATCTCTTGACCCATTCACGGGATCGTTTATCCTGAATGAATTCCTTTGCGTATTGATATCCAAATAACCGCTCAGCAAGTGTCCGATTAAACCGTTCAACAATTGCCTGATCGCGATGTAGTGCAGTATGCCCTCGTCGTATGGTGACATTATGATGTTTCATCGTTGATAGAACCGCACCCTGAAATTCCTTTGCAGGATCAACTTGTAATAGATTTGGCCAGCGCAGAGGACCCCTTCTATAAATCCTTTCAAATGCAGAAGCTACTTCAGTGGCCGACTTTGTCTTTAGCGGTTCTGTTTGTTTGTATCGACTAGCAACATCAACTACGGTTAACGCGTATTTATAATCGTCGTCATGCGGCAAAAATAATAAATCAGCTTTATGAACTTCATTAGGAACGGTCACATTAAAAACCGGGTAGTTAATTTGTTTAGGCGGCGGTAGATAAATTTGCCATATCGCCTGTTTGGATAACCAATCCGCTGCAGTGGTATATTTCACCGATGCTGCACTAGCGAGTTTACCAATTGCTGCCTTACCCCTCCAGTATCCTTTTGGAGAATAATAAATAGATTCCATGTTGTTATTAATTACCAGCACCTAACATCAATTTACCTTTCATTGCCGATTTTATCAAAAATGAAGCCAATTTTTTTTTGAAAGATTTATCAGTGATAGAATTCAACGCATGAATTAATTTCACATCTGCGAGATGTCTGTGTTGCAGATTACTGCTTTTATAAGCGACATCATGAGCATGACACGCATTATCAATGGCGTTTATTGGTTATTCACCGGGTTTGGGTTGGTTTTGATCATCGAGTCTAACATCGAGTCTGGTTCCGGGTCCACAATAACTATACCCTGGAAGGTGTTTTTCTCCTGGATACCTCGCCCATGGTGTTCCCGGGAGTTTAGTTAGCTTGGCTGCGATATTACCTCCTCGTTTTTTTTAAATCATCAGAAATGCTACCATTTCCTGCAGATCTCATAGAAACGAATCTAAATTTCTTTGTACTGCATTGTACACACTTACCAGAAAGTGCTGATCGGTTATTTTTAGTTGTAATCGTCGTCAAGTCATTTGTGCCAGTACGCGCCTTACACTTCACACAATATAGATCCATAATTTATTTATAATAACATGAATGTAATTGATTATTCAGCTACCCGACGACGGGAACCTATTAAACGAGGCAGGCATAAAAGCACTGACTTGATATATGTCACTCAACGATACACACAAATACCAAAAGTGATCAGAGATAACTGCAATATTCTTGCCGTATTCAACGGAGTTGATACACATACTCTTAGAAATATTTGCCAAACTTGGTGCAGCGGTGATATGGTTCATAATCTCTTTAGAAATTTCTTTAGTCGCGCTCAGTCAATCCCACATGGACTTGGAACGATAAATTTATCAGACCCTCGAACACGATATCGTGTCGTACTTGATAAAATATTCGGTTAACAAATAAGCAGCAGATGCGGCGACGTTGGCGTCTTCGAGGAATTTGCCTCGTCGACGCTTTGTTTACGCTCCATTTGGCAAGGTACTTAAACCCAAGAGGTTTTGAGAAACCCCTAGTTTGACAAATAGGGCTTTAAAATCGTTAAGGCTCCATTTGGCAAAAGGAGACTTTAAATGTTTTGCTTAAAATCTACCCCAATTAGAGAAGTCCGATTCGCCCCCTCTGGTTCTTTTTCGTAGAGAGGTTTCGAGAAAGACTTAATTCGACAAATAGGGCTTTAAAATCGTTAAGGATCGATTTGGCAAAAGGAGACTTAAAATGTTTTGCTTAAAATCTACCGCAATTAGAGAAGTCCGATTCGCAACCTCTGCTCACATTCATTCATTGATTGTGTATATAATATCACGCCATTGACGCCATTCATTCACTGCTGACTTCTGCCAATCTGTATTAACTTACATACATATTATATTCAAAAGCATATACATGTAACTAAGAATAGTTAGTGCATTCGTAACGCGTTGCGGTTTCGTCCCGAAGCCCATGGTTCAAACTCCGTAATAGGCATATTGTCGACATTATCGACAGATGGTTTTAATTGGGGGGAGGGGGGTGAGCACGCGAAATTCAAATTGTGAAACCACCATACCAACCTACACCGCGTCACACTGTGTGAATGACCTTTTCATTCAACCCTGGGTGATTTTGTGGGGTGGTGGTGGTGGTTACAATTTGAATGTAGAGTGCCATTATCATTCATTGTATATACCCATTCATCCATTCATTGTATATATCCATCCATTCATTCATTGTATATATCCATCCATTCATTCATTGTTTATATCCATTCATTCATTCATTGTGTATACCATTGTTAATCATTCTACAATCTATTGTTATATGTTGTATTGCCCTCTGACGTCATTAGCTAAACATACCTTCGTATATTTCTAACCCCCCCCCCCCCCCCACCGGTCCAAAAAAAAAAACAATAGATGATTTACGCGTGAGATTTAGCTGGGGAGGGGAAGGGGGTTAGCAGCAATTGATAAGACTGATCCAGCAGAAATTCCTGCGTTTGTTGTTTCGACTTATGAAAACAGAAAAAAATATGCTGAAACCAGAGCAATACAAGTATATTAAAAGTATACAACATTGGGCTGATGTGATTTACAAAATTAAAACTAAAACAAGTCAAATTGATAAAAAAAATGCATCATACATTGTATACCTCAATATGGTGGGTACAATATATAATCAATATGAAGAACTAAAAGCAAAAACAAAAAAGACGCAGCAGCTACACAGAAAAAGATAACAACCTTCAAAGAAAATATCTTTCTCACCTAAAAACCACACCCTGAACCATTATATACCATCTGATCGAGATGATGATGAATTTTTTAGGGGTTTACAAAGTCAAGAAACAGATACACAGGGTGCAACTGGTTATAGTAGTAGGGAGGGATTTTCTCAGTGTCACGGAATTGTATACGGCTATGTTCAATATATATATGTGGTCAAAAATCTAGTCTTGATTTCGTTACTGCGTACAGCCTTACCGAGGGTAGTTTATTATTTTTTCGGCTTTTTAGTTATTTCGGCATAATGAGCGAACACTCAGCTCATGCTGCATGTACGAAATTGCACGCAGTTTAAAGTACCTAGCTGCGCATATCTGTCACAGCTAGTGGTATATAAGGACGAAATTATAAGACAGAAATCACATAACGATCCAGTCTTGTCGGAAAAGCTTCCATCCTAAACGGAGCAATCTATCAGCTAAAAGAGCTGACGTGGTGTGGTAACTGAAGTGGTGTGGTGCTGAAGAAGTATGATGACGTGGTATGGTGCCATATTGTGCTGAAGTGTTGTGACGTGGTATGGTGCCATATTGTGCTGAAGTGTTGTGACGGAGTGTGGTGACGTGTTGTGCTGAAGTGGTGCAGTGTTGTGGTAACTGCGTGTGTGGAGACGTGTTGTGCTGAAGTGGTGCAGTGTTGTGGTAACTGCGTGTGTGGAGACGTGTTGTGCTGAAGTGGTGCAGTGTTGTGGTAACTGCGTGTGTGGTGCCATGTTGTGGTGACTACGTGTGTGGGCTTGTCTATGCTGACCGTGTAATGCCCGGGTGTGGTGCCTGTGTATGGTACTTACGTATGCTGCATATATCTCGTCATATGGACGACGTATTATTTATTTAAATATCTTCTTTGCAGTCTCGTTATATGAACGACACCTGCATAATTCCATTCTACTCAAATCTCGTCCCATGAACGAGAACTTCAGAACTTAGGGTTCACAATTGCATATATCTCGTCATATGGACGACGTATTATTTATTTAATATCTTCTTTGCAGTCTCGTTATATGAACGACACCTGCATAATTCCATTCTACTCAAATCTCGTCCCATGAACGAGAACTTCAGAATTTAGGGTTCACGATTGCATATGTCTCGTCATATGGACGACGTATTAATTATTTAATATCTTCATTCTAGTCTCGTCATATTGACGACGCATTCTTTGCATATTTGCATCTATCTCGTTATACGAGCCTTTTATATATATTCATATTTGTAAATTCATTCATATACTTTTTTGTCATTACGTTACTAAAATTCATAGTTCCATGTTAGGAATATTTATTTAAATAGATTTTTTCTTATATTTTGTAAAATATTGGTGTCAGAGTTGATTTTTAAAATTGCGTTTATAAAATAAACATCTTATTAACGCAGTTGCTTTCCGTGTCTTCACTAGTCCAGTCCCGACTCGGTCTATCTTGTGACAAATGGTGTCAGAAGTGGGATCATAATTGGATTAGGCGAAGCACGGATTTTAAATTGCATAGGTCCTGATTGTGGTAAGTTTTGTTTTAAAGATATGTTTCAGATCAGAAGCTTCCTGACAAGACAAATCAGGCTGGTGAGTTAATACCTCACTCATATTCTGTTTTATATATACATATATACATATTGAATACATTGGGAGGAGTAATATACGGTTCGTTCACGTAATCCCAGGAATTGTATGAGTTATATGATAGTGCATTTAGGGGTGGTTATCTTAACAACAGCATTCACCATGTCGTCACCCAAAGATCTAGTGGAGTTGGGCAAACAGTTTGGGTATGGGGGGGAGATCCTTAGAAATTTTGTTCAGGAGGAGCAGGCTCGGGAAATGGATCAAAGGGTAAAGGAAAGGGATATAGAGAAGGAAAAGGTCGAAATACAAATCGCCTTTGAAAGGGAAAAGATGGTATTTAAGGAAAAAAGGATAGAGTTAGAAAAACAGGCAGAGAAGGAAAGGATAGGATGGGAAAGGGATGCAGAAAGGGAAAGAATAGAACAAGTACGAGAACTTGAGGAAAGAAAGTCAGAGGGGGAGAAACTAGCAAAGTTAGAAGCTATTGAGTTAGAAGATAGGAATATGGAAAAGGAACACAAAAGGAAATTTGAATTATTAGAGGCTAAGAAGGATGGGCAACACGATTCTAAGTTAAAAGGCCCTAAATTACCCCCTTTTGATGATGACAAGGATAATTTAGATAGTTATCTGCATAGGTTCGAGCGATATGCCACCATCCAGAAATGGCAAAGGGAAAATTGGGCGCTCCATCTCAGCGCATTGCTTAAAGGTAAAGCGCTAGATGTGTATTCGCGTCTACCCGTAAATGACGCACTGAACTACGACACATTAAAAGAGGCACTCCTTAAAAGATATGAGCTGACGGAACAAGGGTTCCGTGAAAAGTTTAAATCAAGTAAGCCCGAAAAAGGTGAGACATTCGCCCAGTTCATATGTAGGACCGGAAATTATTTCCAACGGTGGATTGAATGTGGCAAGGTACAAAAAACATTCGAGGGTCTTACCGATTTTTTACTTAGGGACCAGTTGTTAGACATTTGTGGTAGGGAATTGTATTTATTCCTGCGGGAAAAGTCTTTAAGTAATGTATCCGATATGGCTACCCAAGCAGACTATTTTGCCGAAGCCCGAGGAGGAACCCAGAATGTAATTTTAAGGGATAACAAGGGAGGTTATCAAGATCAGAGACTCAGAGAACCCGAGAAACTTGGAACCTATAAAGGTGGAAATTTTCAATCTGGGAAGGGTTTCTATCGTAGTGATAAACAATGTTTCACTTGTAAGGAATTCGGCCACATCACCCCCGATTGTCCGAAGAGGAAGAGTTTCGTCCCGAAAGTTGCGGTTGCTATCGAAAGCAGAGCGAGAACAAAGGGAGAACAGCAAGGAAGTCCAGTGACACGAGGAACACCTAATTCGCCTATTTTACCATCAAGGGCCATGTCCGACTCCGAAAACCAACCGGAGAGGTCGGTAAAGGCTGAAAAGAAAATAATAGCGACGAAGGTCACCGGTACAGTAAAATGGTTCAATGTAAAAAGCGGATATGGCTTTATCAATAGGGACGACACCAAGGAAGATGTGTTTGTCCACCAAACAGCCATTATCAAGAACAACCCCAGGAAATATCTTCGAAGTGTGGGGGATGGTGAGACTGTAGAATTTGACGTAGTGGAGGGGGAAAAGGGCAATGAAGCTGCTAACGTCACTGGACCTGGTGGAGCCAATGTCCAGGGTAGCAAATATGCTGCAGAACGGCGCAGTTATCGTAGATTCTACAGGAGGAGACCAGTCCAACAGTACCAGGAGGAGGAACCTGAAGAGCAACGCCAGTTTAGTGGCGCACCTAGACGCAGGCCATATTTTCGTCGCTACTATGATGGCTATGCAAGACCACCACAAAGGAGATACCAGGGGAATATGATGGAAGGTGGAGACATGGGTGCTCCACGCAGAAGACCTTATTTCCGCAGTTACTATCAGGGTCCACGCAGTTACTATGGCGGACCACCTGCTGGTGATGGACAGGGATTCCGTGGACGTGGAGGATACCGCCACAAGGATCAGCCCAGGAAAGATGACGAACAAAGGGATTCAGATGAGCAGAATGACAGAAACGAGGCCTCGGACGACGCTACCAAGGAAACCCACGATGATTAGCCTGAGTAAATCCATGCTTTGATTGGTGCCATCCGGATTTATTTTACAGCCATATCGTTTTCGGATTGAAGCAATCAGAGGGTCGGAAAATGTAGGGGCTGATTACTTAAGCAGACTGTGATTTGCAAGTTTTTTTTTTTAATTCCTTCATTGTATCACGATATTACTGTAATGTAAATAACGTCTCATTTCATATTTTTGTGTTTACCAATTCCGTGTTTTTCTAAAAGTGTTTCCACTTTTATTTGAAGGGGGGAGGTATGTCACGGAATTGTATACGGCTATGTTCAATATATATATGTGGTCAAAAATCTAGTCTTGATTTCGTTACTGCGTACAGCCTTACCGAGGGTAGTTTATTATTTTTTCGGCTTTTTAGTTATTTCGGCATAATGAGCGAACACTCAGCTCATGCTGCATGTACGAAATTGCACGCAGTTTAAAGTACCTAGCTGCGCATATCTGTCACAGCTAGTGGTATATAAGGACGAAATTATAAGACAGAAATCACATAACGATCCAGTCTTGTCGGAAAAGCTTCCATCCTAAACGGAGCAATCTATCAGCTAAAAGAGCTGACGTGGTGTGGTAACTGAAGTGGTGTGGTGCTGAAGAAGTATGATGACGTGGTATGGTGCCATATTGTGCTGAAGTGTTGTGACGTGGTATGGTGCCATATTGTGCTGAAGTGTTGTGACGGAGTGTGGTGACGTGTTGTGCTGAAGTGGTGCAGTGTTGTGGTAACTGCGTGTGTGGAGACGTGTTGTGCTGAAGTGGTGCAGTGTTGTGGTAACTGCGTGTGTGGAGACGTGTTGTGCTGAAGTGGTGCAGTGTTGTGGTAACTGCGTGTGTGGTGCCATGTTGTGGTGACTACGTGTGTGGGCTTGTCTATGCTGACCGTGTAATGCCCGGGTGTGGTGCCTGTGTATGGTACTTACGTATGCTGCATATATCTCGTCATATGGACGACGTATTATTTATTTAAATATCTTCTTTGCAGTCTCGTTATATGAACGACACCTGCATAATTCCATTCTACTCAAATCTCGTCCCATGAACGAGAACTTCAGAACTTAGGGTTCACAATTGCATATATCTCGTCATATGGACGACGTATTATTTATTTAATATCTTCTTTGCAGTCTCGTTATATGAACGACACCTGCATAATTCCATTCTACTCAAATCTCGTCCCATGAACGAGAACTTCAGAATTTAGGGTTCACGATTGCATATGTCTCGTCATATGGACGACGTATTAATTATTTAATATCTTCATTCTAGTCTCGTCATATTGACGACGCATTCTTTGCATATTTGCATCTATCTCGTTATACGAGCCTTTTATATATATTCATATTTGTAAATTCATTCATATACTTTTTTGTCATTACGTTACTAAAATTCATAGTTCCATGTTAGGAATATTTATTTAAATAGATTTTTTCTTATATTTTGTAAAATATTGGTGTCAGAGTTGATTTTTAAAATTGCGTTTATAAAATAAACATCTTATTAACGCAGTTGCTTTCCGTGTCTTCACTAGTCCAGTCCCGACTCGGTCTATCTTGTGACACTCAGAGTGGTCCAAGTGGGGTATCCGATAGTGGTCTTATTCATTGTCCTGGTAATATTCTCAGTGATATAACACGATTAGAAGTTCTCATATCAGGGAAACGAGCTGGAAATAACTCACCGGAAATAATTAATGAAGCAGCTGATATCTGCAGGCGGTTATTACAAGGTAGCAGCATGGACATTGAAACATATCGAGATTTCACTGACGAGTTAGTTGAAAATCCTACGAATTGTTATCATGGTTATCACAGTGATTAATCACCGCATTAGATAAATATCATTTAAATAAGAATGATCATACACTACAACCATGATAAACCAACCAGCGTCTATGTAGTAAACTCACGATTTCCAGCTTACAAAGCGTACTATGGCGATGGTCTCGGTGATACCATTGCAGGGTTATTTGCAAAAATGGCTCCAAAAGTGGCGCCGCTAGCAAAACAATTATCGATGAAAGCCATTGATGTTATTCGTGATAAGGGTATTAGCGCTGTTGGAGATCTTGCCGGGAAAGCATTTTCCTCTGCGAAGGATAAACTAACAGCGTTAGTTCGGCGGCGAAGGAAACCACTAGCGACTTCGTCACCAATGACTTCGTGATTGGGACCACTACCATCTACACAAAGAATGCCTGCAAATATTAGTAAAATAATAAATAACGCAGTAGATCAGAAATTAGCATCATTGGCGACTCCATCATTGACAGCAAATGACTTAAATAATATCACCGCAAATATGATAGCGGGAAATGGCTTAAAACCACAACGAGGTCGTCAACGACCACGATAAAAAATCATGATTTAGATCAACGAATATATAATAAAATGTTCAAACGGTCACCTGATTGAACGTTTGATATGGACGTCCCAGTGCTCAAGGATGATTCCGTACGCGATTATCAATTTTATTCCTATCATGGAGTACAACCTGATCTTCGAGGAAAAATCGAACTTCAAGTCCATGATACCAGTAAATACTTTCTACCATGCGAAGCGTTCATCGAAGTAGAAGGAGAACTTATACGAACAACTGATACTCTGTATGATGATGACCAAAATATCCGAGTTGGTTTTGTAAATAATGGTATCATAGCGTTATTCAAGACTGCTAGATATATAATTGAAAGTGAAATTGAAGCCATTGAGCGTGAGGTTGATATTGCAACAACAATAATCGGGTTAGCAAGATATTCTGATGATTATACAAGATCGGCGGGTCCATCTATGATGTTCTCTAAGGATATCACTGATAACGCTAAACACATTCAGTATATTAAATTACGGACACCGCAGGATACCGCGGCTGATCCACAACCAGCTGCTTCTCCTGAAAACCAAGCAAGACCAGCTGCTGCTTTTGATGTTATAAAAAGTACTAATCCTAATTACAACCTAGGATTTGCAACATGCGTAGCAACGTTGCAGGGACAGCGTCGACGATTTTCATGCGCGATTCCACTGCAACATATATTTGGATTCTGTAGAAATGTCCAAAAAGTTATTTATGGAGCAAAACATACAGTAGCACTTGTGCGAAAGGGTACTGATGCTAATGCAATCTGGCGTGATGCTGGTGTTTCTGCCGGTAAAGTCATATTAACAAAACTATCACTGTGGATGCCAGTACTGACTCCATCAATCACAACAGAAGAGCGACTACTATCATTTATGGATGTAGGAGGAAAATCATTGCTAAGTTGGCTATCAGTGACTACAGATACCATGGATTCTGATATTACTGGTGCATTGACATGGCACCTAGCATCAAAACAAGGTGTTTCAGCTCCGCGTCATATATTTGTTGCACTACAGAACAGGAATAGATTAGACAATCAAGAACGAAGTCATATGATATTTTATAAATTAGGTGTTAATGAAGTCTCGCTGAGAATAAACGGACGACAGGAACCATCCGAGGATATACAACTGGATTACAATGCCAACCAAATAGCACGTGTGTATCATCGTCTATTGTAACATCTGGGACGCGATCAAAATGTTGATACTGGTCTGCAAATATCACAGTTGGATTTTAAAAATCTATATCCGATCTATTACTTTTCGCTGGAACATCTTGATTTAACAAGACAATCCATCGTTGATATACACTTTAGAGCTCGTGTAGCCCCTGCTGGTGTTAATTATAGAGCAGTTGCTGTCATTCTCAGTGATAAATCAATGCTACTCGAAGGTGTTGGTGGACGAATGAGAGTAATCGATACACCAGTGGAAAATCTATGATTGAAAATCCTTCGGATTTTTCCAATGTAACAATTATATCAATCTGTTATTAATAAAATGTCATATAGTCATATTAGTGTTACGTCAACTCCCGGTCAGATTTTAAAAAATGCAATCAGAATCAGCTAAAAAATGTGGAACCACAATAACGCTGAAACACAATCAGATATCTGGTGGTCAGAATAAATTGTCACTGACAACTCGTCAGATAAAACACTGCAATGATTCTTTCAAAGATAAAAAAGGCGTTCAGATCACTCTCTCCGCGGCTGCGATCAAAAATATGATAAAGTCAGGTGGTATATTCCCGTTGTTAGCCGCGATTCCAGCGTTGATTGCGGCGGCGGCCCCAGCGGTGGCGAAAGCGGCAGCGTTAGGAGCCGTTGGTACCGCGGCAGGGATGGCACTAAAGAAAGCTACCGGACGGGGTATAAAAAAGGGAAATGGTCTAAGACTACCAGGAACCCCGTACTCATGGTACAGCGGAAAAGGCCTGAGAATCCCAGGAACGGTATATTAACACCAATGTCAAATTTTGATTTACTCGACGCTGCTAAAAAAACTTGCGATTAAAAACTTCAGAGGCGTCCTTATGAAAGATCAGCTGCCGACACAACCAAACAGAGTTGAAATCGCTATCATTAATCTTGACAGCACCGTACATGGAAGCCACTGGGTTTCATACGCGATTGATCCGCGTGTAATTGTTTATTTCGATTCATATGGGTTAGCGCCACCTAAAGAATTTATGCGTTATATAAACCGCTTAAACACCCCTCGTTGGTACTCAACGCTACCAACACAACAAATGAATGACCCACCAATATGCGGCAACGAAGTATTAAACGTCCTTGACGCTATTTCATCATCGGGCCGTGAATGAATATACTAGCAGTCGCTGGAAATCGAAGATTTTAAAGAAATAATTAGTTTTACAATAACATGATTGATATTTGGGGAAGATCTTTATCAGCGCTGAAGAAACTCGAACCCGATGGCGTTGCAACCGGTGCTATAAAAAGAATAATCGAAGATGAAATAGCTGAGATGTTGAACTTAGCAAATGTTGATCCCAATGAAATAGTTGTATTTCAAGATCGTCAGGGTAAATTGAAAACGAGTAATGTTTCCCTGGATGATATTTTAGCTAAACAACGCGACGCAGTAGAAGATACAATTGCGTTGTTTTCTAATCAGGGTAAACTCAAACCAGGTGTACATGTTTCAACGCTCACAGATGAATTAGCAACACTCGGTGATAATTATTCATCAACGATAGAATTATTATAAAAACTGCGTGATGAATATGACGACCATATAACTAAATTCGATCAGTTTTCTGAATTACAAAAAATATAATTGCCAATATTGACAAGCTTCTATTAGATTTCCTTGGTAATCCTCCAGTGACCACACCGAAGCTCACAGAGATCAAAACTTCTATGTTGGAACTAGCAACTCTTCAAATCAAATATGAAGAACACGTAAAACAGTTTTCAATTTTTCGTAAAAACATCCTTAGATAAATTTCTTGGAACCACATTCGATCAACTCGACATAAAACTCCCGGATATTAAAAAATCCATCGATGATCTTAAAGCAACCAGTGATGAAATACCCGCGATTAATCGGCGAATAGATGTTATTCGCGAAGATATTAAAACAACCAACGATATTATCAATGATGATATACCGAAGATGATAAAAATACTTGAAAAAACAAATATCCCTCATGAGAGAACCAACAACGTAGTATACACGATTCAACATGGATCATTTGCGTGGACACCATCCACTAACACGCTAATTATCACTGCAACCGTCAAGGGTATTTATCGATTAACACTAGTGACGCCGACTCAATTTAATATTTCATCAACGAGTTCATCTGGGGTCAACAATACGATATCAACGGTCATCGACAAGGATACAACTGAACAGTTCACAATAACAACGAATGATAATAATTTGGCTAGGGTTTCAGTAACATGGTATGTGGAATTCGTAGCGGATTTAAGTAAATAATTAAACCACTAGAGGTTTCAATTGAATTCTTTTGTAAAAAATAGCATGTCATCACCGATGAATTCATTGAATCAATGTCGATATAACACGATCAAAGAATTTCAAACAAATCTCAAAACCCTTTTTGAAGAGTACCGAACAAAAATAAAAAAATACCGGCGAAGAATCATTGCCATCGATGTAGCTGTATACTCGATGTCTGGCTTAATTACCGGCGTTGGTATTGCTATATCATAAGTTACAATAACATCTCCGGCTGTTATTCCGGTTTGTTTATCTGCGGTGCCAGCCGCCGCAGGAATAGCCATCGCGATAGCAAACAAAATATCATCATGTTCTCAACGAAAACTGCACGATTACACTAGATATGCTGCTGTATCTTGCGTGTACTCGCAATTATCTAAGTTGATAGCATCGTCGCTCGACGACACGACAATAACCGAGGATGAGGTTTCGAGTCAACTAGATTAGAGCGAGACAACAATAATAACAATGACAACACCGCAAGAACTACTTCAACGAATAGTAAAAAATATCGAACCGAATCAACGAATAGCGGAAAATACCACACCGGTGAAAACCAGCATGATCTCAATAACATCAACTAATCCTGAATTCAGTATGAATTTCCCTACTCCGGTTCCCGTGAAGGAAATAGTGCTAGCAAAATTACGAGTGTATCACAGTTGGCCTAACATTAGGTCGGTAGCATTTGGCGGTCAACAACCGAATAATTCCCTGGTGTTTGCGAGTAAAAATAGAGAAGACGGGACTCCAGACTGGAACGTTGTTTCGCTACCATCAGGGTCATACCAAATCGAACAAATCAATAATGAATTACAACGCAGAATAAAATCCATTACTGGAAGAGAATAGAAAATTGCTATAACGGTTCACGAGCCAACATTATCATCTGCCATCGAGATAAGCTCACCCGGATATGTCGTAGATATCTATCAGAGTTCTATAAAAACAATACTGGGTTGGCCTGAAAATCCACCTCGACAAGAAGAAACTGTTAATATACCCGAACCTAAACTCTCTAATTATATTACCGACAAAATAAAACCTGATAATCCAGTAAAAAGTTATAACGAATAGACCAAGTTGAATTTTTCCATAGGAATGATAGAAGATCGCGTTAATAGAAGATTCGACAAGATAAAATAACTGATAATTTCATAGCGATGAATAATGATTTTTCACTGTTGTTAATATCTCTTAAATCCGGTACTCTCACCCGAGATGAATTTATCAGCGTCGTAGAAACATGTAACAAAATCATCACTGACATGGAAACATTTCATTCGCAAATTATTCAACTGGTATTAGGTGAAAATAATCCTAAAACGGGAACGGAGTTTGCGACAGTATATAATATACGCGTAGAAGATATTCCCACATTCAAACTACACGGATATAATATCTCAGAACTACAAAAATCTCTGAATGATGCCACTGACGTTGGTTTCAAAAGAATCCACGACGCATGGAAAAAAATGTCACAACCAGAAACAACAATTCTCAAATATAATAACGACCCAGACGGCAATGGTATGCACATAGCACCGCTCAACGTAAATATATATTCGGTGATAGCATTGAATTTAGTATGTGATGTTTTTGAAGGAAGCTATCAAATAAATCTCGAGCGATCAAATCAAGCTCAACAATCCTAATGATAACCTAGTTATAAAGCACCGTTTGATTGCACATTAGCAAGCTTGGACACGAAACATGTGGTGACATTCAGAAGCAGAGCATTTGGTGTTTTGTTTAAAAATATGTAATATTAATTATACCTAGAAAAATGAAAGGTTGTATGTATTGCTTCCAAATACCTCAACAATCTCTTAATAACATTTCGAGAATGAGGCATTAGTGTCAACATACTGAAGTACTGGAAAACAACTACTTTTCCACCTAGTTACACCAAACTTACTCGTTACCTTTTAATGTTTTCCGATAGAATGGAGTTGTTTTCATTTTATGAATATGATTTACTAAATGATAAACTACTAACCAAATTAAGGAAACTCTCGGTATGTTAGAGGGTTTGGCGTAATTGACCTTGCAGTTTTTCATTTTCGTAGGAAGCTGTATCTTTAAAATAAATGATGTTTCAGCAAAAGGTCGGGTCACACTCTTTGCTGCTCCAGCCCATAAATCTGTGTTCTATGTAAAGGCACAGATTTAAAATGCTAAGTCAACTGGACATTCGATTTAGTTTTCAAGAGTGTACGCTTGAATGTCCCCGGGGTACGATAGGAGCGTTATTTATAACCTGTTTTAAAACGTTGACAAGATGATTTTTAATTTCACAATTTAATTACCAAACATATGATTCTTAAACCACTTTAAAAATTATTTTAATTTATTTAAAAGTGCCCCACTTCTACCCTGTTTACCTTTTTCCTATCATCAGGATATCGATCAAATTATAAACTTACTGTGGCATCTTTGAATACACATATACTTTTAATTACAGTAGAAGGTTTGCTGTCCCTATTCTGAAAAGAATAATGCTCGCTAATGCAAACATCGTCCTAATGTTTCATCTGAAATTACTGGGACAATGTAGAACTATTCTCTAAATGTATTACCTTGTTAGGTATTGTATATATGTATATATTTGTTTTGACAAATAGATCAACACCCATATTTTGTAAACTCCTTAAAAAGTATGTATGTTTGTAAGTATGTATGTATGTATGTATGTATGTATGTATGTATGTATGTATGTGTGTGTGTGTGTGTGTGTGTGTGTGTGTGCGTGCGTGCGTGCGTGCGTGCGTGCGTGCGTGCATGCATGCATGCATGTATGTATGCATCTATGTATGTATCTATGTTTTTCTGTCTGTATGTCTGTCTGTCGGTTTGTCTGTTTATATGTCTGTCTGTCTGTATGTCTGTCTGTATGTATGTATGTCTGTATGCATGTATGCATGTATGCAAAGGAAAACTTGAATGCATAAAGGTCTTTCGGATAATAAATACCTAAAGACTCCTTTGCAACATCTTTTATTGATTTTTGTAACGAATAACACATTTCCATTGCAGATTATATTCTTTGGATTTTATGTTTTCTAAATTAAGTTCCTGAGCGTATCAACAATAATAAGTGGAGAATTAGGTACCTCTTTATGGCATAATGATATATGTTAGTAGCATATAGTAAATGATTTTCATATAATGAAAACAACTCCATACTGTCCGTATATATTAATCGTGTCCAAGCTTGCTAACGTGCATTCTAACGGTGCTTTATACGACGTAATCTTGGTTATCATCAGGATAGATGGCCCTTGCATGATTAAAAGAGCGCTTCCTTGTTCGTGTCTCATGCACAAGTCGAATTGAATTGAATAATATGTTTAAAGTGCTTCGTCCGTGAGGCTCTTAGCACTGGTTTGTCCTTCAATAGAAGGTTATTTAATTATCCTGTGGGTGGGAATTGTGCCGCGCACCCACTAGGCGTTTATGTGATCAGAGATCACTATTTAATTTGGCCGTCACATCTGGTCAATAATTGTACTGACGCGGTGTGATTGGAAGGCCAGGGTGGGTAGGAATGGAACTCATGCACAAGTCACGTAATCTTTCCTATAAATTTGGATGTAGACACAAGGACAAATTAAGTCTCGAGGCATCCAACAGATAACAATTCTAATTGAATACAGACTATCTCTCTTTACCTACTCATCCCTCACCCCCCATTCTCTCTCTCTCTCTCTCTCTCTCTCTCTCTCTCTCTCTCTCTCTCTCTCTCTCTCTCTCTCTCTCTCTCTCTGCGATTAGTGGTATTAGCAGCAGGAATCAACGCCAATGAGCATTCTAGTCCTGACTAAATTAGGAGATAAACTTCAGCGTTTGAATTTGATATTTTAACATATGAAACTAAAATGGTTTCAGTCCAAACTGTCTTATATGTCACGAAACATAATCCCATCAAGCGTATATAGTAGAAGTAGCATATATGATACAAGAAAGTCTGGTAGATAAGCGTAGATGGTCATTTTATTCCTCCAGGTTGTGTACGGAGCACTACAATGAAAGATGTTTAATGTGTTTTAGAGTGAAATTTTGGAAAGAATGGATCATTTTGGTTTGAGATCTGGGAAAAGCGAGACACTTGACTTGTCGAGAACTGCACTCCCATTTTGATTTAGAATACAGAGCAACAGGATGTACAGAATATGTATCAAAGTTCAATACTGTATTTAAAAACATAAATAAAAATCGATTAATAAGGCCGTCTATACCCTGTTCTAAGAACACAACTTGTATTGTATGCGAATGTCACAGCTGCCGATACTAATTGGTACTAATTTGCTTGCCCGCGTAACGTTGGTTGTATACAAGTGTGTGTGTCTGTGTGGGTGGGTGGTGGGAACATGGTTGATAGGTCACTTATTGCGCCTTCTCTAAAACGAATAATTTTGATATTTCTAGTGAATTCATTAAATTCCCTCGGTTATATATTATTGAGTTACTATAATTGAAAGGCACCATTAACGAGTTTGAAGAGTAAAATGAAATAACAACATCATGTTTATTACAATATTATTATTATTATTATTATTATTATTATTATTATTATTATTATTATTTACATTTATAGCCTCCAGTTTGTTTGTGGTGGGGAATGCATGTAAGTTGCTCAACCTCTTTGTCATATTAGATCTACAAGGAAGGAAATATCTATACATTTTAAATGTTTTATATGAGAGAAAAAAAGCACAAATTTAAGAAACTACATTCACAAAACGTGTTATTTAAATAAATGATTGAACATTAGCGCTTACCAATTTCGAATGATATTTGTAACTTTATGAACATTGCTAGCGTTTTAATTCGATTTAGAACAGACAGTTCAGCGATATTTCATATGAAATGAGTACAGATCAACGATTATATTAATCACACATCGACTGATCCAATTAAAAGTTCAACATCATGTAGTGAAACGATTCTGAAATGCAATTGGATGACAGTATATGTATGCGTGTATGTGCATCTCTATAGGTATGTACTTGATCCTGAAATTAGTTATATTTGTTTTATTATTATTATTATTATTATTATTATTATTATTATTATTATTATTATTATTATAACTATAATTATTATTATTATTATTATTATTTATTATTATTATTATTGTTATTATTATTATTATAACTATAATAATAATAATTATTATTATTATTATTATTATTATTATTATTATTATTATTATTATTATTATTATTATTGTACTTGTTACGATTTGCTTTCATCCTGGATGCACAACTGACGGCCATGGCTGTCTTGGAATTACTTGAAATTGCTACAATAAATGCTTTTGTTACGGGGTATGCAACTCTACTACATGTATTCGATTTTCTATGTTTATGAATAAAGCTCTGACAAATTTCTTCTAGAGGGGTTTGCGAGCGTACATTCACACACATATACGTACGATTACACATACATTTAGACACCTATTTATCAAATTGTTATAGCTAGGCAATAAACAGTCGAGAACTTAGTAGAAATCATCGTTATCATAAATGTTGACTGACTTTACCTTGTAGTGAATGCTCTCAAAATTGTGTTTCCCACTTTACCAATTTATTGACCGAGATTGAAATGCATTTGTTTGAGAGCTCTTAATACAGTTAGACTTTGTATTTTATCTACTTAATACGTTCTTTTCTATTTCCAGAGTGGTTACGAATACCGGTGTCATTACTGTGACTTGTAATGCTTGCCTCGACTATTTCCATTGACAATTGCTGGTCTGAAGAAGATAAATTATATCTGTACAGATATGTTGGGTCCCTGACAACCATTCCAACATTTGAATTTTAAAATGTCCGTTTCTGTAAGAAATATCAATAAAACATACTATTAAATCATAATATCTATCATGGATATGATCATGTGTATTTGATGGCATCTTGGTAATGATCAAGGAACCACAAGGAAACATTATCTTGGAATTGCGTTTTATCCTTTAATAATAGATTTACCTCATTAACATTAGTATGACTATGTCTATACAAATAAACTCGAAAGCTATCAAATTAGTTTGATAAATATTTATAATGCATGCATTTCGGATAGGGCATATCAGGATATTTTTCAACGAATCAATCTTTAATGTCACAAAGTGTGACAATCTGCATGCAGCTTTACTTTTACTGCTAACATGGCCAAAATACACCCCCAGGTGAAATATTATTCTTATAGAGTTAGGTTATGTTTAATTTCTTACATAAAAAGTGTAAGAAATCAAATATAACCTAGCTTTACTCACTCAACAGCATATCAGTCTCTGGATGCGAAAATAATTTTAGCAGATACCAAACGGATAATAGTACACATATCACATTGTGCACTGAATTTAGTTGTCCATTTCTAATCAATTTGCAAACATTTCATTGAGAAAACGGGATTCACATTCACTGAGATAATCTACACACACATTCTATCCAAATGTAAATATCTGTCTCGGATGTTTTGTGAAACCAAGTTTGATAAGTTTGTTTTGCAGAATATTCTCCTGTCAGGCTTGAATTATCCTCAATAATATCAACTGTAAGGCCAATTACACAACACTATGAGGTGCCCTAATTGGCTGACATTGTGATGTATCGTCGTTCTTACCCGCACGTATGATAAGAATAATGTTAGACTGGAATTTGCTTACAATTTTCATTTATAAAATGAAATCATACTTGTACAAGATTGTCTAGCGTGTGCAATATATATTCGGTTAATATCGGGTTTGTAAATAGTCTTGCAGTTTATCGAATCACGTCATATCTACAGTATATTATACAATTATTAGCAATGTTTGCTTAGATCGTTATATAGGAATATGAAGAGATAAACAAATAGTGGGAAAACATTTTTTATGTAAGAAATCAAACATAACCTAACTATATAAGAATAATATTTCACCTGGGGGGTGTATTTTGGCCATGTTAGCAGTACATTGGTCCATTTGTGCCATTTTGTTGTTTGATTGTTGCTGTAATATTGTGTATGTTTAAAATATGACATGATTCATGTTTAGAATGTGGCTGAACGAAAGAAACCAAAACATGTTAGTAGTGAGTTAGGCCGAAACATTTCTGTTTACATGAAGCGCAAACATGTGCCAAATAAATCCTGAAAGTCAAAACTTCATTACGTTGAGGTTTTGGCCGTTGACGGTGATGTTGGTATCACCATAGCCCTTTCTAGGGGCAGTCTGGTGCATGATTTCAGTCGTATTGGTAATGATGGTGAGACCGAAGTTTGCGCAGGAGCTGGAAAACATTCAACAATGCATTTATGCACAGTTGTGCATATATTTTTGTACGCATCGTTCCAAGATGTGGTCTTGTGATAGTTGAGATTAGTTTGAAGGAGGCGGTGTTTCTCATGAAGCAATTGCTTGATCTCGTCGCAGTTTTCATCAGACCAGAATCGATGCTTTCTGGTTTAGGGTCGTAGGATTTCCGAAGCTGTTCTGTCGACCAGCTTTCTGAATGCCGCCTAGTCGGTCTCCATATTCTGATTGTCGACAAGGGTGGATTTCAGACGTTCTTCCTGGGCATTCAAGAGAACCTGTTTGGTACTGGGTCATTTCAGCTTGGTGATGCTTAGTCGTTTTTGAGCTTTCTTTCCCTGTTGGTGCCGTTACGGCTCTGTGATAATGAGGTGGTGGTCTGTACAGCATTCTGTGCCTCACAAAGATTTGGTCACACTCACATCTTGCCTAACCTTTTTTCTGTTATTTTCGTATTCGATGACGTGCCAATACTTAATGCGAGGATGTATTCATGACGTCGAGTTACGGATAGGAAGGCGGAAGACTGTATTAGTGTTCAGCAGTTCATGTTCAGTGCACGTCTCGAGCAAAAGAGACCGTTGCTGTGTCATTGACCCACTCCATGCTTTCATTGCACTCCAACCCAAGCAACGTAATCAATGCCTACTCCTGTGTTGAATTCGTCATGAATGACGAGCTTATCTGCCTTTGGAACGTCAGAAATGACTGAGTGACGATCCTCATAGACCTTGACCTTCACTTCATCTGGGTTGTTCTAGGTTGGAGAATTCCATGCGCCAGGTGAGAGAGGAACGAACCACTTTTTCGTCTTCTTGCCATTTACTGTAGATCTTGTCATACATATCAAATGGCAGGACAACCAAATCAGAAAAAACCTAAGGCTCATCTGGACCCTATTTATGCAAATGACGAACCATTTAGTAGAATTGTGTTGTATTGTGTCGGATCCTTACCTAAGACCAAGTCAGGTAACCAAAACCTGTTGAACATTATTTGTGCGTCGACAAGGTTTCCAGAGGCAATTCCTTTGAGAAATTTTAAACCTAAAACATTAGTAAAAGTTTTGATAAAGTATTCATTACTACATTTTTCCTTCCTAAATCTGTCTAATCGGGTTAAAGGTCAAATTTTGGTCTGTAACTTTCCAAACTATTATGGTTGAGATTGGCATTGAGCAATTTAATTCAAAAATGAAATTATGGTTTGAACGAACTTCAGTGGAAAGAACATTTGAGTCTGATAATGGAGTTCTGTATTTCTTGCGAGATCTTCAAAAGTGGCTTCAGATTTGATTTTATGGACCTTATAAAGTTAAGAAGAAAATAAATGAGTTAAATTAAATATTAGTCATTGTCACGGAATGTTGTAGTTTTTATTTAGGAAAGACATGAACTCGGGTTTCGTTTATCGTGTGCAACGATACCCGAGGGTGATTTTTTTATTTATATATATATATATATATATATATATATATATATATATATATATATATATATATATATATATATATATATATATATATATATATATGGGCAGTTGTACTTCGGAATCGTGAGTACAATTCGCTATATGCCGCTCGTGCAAAGTGTTCTTGATACGGAGCACGAATCCGTATAAATACTTTGCTATATGTAAAGGGTCTTTACATTACTACGGGTTTTGTCAACAAGCGGCTGGTTTCAAGGACTGTAGCTATAGGGTTATAGATCCGAGGGAGGGAGGATTGCACAACTTTAGCTGTAGGGGTAAGTACATTTTTGATACTGAGTGATAGCTTTTTGTATCACTATATTTACCTTTGCGTGTTTGTTATAGTTTTACACAGCATAATACTCGTGTTCGCGAGGCATTTAAATTGGTAAAGTAAAGCTATATTTTGTTAAAATATAATTGTTTACTATTCAGCATTATCAAACAGGGAAGGTGTACTATAGAACCTGTCATTATGATAATAATAGTCTTGATAATTTACCGTGTATAACGTCATTACGTTATGTCTGTATCAAGGTTAGTACACGGTGTTGGGTATCTTTTCAGCTATTTGTACGAGGGTGTTAAACGTCCGAGGTGCCCGGAGCTGTCAAACGTCGGGAGCTGTGATTAAATGCACTGGTGTGTCCAGAGCTGTTTAATGTGCCGGAGTGTCTAACGTCTAGCGTCCGGAGTGTCTAATGTCAAGGGTGACAAGGGTGACTCAGCTGTGGAGCTGTCTAAATGACCAGAGTGTCTGGAGGGTCTAATGTTTCGTAGTATTCCGAGGGTCCGGAGTCTGTAGAAACTGTGAAGTTCTATTGTACCAGCTGTGGAGCTGTATACTAATAGTTGATTATATATATTTATTCGTAAATTGTTAGCCGTTGGCTAATGTGGGTTTGCGGAACCCAGTATATGGTTTGAGACTGGAAAGATAAGTTATCTGTCCTGTTATTATTTTTCAAATATAGTTCCGCTACTTGAGCGTATACATTTTTACTATGAGTAATCCTGCATTGTTTACTACGTGAGTAAACTGTATTCATGTTTTTTTTGTATAATTTTTTCGCTGGGGTTTTGTATCAGTTTTTGTATCATTGATTCGTATCATTGTTTTGTATCATTGTATCATTTATTTGTATCATTATGATTCGTTTGCATCTCCTAGTCTGTGCGTAATTATGTATAATTAAATCCAATATTTGGATTACAATACGCACGCATTTCATTGTTTTGTTTCTATACATTTATCGCCACATTAAATCATAATTTTTATATCTGTATCATCAAAGCGTGTTTTGTTGTTAATCCGAAGTGGTCCGTCCCGGTTATCTTGTTACAATTGGTGTCAGAAGTGGGATCATTTCGGATTTAACAGAGCACTGAAATTGGTTTGTAGGTTTTTGTCTTTCAGACTCGCTTGATAAAGTATAGAGGGGTTAGGTAGGTATCTAATGTTATTTTATTTCTTTGTATTTATTTAATAATTGTGTTGCAATTCTGAGAAGGGAAATACGGTTTACTGGTAATTGTGTGTTTTGTTAAGCCTGGACTTTAAGGTTGGTCACTGCCAAACTTCTGAAATGTCTTCTATGAAAGAACTGGTAGAATTGGGGAAACAGTTCGGTTATGATGGGGAGTCCCTTAGAAATTTCGTTCGTGAGGAACAGGCTAGGGAGAGGGACCAAAGATTAAAGGAGAGGGAATTAGAAAGGGAAACCAAGAGGGAAATGCTAGAATTAGAAGAAAGGAGAATGGCTTTTGAAAAAGAAAAGATAGAACTAGAAAAACAGGCAGAAAAGGAAAGGATAGAACTAGAGAAAGGGAAGATAGAATTAGAAAAACAGGCAGAAAAGGAAAGGATAGAATGGGAAAGGAAGCAGAAAGGGAGAAGATAGAAAGGGAAAAACAGGTAAGGTTAGAAACTTTGGAGATAGAAGATAGGAATAGGCAGAGGGAGCATCAAAGGAATTCTGAGTTATTGCAAGCTATAAAAGAGGGGGAACATGATGTTAAACTGAGGGGTCCAAAATTGCCCCCATTTGAAGACTATAAAGATAATATGGATAGTTATCTAAATAGGTTCGAGAGGTATGCTACGTTACAAAAATGGAAGAAAGACGATTGGCCGCTTCACCTTAGCGCGTTACTGAAAGGTAAAGCGTTAGACGTGTATTCGCGTTTATCCACGGCCGATTCGCTCAATTACCCCGTGTTGAAAGAGGCACTTCTCAAGAAATATGAACTGAGCAAGGGTTTCGCAAGAAATTTAAATATAGCAAACCCGAGAGAGGCGAAACATTCACCCAGTTCGTCAGTAGGACTTATAATTACTTGCAGCGATGGGTGGAATGTGGTAAAGTCGTCAAGACATTTGGGGGTCTTGTTGATTTCTTGCTTCGTGACCAATTGTTAACAACATGTGGTAAGGAGCTATATTTATTTTTGAAGGAAAGGTCCTTCGCAAATATACACGATATGGCCACACAGGCGGATTTGTTCGCTGAAGCCCGGGGAGGTTCGCAGAATGTCGTCACGCGAGATATCCAAGGGGGGAATCGGGTCAAAGACAGAAAACCCAGGGAACCTGATAAATCAGGTGGGCGTAACCAGGGGAAGCAGAGTGACGCGAAATGTTTCATTTGCAAGGAAGTGGGTCATATCTCCCATTATTGTCCTAAGCGGAAGGGACCAGTCCAGAAAGTCGCGGTAGCCATTAGAGGCAGAAGGTCGGTAAACAGAAAACTAGATGTTTCCCAGCAAGCTAAGCGGGAAGCAGTACGCGAACCGGTGACGCGTTTAGAGACCAATTGCGATGCAATCCAATCAATCGGTACATGTATTTTTCCAGAGGCACGGGTGCCGATCGCAAACGGCACTGTCAACGGACAAGAGGTCACAGTTCTACGAGACACTGGATGCACTACTGTAGTCGTGAAACGGAGCTTAGTCCGCGATGATCAATTGCTTGGGTTTAAATCACCTTGCATGTTACTTGACCAGACAGTCGGCCATGTTCCAGTCGCCAGGATAATGGTAGAAACACCTTTTTTGACAGGGACCGTGGAAGCTTTGTGCATAGCCAACCCGATATATGAACTTACTATTGGCAATGTACCGGGTTCGAGACTTCCAACCATAGAAGATTTCAGATTTCCTATCATCCAAGCGGTACAAACTAGAGCTCAAATTAAGGAGCAAAATAAACAATTACGTAAATTGAAAGTACCAGAAGCCATTACTGATATCTCCCGCGAAGAATTTCGAAATGAGCAAAAACGTGACGAGTCTTTACGTGCAATTTCAGAAAAAACATTAACGGGTACAGTGAAAAAGTGTAAGAACGGGGGTTCCTCTAAATTCCTTCCTCGAAAGGGTTTAATGTACAGGGAATATTCTACATCAGACAGGAAGTTCCTGCAACTAGTGGTTCCCCAGAATTTGAGGTCACATGTACTCAAGGTCGCGCACGAGTCGAGTATGGCGGGTCATTTAGGCGTAAAGAAAACAACGGATAGGGTATTAAGAGAATTTTATTGGCCTGGTGTCAACAGCAATGTAGCGCGGTTCTGTCGCTCGTGCGACATTTGCCAGAAGACTACCCCTAAAGGTAGGGTAACTAGAGTACCGTTGGGTCAGATGCTGTTGATAGATACTCCGTTCAAAAGAGTAGCCATCGACATTGTAGGACCAATATTTCCACATACAGATCGAAAAAACCGATACATTTTGACGCTGATAGATTACGCTACCAGAGATCCAGAAGCCACAGCTCTGCCATCAATTGAAACAGAACGTGTAGCTGAAGCGCTCGTAGACATGTTCAGCAGGGTCGGAGTGCCCGAGGAAGTTCTTACAGATTGTGGAGTACAATTTACCTCAGATCTCATGGCAGAAATTAGTAGGTTGCTATCCATTAAACAATTACGTACAACACCCTACCATCCTATGTGCAACGGGTTGGTCGAGAAATTCAACGGGACACTGAAGCAAATGTTGCGGAGGATGTGTGCGGAAAGACCGAAGGATTGGGATAGAATGCCCTTCTGTTCGCATATCGTGAGGTTCCTCAGGAAAGCTTAGGTTTCTCCCCGTTTGAACTATTGTACGGTAGGACAGTCCGTGGTCCTATGCGTATACTTCGCGAACTGTGGTCGGACGAGGTCGTGGACGAAGAGGTTAAGACAACTTACCAATATGTGGTTGATTTGCGCCAAAGATTAGAAAGTACATGTCAGCTGGCTCAAGAAGAACTCGTGAAATCAAGTCGTAGATACGCAAAGTATTACAACCGAGGAACGCGGAGGAAAAAGTTTGACGTAGGAAATCAAGTGTTGGCGCTTCTTCCAACGAATAACAACAAGCTGCTAGTTCAATGGAAGGGGCCATATGAAGTCAAACGGGTAAAGGGCGAAATGTATTATATCGTTGAAGTAGAGGGAAAATCGAAAACGTTTCATGCCAATATGCTTAAACTCTACATAGCGAGACCTGGACAAACAATTGATAAAGGGATCTTGAATGTAGTATGCGTAGCGGTGATAGAAGATGGGTCTAATGATGAAGGGGAATTAGTCTCCAGTAAAGGATTACCATTTGAATACCCTATTGACGTAGGCAAAGAAAGTATTGACCAGATAAATATATGCCCTGATTTTTCGGAAGGTCAGCGTACACAGATCATGGAGGTTTTTTCTACATACCCAGAGGTGTTTACGGACAGACCAGGCCGTACGAATCTAATTCGACACGAGATAAAATTGAATACATCTGAGCCTATCAGCATTAAAGGATATAAGATACCCTTTAATGCACGAGAGACTATCAACGAAGAAGTGACCAAAATGTTAGATCAGGATGTGATCGAACCGTCAAATTCCCCATACTCGTCCCCTGTGGTGTTAGTCAAAAAGAAAGATGGTACCAACCGGTTTTGCATCGATTTTCGACAATTAAACAAGATCACCGTATTTGACGCAGAACCAATGCCTGATATGGAAGATGTACTTTCGAAATTGGCAGGCCACCAATACATTTCCAAATTGGATTTGAGCAAAGGATATTGGCAGATACCAATCTCTGATAATGCCCGCAAATTGACGGCATTCACGACTCCAAAGGGACTTTTCCAATTTAAAGTCATGCCGTTTGGTTTAGTAAATGCCGGAGCGTCGTGCGTCCGTCTTATGCGTAAACTGTTTAACGGAATGGAAAGCGTCGACAGCTTTGTTGACATTTTTGTTTACACGCATACATGGGATGAACATGTAAGGGTATTGCGGGATTTGGTCATTAAACTTCACACTGCAAATCTTTCAGTTAGGCCTACTAAATTTAGCATAGGATATTCAAGTCTAGAATGTTTGGGATATCTGGTAAGTGGACTAGGCCAGTTGCAACCTCAGCCAGATAAAATAGGAGCAATTAGGGATGCACCTAGACCAGAGACAAAAAAACAAGTGAGATCATTCCTAGGTCTAGTGGGGTTTTATAGGAAATTCGTCCCCAACTTTTCAGCTATTGCAAGCCCATTAACAGATTTGACTAAAAAGGGAGAACCGAATAAAGTTTCATGGGGTGCATGCCAGGAAAAAGCCTTTAAAGCTTTAAAACATAAACTGGTAAGTGCACCAATTTTAAAGTTGCCAGACTTTGATAAACCTTTTGTACTGAGGACTGATGCGTCCGATACGGGTCTTGGGGCTGTTTTGCTACAGGAGCAAGGGGGTGTGAAATTGCCCATTGCTTATGCAAGTAGGAAATTACTCCCTAAAGAGAAGAATTACTCCGTGATTGAAAAGGAGTGCTTAGGCTTAGTATGGGGAATAGGGAAATTCCACACGTACCTTTTTGGGAGGGAGTTTACTTTGCAAACGGACCATCAGCCACTCTTATATTTGAATAAAGCGAAGGTTGCCAACGCAAGAGTGATGCGTTGGGCGTTATCTTTGCAGCCGTATTGTTTCCGAATCGAGGCGATTCGAGGCTCAGAAAATGTAGGGGCTGATTTTTTAAGTAGGGTGTAGTGGGCAGATCATTTCGTTCAGCCTACAAATTTTGGATGGTTCATATCTCACATTCCGTGATTATTCTAAAAGTGATACCACTTTTTTTAGAAGGGAGGTATTGTCACGGAATGTTGTAGTTTTTATTTAGGAAAGACATGAACTCGGGTTTTGTTTATCGTGTGCAACGATACCCGAGGGTGATTTTTTTTTATTTATATATATATATATATATATATATATATATATATATATATATATATATATATATAGCAGCAGAGAGGGTGAATCCTACAACATTTTTTGTTTTTATTTTTGATTATACCCCCTCCAAATAACACTTGACCCTTCTCGCGAAAAAATAAGTCTCTGACCCTTGTCTGAAAACATTCGCGTCGCAACGTCGTTGTCACTCACCCCCTCTGCTGCTAGAACTTTCAGTTGGGGTTAACCGAATATTTGATCAAGTCCGATACGATATCGTGTCCTAGGGTCTGCTAAATTTATTGTCACAAATCCGTGTGGTTTTGACTGAGCGTGACTAAAGAAATTTCTAAACTGATAATGATTCATATCACCGCTGCACCAAGTTTGATGAATATTTCGTAGCGTATGAGTATCAACGCCGTTAAATACACACAACACATTGCAATTATCTCTGATCACTTTTGGTATTTGTGTGTACCGTTGAGTGACATAGATCACATCAGTGTTTTTATGCCTGCCTCGGGAAAATATTCTAGCAGGATTTTTTTGATTATCTAACATGATATCATCGTATACCACTAAATTGTTAATACTTCCATCGATGTCTTCCACGGAAGGGGCTTCCTCTATATCAGTAATAAACTCAATAAAATCTTCATCGATTTGAAATTCTTTTGCTTTCTCGTTAAAATCCTTTAGCACTTCATAGCATCGCTGATCGTCTACACTCGGGGCTATTAAATACAATTTGTTCCATTTCATCCATCTCGTTATCAAATTAAGTAGCAGTTGTGTCTTTCCGCTTCCAGATGGTCCGATTATAATCATTCTAATTGAATTCGGCAACATTTCATGATGTTTAATAGGTTCCCGTCGTCGGGTAGCTGAATAATCAATTATATTCATGCCGTTATATATAAATTATGGATCTATATTGTGTGAAGTGTAAAAAACGTACTGGCACAGATGACTTGACGACGATTACAACTAAAAATAACCGATCAGCGCTTTCTGGTAAATGCGTACAATGTAGTACAAAGAAATTTAGATTTGTTTCTAAACCCAAGGAACTCAAGGAACCTTTAAAAAAAAACGAGGAGGTGATATCGCAGCCAAATTAGCAAAACTCCCTGGAACCCCATGGGCAAAATACCCTGGAGAAAAGCACCTTCCAGGATATAGCTACTGTGGACCGGGAACAAGACTTGATATCAGACTCAATGATCAAAATCAGCCCCGACCCGGTGAGGAACCAATAAACGCTATTGATAAGGCCTGTCACCTTCATGATGTATCTTATAAAAGCAGTAATCTGCAGCACAGGCATCTAGCAGATGTGAAATTAATTCATGCGTTAAATGCTATTTCTGATAAATCTTTCAAAGAAAAATTGGCTTCCTTTTTGATAAAATCGGCTATGAAAAGTAAATTGATGTTAGGTGCTGGTAATTAATAACAACATGGAATCTATTTATTATTCCCCAAGAGGATACTGGAGGGGTAAATCAGCAATCCATAAACTCGCTAGCGCTGCGAAAGTGAAAAAAACCACTGCGGCTCATTGGTTATCCAAACAGGCACTATGGCAAATTTATCTACCACCGCCTAAACAAATCAATTTCTCGCATTTTGATGTGACCGGACCCAATGAAGTTCATCAGGCTGATCTATTATTTCTGCCACATGATCGTGGTTACAAATACGCATTAACCGTAGTTGATATTGCAAGTCGATACAAAGAAGCAGAACCGTTAAAAACAAAATCAGCCACTGAAGTGGCTTCTGCATTTGAAAGGATTTATCGAAGGAGTCCTCTGCACTGGCCAAATCTGTTACAAGTTGACCCGGGCAAGGAATTTCAGGGTGCAGTGTTATCTACAATGAAATATCACAATGTCGCTATCAGACGAGGGCATACTGCACTGCATCGTGATCAGGCCATTGTAGAACGGTTTAATAAAACCCTTGCTGAGCGGTTATTTGGATATCAATACGCAAAAGAATTCATCCAAGAAAAAAGATCCCGTGAATGGGTTAAAAGGTTACCAGCTGCGATTACTGCACTGAATAACGAGATTACTAGAACCATCAACATGAAACCTATCAATGCGATTAAAAAGAAGTCAATACCTGAAATGGAAATTCAAAAAGATTTTAGCGTTTCCCAACCAATTCTTGGTAGTAATGTCATTGTGAGGTACTTATACGAACCAGGAGAGCTTGAGGGTGGCACAAAAAGGGCTACTGATCCTATTTGGAGTGTTACTGCACACAAGATATCTAGTATAACACGATCTACGGGTAGACTTCCAATCTATAAACTGGATTCAACTGCCCCTCAACTGGGTTTTACTAGACAACAATTACAAGTGATACCTGAGGATACTCAATTACCACCACATGGGCTTAACTAGCACCCTTGCGTCTATTGCACTCAAGACAAGTCAACATCACATTATTTCTGACATGACCGAGATTGTTATTTTTTCTGTCCACGGTGAATTGGCGAGGATCCTTATCCGAATACTGCCAACGCATTATACAATTGCAACTCGCGCAGTGATTATTCTGTTGTTGCTTCAGAGTAATTATTAATTCAGCATCAATATCAAATTCTCGTTGTTTTTTTTTGTCTTGTTGTTTGTAACCGGAGAGTTTTTTATCAATAATATCATCTATTGTGGTGTCATTATCATTGCTAATGATTTCATCATCGCCTGACTCTGTCAGGACAATTCTTCGAAGTTGATTTATTTTTCGTACTCTAGACACTGCGAGATAGACTAAATTCGACCATTCTATGCGATTATCTACTATCCAAACAGTTGTATCCGATATAGTCAATCCCTGTGAAGAGTGTATTGTTGCTGCATAACCTAGCGTCCATGGGGATTTATTAGCACGCAATGCATCTTCAACGACATTGATATCAACCAGCACAATATCATTTAATACGAGAATCTGTCTTTGAAATCCTTCGGATTTTGGTCCTGGAATATCAACTTCGATGTTCTGTTTTCGTGTATCCGATGGCCTATAACATAACGGTACTGGAAGTGTTGCAAATTTTTGTTTATGCAATTCAAATAACTTCATCTGAAGTGTGTCCCTGACTATTTTTCTACTTGCAATGATTAAATCATTTGGTCTCCACGCTTCCCAAAACTCATTCATGGGAGTTTCCGAAATTATTTCACGGGCTATTTCACACTGGATTCTATCCGGTTGTAATCTAATTAGTTTCTTAAATTCTTTTAATTCATTATCAAGTGATCTATGATCGGTATCAATTTCTTCATAATAGTCTACAAAACCCTTTAGCCATTCATGGGGGGATGCACCGACAAATGGTGGAGGTTGGCCGTGATCACCGCACATGACGACTTTTGTATTCTTCAATAACAACCACTCAAGAAATATTTTTAAGACATCTTCGGACACTGTGTCTGTTTCATCCCACATGATAATTTCAGGAATAAATTTCTCTCCCATGCGCTCAGGAGTCCATTTATCTCCCTTCCATCTAAAGAAACTATGATAAGTGCAGGCATTTACCCCTCGTTGTTTCATCTCTCTGGCGAGTCTGTGAGTCGGTGTTAGCACAATCATGTTTGATTTCCCACGATATAACTCAATTGCCCGGGTTGTTTTTCCTGACCCGCCACAGCCGTTTAAATAAACTGTTTTATATCTACAGATTGGATCAGAAATCGGTGGTGCACTAGAAAATTCTGAACACTGATTGCTTTCTAAGTAATTATTTTCAATGGTAACATCTGCTGATGGAATATAATCATGAAGCATTTCCTTCTTAATTCTCCATGACCCCCAATTCTCGTTGCCAGTAGCCTTAAAATCAGCCATTTTGCTATTTATGTAAAATGAGTCAGTAGCAACTCTAACTGCGGTGGTAGGAAATCTATTGATCATTGAAAACAGATTGATAGAAGCATAACCAAGCATAGAAGCTCTCAAATATGTGTACTGCTGATGGTATCCATCAGTGTAAGTAACAATTGTACCCAATTTGGTTCCATCGGACATAAATGCGTCCTTACGATTGACATATAAGCCCCTATTCGTTAAATCTTTGATTACAAAATCGTATTCAGCATTGTCTATAATCAATCGTGAAGAATATCTCGTATTATCATCTTTGCCACCTTGGGTAAATTTACCGATTATTCTTCGTCCAAGATCTTTTGCTTCATTGTTTCTGATTTCAAATAACTGTCTGGACCAATCCATGATTTGTTGTTCATTAAAATCAGGAAACATTTTTCGCTCTTCGCTAATTATTTTTTCTAGATCAGGTTGTGGTAACCAGACTGATTTCTGTGCTCGATAGGATATAATTGCTTCACTGACAATTAATGATTTTAACATCTTACAATCAAGCATATACCGTAATAACACTATTGGCATCCAGTGTTTTTCAGACATGTGTTTACCAATCCAAAGATAACTACACGGATGAAGCCCTTCAGCCATTTCAAATGATACTACACAAGCGAATCCGGTTAAATCGAAATGTGGCAGTGGTCCATTAATAGCAACACGGGTCATTTCGTGTGTAGGGTGTCCAAATCGTTTGAAATATTTCTCACACTCTCCATACCCAAGAAAACTTCCTGGATAACATGCAATCATATCAACTGAAATAACGGTATCAGCGGTGTATTTTGTGTTCCATAATCCTCCATGGCTGTATTCAAGACAGGACAATTTGACATCTGATAAGAACTCACTTCGGGTTGGTTTCCACGCGTTTTTCTTCCTAGCAAAATGTGCTACAACTGATGGAAGTGTAAAACAGTTTGCTAATAATTGATCGTTGTCTTCCTCCCCAGAACTCTGGGGAGAAAATTCACTAGCTAGTTGCTTCATTTGATTATGCAGCTCTTCAGTACGGTACAATTCTCCGTTGGGTCTTACAAACTGATCAAATCTACATTCTTCGTCTGAAGTACTATGAAATAGCCACACTGACACAGGATCGTTTTTACTCAAATGGTAAATAGCATCAAATAATTTCTGCTCTGAAAAAAACTCTTCGGTTCCAAACAGATATTTTACGGTTCTATCCCGTGGGAATATTGTTACTGCAGATGACCACGCGTGTTCGTTATGATCAATAATCTGTATTGGGTTTCCATTTTTATTATATTTCGATTCGTATAATACTTCTCCGGTGATTGTCCTTACCGATATTGGAAATCTCAATGATGTTTCTAATTTGGCTATATCTTGAATTGTTGCCCCATGCTGTTTCACTGTCAGTTCCCATTCGGTTATTTTTTTTCGTCTTAGATCAGTTAGTTTATTTCCCCGGGACGCATTTGTGAAGTGTTCTATTATTCGTGTTGCTACACAATTGAGCCCTGTCGAATATTTCATGGGTGCTAGTTTTGAAATATCAGGTTTTTCATTGAGTGGATATATCCCGTAAACAACTACTGTGACAGGATAAGATCTTTCGTAGTAGGGTTTATCAAGTCCAGTCAAAATTCCTGGTTTTGAATCCTGAGTCACAGTGACAGTTTTTTTGTCCTTAAGAATAGGCTCGTATTTGTCCCTAATGATCCATTTTCTATTATCACGGATAAGGAATTTTATTCGAAAAAAATTTCTTTCTTCCCCAAGACGTGAGATTATCACTGCTGCTTTTTCATCATTCATGGTAGCGTCAACAACACCATCAATTCGAAATGTTGACCAACAATGAGCTGCCCCATCACGCTTGAATTCATTAAAACAGTCTCTGATTTTACTAATCAAGGTTCTATCAAGAATTTTATTCTTTGGTGTATCAGAAACTCTATCAAGATTGAATTGAACACTTTTCCAGGGCTTAATTTTCGATAATCTCTCGAACTCCTCCATACTATAATTAAAACAAGCATTTAAATGAAAGATTTAAGTATAATGAATCATTGCAAATGGCTTATGATTGGATCAGTGACACCGTGTAACAAATCATGCAGAAATGAATTCTGTTGGTATCATATGCAAAGCTTTCGTCGTGGAAGCCGAGGTCCGTTACCCTGTATTCAATGTGGGGTTGGGGTCAGGGGGAGGTCGCAATTATGTGTTATGTGCGGCGGCAGACGATACAGGGAACTAAAACGCTATTATGATAAAAAAATAAAAAATACTGTCATTGACCCCAACGATGACAAAATAATAAAGACTGCTCAAGATTATATACAGAGACTTATAATTAAACCAAACAATGAATTAGAAAAATAGTGTTATTATACAAATGAACCAAGAATTCAGACCTCACCCCTCCGTGCTTGTTAATTATGAAGCATTCCGTAATGGTATTATCAGAAAATTCTATTTTCGCGTGTCAAAATACAGTACACGCGTACCGTCTATAACACCAAGGGAGACCACTCTTAAATGATAATAACCAAGGGAGTTATCATTGTGATTTAGCGGCTTGGTATTTCTTTTTAGGAAAAGATATATTTTCTTTTTTTTTAGTGTTTAAGTCAAATATTCTGTGTCACGTGCGATTAATGCGTATTTCATAACATAGGATGTGATCCGGAGATACAGGCGTTACAGGATAACACACGTGTATACTTTCTCCCTTAGATTGTGTTAACTTGTTTAATGGGTATTGTGATTCAGCGCTGGGCATTGTTTTGTAAGAAAAGACATGTTTTCAAACAATTATATTCTTTGTTCTAGTGTTTAAGTCAAATATTCTGTCTCATTTAAATACTGTGAAACACCATTAATAAGTAATTCAAGAAAATAAAATAGCATACTTGCGGATTGATGTATTAATTTCCTTTATATACCATATGAATAGTTACAACATATATACGTTAAAAAACGTTATTCTTTATAGACGTGAACAGTGGTCTAACGGTATCGTGTTTGGCTTGTAAACCCAGACAATTATTCTTCACATGTTCGCGCCCCATAGCAGACAATTGTCTGATGGTGAAACGGTTGGATGTTTTTTTTTTTTCTATTTAATTGAGGGGAGGAAGGCACCCCCTCTGTGTTTTTTACATTCACATAACATGCAAACCCATGCTATCAAATTTACGGTAGCGGTGGGTTGTCGGTTTTTGACAACTTACGCAACCATGAATTTGATTTCATGGGTTGCATGTTGAATGTGTAAACACATTAATGCCCTAAAATAAATAACATCCATGGATGTAATTAGCTCTCCGTCACATTTGGGTAGCCCCGTATGGTGTTCAAAATGAATTACCGGCCAAAAAAAGGTTTGGATGCACATTGGGTAACCCCAGAATGAATTATAGGCTAATAGAAACGGTCATAGGGTCATATCTCAAAGAGCGAAAACAAAAAAAAAAAACATTCTGATATAAAACAGAAACAGAAAAATGCTCTAACAAAGGACCCTATGAAAGACACAAAGGCCTAATAAGGGACCCAATGAATGCAAATAGAACCAAAACGGCCTATATCAAGGGGGCCAAATGACTGATAATCGCTCATCATGGTTGATATTTATTTTTGTCTGCATTTATATTTATATATACAGACTGAATTTTTAAAAAAGATATTTATATATACAGACTGAATTTTTAAAAAAGATATTTATATATACAGAATTAATTTTAAAAAATATATTTATATATACAGAATTAATTTTAAAAAATATATTTATATATACAGAATTAATTTTTAAAAAAGATAGTTATATATACAGACTGAATTTTAAAAAAAGATATTTATATATACAGACTGAATTTTAAAAAAATATATTTATATATACAGAATTAATTTTAAAAAATATATTTATATATACAGACTGAATTTTAAAAAAGATAGTTATATATACAGACTGAATTTTAAAAAAGATAGTTATATATACAGACTGAATTTTTAAAAAAGATATTTATATATACAGAATTAATTTTAAAAAATATATTTATATATACAGACTGAATTTTTAAAAAAGATATTTATATATACAGAATTAATTTTAAAAAAATATATTTATATATACAGACTGAATTTTTAAAAAAGATATTTATATATACAGAATTAATTTTAAAAAAAATATTTATATATACAGAATTAATTTTAAAAAATATATTTATATATACAGAATTAATTTTTAAAAAAGATAGTTATATATACAGACTGAATTTTTAAAATATTAACGGCTCATTTATTTTTGAAAAATGAATTAGAAATATGTATTATCATATATGAATTCTGAAATTATGAATAGCATCATAGTTGAAATTGCAAAATTGAAAAATCAGAATATTAGATTGTCAGATGGGTTAAATCCTGATCAAATCAAGTCGGATTTTCAGGATATAGAATACGGAGTTAGCACTAACAAGTATATGTTGCCAAAGAAATATGCACTCATAAAAAAAATTCAAAATTCTATTCGAGACTCTCTTGCATTTTCCAGTGAAGTAGATGTGTTTGTTCCGTTATATACTATCGTGGAAGGAATACGAAAAGAATTGGGTAACGAATATGAATTGAAAAAGGAAGTTAATTCTAAAATTAGAAACTTACGAGCGTTAATTCAAGAAAATGAACTATTTTGATTGACCGGCCCCTCAAAAGATTTTGTCAGACAGTAAAATCTCCTTGAGATTTTCATTTTTTTTGTCATTTTTTGATTGAATCAGTGAAAATATTTCACACTGCGAAAATAAAATAGAATCCTAACAGCTTTGAAAGTTCTTTTAAGAACTTTTCTCTATGGAAAATCCAATGCAAAATCGACTACTTGACCCTACGAGGTTTTTTGATGAAAATCGATGAAAAATGACCAAACATGACTGAAAACAGGCAAAAATTGATGAAAAATGGCTAAAAATCATCAAAAATGAGTTTTAACAGCTTTTCCTTATGGAAAATCCCATGTAAAATCGACTACTTGACTGTAAAATCTCTTTGAGATTTTCAACTGAAAACCACCAAAACTGTCAAAAACAGGCAAAATCAATGGATGAAAAATAAAAATATTTCACAGCAATAAAAAATTGGACCGTTAAGGATGGAATCATCGATGGGAAAAATTGTTTTACAATTGAAAAATGGTTTCTGATTTCAAATAATGGTCAATGAAGCATTAACGACCCGATTGGCTCGTGAGCGACTAGATGCAATTAAGAAATTTATACCAATTCGCGACTCTGTCAGGAATAAACTGCAAGAACGACAGAGTCTTCAGACTGATTTTGCTCTGGGGTCTGAAGAGTTGTTTAAACCAGTAACCACAGCAACGAAGGGGGTAGAGCGTGCTTTACTGGGGGATAGTCCCGAGACGGGGAAATCTGTTATTGGTGAACTTGAAAAAATAGCAGCGAAAACTGAACAAGCAAAACAAATAGAATCAAAGAGAACAGTAGATGATTTACGCATGAGATTTAACGAAGAAGGGTTAGCAGCAATTGATGAGACTGATCCAACAGAAATTCCTACGCTTGTTGTTACGTCCTATGAAGACAGAAAAAAAATGTTGAAACCGGAACATCATAAGTTTGTTAAGAATTTCACTCACTGGGCTGATATATTCTATAAAATCAAAACTGGAAAAAGTCAAAAAAAGACAGATAGTGCATCATACATTGAATATATCAGGATGGTGGATCACGTGTATAATCAATACGAAGAGTTTAAACAACAACAAAAACCGCCAAGATTGCAAAGAAAGCGACAGCAACCTGCAAAGAAAATATCTTTTTCACCTAAAAAACAACAACTATCACCTGATGATGATGATGATGATACTCTTGATTATTTACAAACCACGGATACAGACAAACTAGATGAAGCAGCTGGTTATAGCGGAAGTGGATTAGGAAATCCAAGGATTGGAAACACTTGTCCTGATAGTGTTATCAATGATATATCACGATTAGATGTTCTCATCGGAGGAAAACGAGCTGGAAATAACTCTCCAGAAATAATTAATGAAGCAGCTGATATTTGTAGACGATTATTTGCCGGTGGTATCATGGATATCAAAACCTATCGAGATTTCATTGACGAGTTAGCAAATGGGTATCATAGTGATTAAATAACAATTGAAAACACTATTGCTTCTATAATAATGATCATTCATTACAATCATGATAAACCAACCCTCGTCTATGTAGTTAATTCACGGTTTCCAGTTTATAGAGCATACTACGGAGATGGCCTCGGCAAGACCATTTTAGGATTCTTTTCAAGAACGGCCCCAAAAGTGATGCCGTTAGCTAAACAACTTGGAATGAAAGCCATTGATGTTATTCGTGATAAGGGTATTAGTACTGCTGGAGATCTTGCCGGGAAAGCGTTTTCAACTGCGAAGGATAAAATAACATCATTAGTGGGGCGAAAAAAGAAACCGTTACCGTCTACAGAAGAAATGCCTGCAAGTGTTAGTAAAATTATAAATAACGCAGTAGATGAAAAACTAGCGTCGATGGTAAATCAAGGGGACCTAAGCAATATTGCAAACATGATAGCAGGAAGTGGCCTTAAAAAACCACGACGAAAACGCTAGCGTTTTTCACGATGAAATGGAAAATCCGATTTAGACTCTGATAAATAGAATAAAATGTTCAAAAAATCATCTGATCCAGCATTTGATATAGACGCCCCAGTGCGTAAAGATGATTCTGTACGCGATTATCAATTTTATTCTTATCACGCAGTACAACCAGATCTCCGATCGCGAATTGAACTTCAAGTTCATGATACCAGTAAATATTTTCTACCGTGTGAGGCATTTATTGAAGTAGAAGGAGAACTTGTAACAAATGTTCCAGCTGATACCCCATATGACAATAACTCAAATGTCCGAGTTGGTTTTGTTAATAACGGCATCATGGCGTTATTTGAAAGCGCTAGATATCTCATTGATGGAAAAGAAATTGAATCCATTGACCGTGAAGTTGATATGGCCACAACAATCATAGGGTTAGCAAGATATTCTGATGATTATACAAGATCAGCGGGTCCATCTATGATGTTTGCAAAGGATACTACTGATAACGCTGATCACCTTCAATTCATTAAAGTGTTAACAGCACAGGGTACTGCAGAAAACAATCAACAAGAAGCAGCTAATCCAGAACGTCGAACTAGACCCGGAGCTGCGTTTGATATTCTCGGAGGCGTTAATGGTAATCTCAATTTAGGATTTGCAACACGCGTAGCAACGTTGCATGGGCAGCGTCGACGATTTTCATGTGCGATTCCACTGCATCATATATTTGGATTCTGTAGAAATGTTAGAAAAGTTATTTATGGAGCCAAACACACAATAGCGCTTGTACGAAAGGGTACTGATGATGATGCAATCTGGCGTAATGCTGGGGTTGCTGCCGGTAAAGTCATTTTAACAAAACTATCATTATGGATGCCAGTGTTAACTCCATCAATCACAGACGAACAGCGACTACTATCATTTATGGACCAAGGAGGAAAGTCGTTGTTAAGTTGGTTATCAGTGACCACGGATATTAAACAAGACAGTGTTGATGGTACATTCACATGGCACCTGGCATCAAAACAAGGGGTTTCAGCTCCACGTCATATATTTATTGCGTTACAGAATGCTGCGCGAGTTGGTAGTCAAGAACGAAGTCATATGATATTTGATCAGTTAGGTGTTAGTGAAGTCTCGCTGAGAATAAACGGACAGCAGGAACCATCCGAGGATATACAACTTGATTACGGTCAGAATCATATTGCACGTGTCTATCATAACCTGTTGTCATTTATGGCACGTGATCAAAATGTGGATACCGGTTTGCAAATATCACAATTGGATTTTAAAAGCCTCTATCCGATTTATTACTTTTCATTGGAACATCTTGATTTGATGAGACAATCTGTCGTTGATATACACTTTAGAGCCCGTGTAACCCGTCCTGTTGGTCCACCAGTTGGTGGGGTACCTACTATCCTTATCCCGAATTATAGAGCGGTTGCTGTCATTCTCAGTGATAAATCAATGCTACTTGAAGGTGTTGGTGGAAGAATGAGAGTGGTAGATGCACCAGTGGAAAATATGTAATTGAAAACCCGAAGGATATTTCCATTGAATCGTTTTACGATTTAGAATCAATCTGTATTTGTATAATGTCATATAGTAATATCAATGTGTCATTGACACCTGGTCAGTTAAAAAAATTGCAATCAAAATCCGCTAAACAATGTGGAACCACAATCACGTTGAAACCTAATCAAATGAATGGTGGGGCAAATAAATTATCGATGACAACTCGTCAAGTGAAACATTTCAATGATGCTTTCAAGGATAAAAAAGGTGTTCAGATTACTCTTTCTGCGGCTGCTATCAAAAATATGATAAAAACAGGTGGTATATTTCCGTTGTTTGCTGCAATACCAGCATTGGTTGCGGCAGCAGCCCCAGCAGTAGCAAAAGCGGCCGCATTGGGGGTAGTTGGAGGCTTGGGAACAAAAGCGGTACAGAGCATTGCTGAATCATATGAACCGAAGAAAGGTCAAGGGTATAAAAAAAAGGGAAAGGGTCTAAGACTACCAGGAACCCCATATTCATGGTACAGCGGAAAGGGTCTAAGACTACCAGGAACCCCGTATTCATGGTACAGCGGAAAGGGTCTAAGACTACCAGGAACCCCGTATTCATGGTACAGCGGGAGATCCGTTCACGGATCAGGCCTGAGACTACCAGGAACGGTTTATTAATTCAGAAATCTATGGTTCCAATGTCCAATTTTGATTTAATGGATGCTGCTAAAAAACTAGTGATTAAAAATTTCAGAGGTGTTTTTATGAAAGATCAATTACCACATCAACCAAACAAAACTGAAACAGGTATTATTAATCTCGATAACAGCACCGGACCTGGAACTCACTGGGTTGCATACGCTATTGATCCACGTGGGATTGTCTATTTTGATTCATATGGATTAGCCCCACCAAAAGAGTTTATGCATTATATAAAAACCCTTCCAATGAAGACTTGGTATTCTACGCTACCAACACAACAAATCAATGACCCACCAATATGCGACAGTGAAGTATTAAATGTCCTTGACGCTATTTCTAACTCCTTGGGTAACCCAAGGGGAAAACCACCACACATTGTCGTAAATGACTACACTAGTAATCGCTTTTTAGAGAGAGATATATAAAATATCATGATTGATATTTGGGGAAGACCTCTGAAACCCAAACCCGATGACACTGCAACTCCTGATTCTATCAAGGATATAAAAAAAAAAATTAAAGATGAAATCGCTGAGACGTTGAACTTAACAAGTGTTGACCCGAATGAAATAGTTGTATTTCAAGACAAACAGGGTAAATTGAAATCCAGTAATATTTCTCTGGATGATATTTTGGTTAAACAACAAAACGCAATCGAGAACACCGTTGCGTTATTTTCCGATCAGGGTAAATTGAAAACCAGTAATATTTCTCTGGATGATATTTTGGTTAAACAACAAAACGCAATCGAGGATACTATCGCGTTATTTTCCAATCAGGGTAAACTCAAACCGGGTGTACTTTTTTCGACGATTACATATCGATTTACAAACCACGATAAAGAATTTGAAGATCATTTAAGAAACTACAATAGTTTCCGTAGAAATGTCGTTCATAAGTTCTTTGGATCCCCAATTGTAGTTACACCATCTATCGCTGAAATTAAAACGTTTGTTGATGATCAAAAGGTTATCAACGAAGCATCAAAAACAACAACCGACGCCATTGATAAATTTATTGGAACCCCGTTAGATAAAATTGAACTAAAACTCCCTGATATTAAAAAATCCATCGATGAGACGAAAAACTTCATCGAAGCCGTCAAAGGTGATCTTTCGAGGATGATAACAGTTATTGAAAAAACAAAAATTCCTCATGAGAAAACCAACAACGTGGTATACACAATCCAACACGGATCATTTGAGTGGACACCTGAAAACAACAAATTAGACATCACTGCAACAGTTAAGGGTATTTATCGATTAACAATAGTGAGAACGACTCAATTTAATATTTCATCGTCCAGTTCATCCGGGGTCAATAATACGATTTCAACGATCATCGACAAGAATACAACTGAACAGTTCACGTTAATAGCTACTGATAAAAATTTGGTTAGGGTTACAACAACGTGGTATGTGGAATTCGTAGCGGATTTAAGTTGAAAATTGCAAAGCAATTTCACTAACGGTTTCAATTGAAAACGCTAGCGTATTTAAAATAAAAAATGATTTCATCATCGCAATATCGCTATGATCAGGTCAGAGAGTATCAAACTAGACTCAAAACCTTGTCTGAGGAGTATGAATTGAAAATTAAAAAATATCGCAGGAGAATTACCGCAATTGATGTTACTGTGTACGCTGTGAGTGGTGTAATCACCGGAGCTGGTATTATACTGTCTTCAGTGACAATGATGGCCCCGATAGCTGTTCCAATTTGCATTTCTGCGGCAACAACAATCGCTGGAATTATTTCAATAATCACAAAAAAAATATCCTCATGCAGCCAACGGAAACTACAAGACTACATAATTCAATTTCATGTTGTGTCCACTGCATACTCGCAATTATCCTCATTGATATCGTCATCGCTCGATGATACAATTATATCAGAGAGTGAGTTTTCAGCGATGGTAGATATATATGATTCTGCGATGTCAAAATTAGAAATACAACATGAGTATAATAACAATGACAACACAGATGGAATTACTTCAACAAATAGTGGAGAACACAAAACCAGTACAAACAAGCATGATCTCAATAACCTCAACGAATCCAGAATTCAGTGTGAATTTCCCCTCTCCGGTCCCAGTGAAGGAAATCGCGCTAGAAAAATTACGAGTATACCACAGCTGGCCAAATATTAGGTCAAAACCATTTGGTGGTCAACAACCGAATAATTCACTGGTATTTGCAAATAAGAATAAACCCGACGGTACCCCAGACTGGAACGTTGTTTCCATACCAACCGGATCATATCAAATTGAACAAATCAATGATGAATTCGCGCGTAGAATAAAATCGATTACTGGAAAAGAATCAAAAATAGCTATAACAGTTCATGTGCCGACACTATCATCTGCCATTGAAATAAGCACAGAGGGTTATGTCGTAGATATCTATCAAAGCTCAATAAGAACAGTCCTAGGATGGCCTGAATTACCACCCGGAGGAAAAACCGTTAAATTACCAGAACCACAAAAAACCGATTATATCACAGACAGGACAAAATCTGATAATCCAGTAAGGAGTTATAAAGATTATGATAAGTCATATTTTTTCATTAGAGTAGAATATGATGAAAGAGTACGACTTATTCATCATCTTGCTAACCGGGATAAAATCACTGAAAATTTCACAGCTTTCAATAACGATATTTCGTTGTTGTTTATATCTCTTAGATCCGGCACTCTCACCCGAGATGAATTTATCAGTGTCGTAGAAACATGTAACAAAATCATCAATGACATGGAAACATTTCATTCACAAATTATTCAAGAAGTATTAGGTGACAGTAGTCCTAAAACAAGAGATTTATTTGCAATAGAATATAGGATCCGCATAGGAGATATTCCAACATTCAAACTTCCAGGATATAATATCTCAGAACTACAAAAATCTCTCGATGATGCCATCGATGAAGGTTTCAAAAAAATCCATGATACGTGGAAAAAAACACCATCACAACCACAAACAACTATCCTCAAACATAATAATGACCCAGATGGTGGTGGCAGGCATATTGCTCCGTTCAATGTGAATATTTCAACGGTGATTGCGCTCAATTTAGTATGTGATGTGATCGAAGGAAGCTATCAAATTAATCTAGAACGATCAAATCAAGCTCAGCAAGGATATATTTTGTATTCATTTGCACCAACAGCTCCTCCAGGGTTTTTAATAATTGAGTCTCCGGTGAATCCAGTCTATATGCGATGTCATAATAATTCATTAACCAGAATTAATTTCAAACTCACAGATCAGTCTAATAATCTGATTGATTTACAAGAGGAGGTTTTACAAATTAGTCTATTTGTGAAATCATAAATGATTTTCGTCCCCCAGACAAGGTCTCGAACACGATATCGTATCGGACTTGATCAAATATTCGGTTAACCTAGAACTGAAAGTTCTAGCAGCAGAGAGGGTGAGTGACAACGACGTTGCGACGCGAATGTTTTCAAACAAGGGTCAGAGACTTATTTTTTCGCGAGAAGGGTCAAGTGTTATTTGGAGGGGGTATAATCAAAAATAAAAACAAAAAATGTTGTAGGATTCACCCTCTCTGCTGCTTATATATATATATATATATATATATATATATATATATATATATATATATATATATATATATATATATATATATATATATATATATATATGGGCAGTTGTACTTCGGAATCGTGAGTACAATTCGCTATATGCCGCTCGTGCAAAGTGTTCTTGATACGGAGCACGAATCCGTATAAATACTTTGCTATATGTAAAGGGTCTTTACATTACTACGGGTTTTGTCAACAAGCGGCTGGTTTCAAGGACTGTAGCTATAGGGTTATAGATCCGAGGGAGGGAGGATTGCACAACTTTAGCTGTAGGGGTAAGTACATTTTTGATACTGAGTGATAGCTTTTTGTATCACTATATTTACCTTTGCGTGTTTGTTATAGTTTTACACAGCATAATACTCGTGTTCGCGAGGCATTTAAATTGGTAAAGTAAAGCTATATTTTGTTAAAATATAATTGTTTACTATTCAGCATTATCAAACAGGGAAGGTGTACTATAGAACCTGTCATTATGATAATAATAGTCTTGATAATTTACCGTGTATAACGTCATTACGTTATGTCTGTATCAAGGTTAGTACACTGTGTTGGGTATCTTTTCAGCTATTTGTACGAGGGTGTTAAACGTCCGAGGTGCCCGGAGCTGTCAAACGTCGGGAGCTGTGATTAAATGCACTGGTGTGTCCAGAGCTGTTTAATGTGCCGGAGTGTCTAACGTCTAGCGTCCGGAGTGTCTAATGTCAAGGGTGACAAGGGTGACTCAGCTGTGGAGCTGTCTAAATGACCAGAGTGTCTGGAGGGTCTAATGTTTCGTAGTATTCCGAGGGTCCGGAGTCTGTAGAAACTGTGAAGTTCTATTGTACCAGCTGTGGAGCTGTATACTAATAGTTGATTATATATATTTATTCGTAAATTGTTAGCCGTTGGCTAATGTGGGTTTGCGGAACCCAGTATATGGTTTGAGACTGGAAAGATAAGTTATCTGTCCTGTTATTATTTTTCAAATATAGTTCCGCTACTTGAGCGTATACATTTTTACTAGGAGTAATCCTGCATTGTTTACTACGTGAGTAAACTGTATTCATGTTTTTTTTGTATAATTTTTTCGCTGGGGTTTTGTATCATTGTTTTGTATCATTGTATCATTGATTCGTATCATTGTTTTGTATCATTGTATCATTTATTTGTATCATTATATGATTCGTTTGCATCTCCTAGTCTGTGCGTAATTATATATAATTAAATCCAATATTTGGATTACAATACGCACGCATTTCATTGTTTTGTTTCTATACATTTATCGCCACATTAAATCATAATTTTTATATCTGTATCATCAAAGCGTGTTTTGTTGTTAATCCGAAGTGGTCCGTCCCGGTTATCTTGTTGCAGTCATCCAGGGATCTAAATACATTATTGTAGTTCGAGTATATTGATAGAGACAGCGAGGATAAACATACAATTAACTTAGAACTATGTCACTCAGTGAATATTTAAGTGAAGGACCATCATGGGATTCCACTGATATTGCAGTGGTAAATCATCGGAATTCAGACACTATGAAAGATATTTACCAGAAACTTTCACATTTGTAAAAGTAAGAAAACATTTAACCCAGTTATAAATTGAATATTAGCAGTTATGTCCAGTTGTTCCTACAAGAACAAACCAAATTTTCAATGACATTGAAATTGTATATTCTAAACCTGTGTAACAAAACCCGTACAGGATGAACCCTTTTAAACAGGAATATTTGAAAAAAGAAAGTGAGTATTTGCAGGAGAATGATTTCATAGAGCCCAGTAAAAGTGATTAGAGGTATTCGTGTTCCAAAACAAGATCAAACTTTCCTCTTGTGCACTAATTATAGGAAGGTAAATAGTGTGACCAATACAGATTCATTTATATTACCAAGAATTGATGATTGTATCGATAAGATTAGAAATGCAAACTGTTACCAAATGCGACTTTTTCAAATGATATTGGCAACTTCCACTAACGGAAAGAGCATAGGGAATTACGGCTTTGTTATTTCTGATGTGTTTTACCAACATAAAGAATTGTCGTTTTGGAGGATGTGGTTGCCAAGTACTTTTCAACGTCTTTTGAATATGATTACCTCTGGTCTAGATAATTTTGATTCATTCACCGATGTTGTCATCTACAACGACACCTGGAAAGAACATTATACAACAATTCGGAAATTTGGTGACAGACTCATCGATGCAAACCTGACAATTAATTTATCTATTGGTTAATTTTGTAGTTCTTATGTAACTTTTCTAGGACATATAGTGTGTCATGGGCACGTTAAATCAATAAATGCTAAGGTCAAGGCTATCTCTGAATTCCGCGTGACTGTTAATACAAATCAGACTTCTAAGGTAGAGTCTATTGTTACATAATTATAATGTTGACATCAGACACATCAAAGTGAAATATTATTTAATAGCAGATCCATTTTCCCGTTTTATGTTTTTCTTAAACCTCATTTATATTTTATCTATGGCAGAAAGAAAGCTTTGTAATATAAATCTTTCTTTTGTCTTTATGGAGGAAATTGTATCGTATATCTGATTGAATACATATTTTATTGTTTGTTTTTTAGTTATAAAACCATTTTTCCGTATAATTACATGCCAACGATGAGATTTTTTTTATAGAAAATCGGTTGGTTTGAATAAATCCTTCTTAAAAAAAGTATTGTTGATCAATATCCTGATTTTTATTCAAGTTTAGTGTAGTCAACTTAAAAATGTTTTATTAGTATTTTAAAATGACTGCTTGTTGTCAAAGTCAAGATAGCAGTAAGGAATTAAGAAGTAAACTACTTTTTACTCTTAAAATAAAATTGATTGGTTGTCGTCAACGTAATGTTTGGATTAAATGATATAAACGATCACTTTACTCATCCCCACCCCTCCATCGTGTTTTAGCAACTTTTTCGTTTCGAGACTGCTGATTAGAACACGATATAATCTTTGTTCTAGTGAAATGTAGTTCCTTTGAGGGCTTTTACATCTGACGTTAAGTCATTTTCTTTTGTTGTTGCCAGTTTGTTAATACATGTTAACTTTCTTTCAGTTGATTTGGAATTCATATTTTTGGAAATATTTGATGTGGTCATACGAAATTCTTGAACAAGGACAGTTTATTCAAAACTTGTTTTGGAATTTCAACAACGGAATGTTAAATATTGTGTTTTTACAAGAACCTTTATAAAAAGCACCAACAGACTTCAACATACGTCATTTTCTTCCGTTATGGATTTTCGAAACATGACTCGAACTTCAATATATTATAATATTTCATTAATAAGACTGTTGTAATTTAATTCGTGGATTAGTCTTGTGTTATTGTTTTTTTTTAATTCTCTAAACTGTTATTTCTCTATTTATTTTTACTCATTATCCAAGGCAAATAAATTATTTGTTAAATTTTACAAAGCATGTTGTTTTCACTTCTTCTGTGTTACTGTTTACTAGAGGCTTAACACGTAATAAAGAAGTGGGCAATCGTCCGCAAGAGTTTAACCTTTGGCTAAAATATTTCAGAAAACATCGTGTTCTTATAAATTTGAATTTTCCTAGTATTTAAAAAAAATTATCAAGTGAGATCGACAAGCCGTGTTTCTAAAATGTCGTCAAATGTTGAATTTGTTCATTCAAATCCTCTCCAGGAACCATTAGAAGTTTAGAAAAAAAGATGAATTAATTCAACTTGCCAGAAGATACGTTCTGTCTGAAGAAACAACGTCCTTAACTAAACAAGAAATGAGAAAGAGTTTGTTTGCTTCAGTATTTGCTAGAAAAGAATGTTGTGTATAACAGCGAATTGATTTCGATCAGTAAGTTTGCATCAGACTCTGATCTAAGAGTAAGTTAATTAAAATTCAAATGCAAAATAGATTAGAGTTATGGAAAGTTGAGCTTGTGAAAAAGAAGAAAGATACATGCAAATGCAGGAAAAGAAAACAAATATAAATGCAATTAAATTCTATGACAGACTCACCGATGCAACATTGACAATTAATTATCTAAAACTGAGTTATGTTGTACTTTTATAACTTTTCTAAGACATAACGTGCAACGTGGACAAGTTCAAACAATATATGCAAAGGTCAAGGCAATCTCTGAATTACCTTTGCCTGTTAATAAAATCGCAGAGTACTAAAGTTGAGGTTATTGTTACAGGAATATAATCTTGACATCAGGCGCATCAAGGGAAAAACGTAATAGCAGATGCATTTTCCTGTGTGTAAAAATGTAATATTGCATGTAAACTGTTGGTAAGTCATGAATGCTTCTCATGTTTTCCTTAAACATAATGTATAATTAATCTGTGGTAAAACATGCTTTATAATATATTTCTTTTTTCTTTTTCTTTCTGAGCTCAAGTGAGTCGTATATCTGATTTAATATTTATTTAATATTTTGTTCGTCAGTTTTAAATTACGTTTCATTTTTCATTTCATGTTATTATAATATAAATTGACTCAATAGAGATGATGTTTTAACGGAAACTAGAGTGGCCTGAATTAAACAAGTAATGTTTACCCAGATCCTTATCTTGCTTCAAGGATAGTGGTGACCATGTAAAGTTTTTATTTTAATTTTAAAATGATTGTTTTTTGTCAAGGTCCAGATGGCAATAATGAATTAGGAAGTAATCAACTTTTAGTCTTAAAGTACACATGATTGGTTCTCGTCAGTGTAATTTTGGTGATTTAGCAATTTGTTTATTTTTTCAAAACTGCGTATTACAATACGATACAATCTTTATTTTAGTGAAATAGTTAGTTTTGGGCTTTTACATCTGAAGATACATCATTTGTTTTTGTTGTTTTTAGTCCATGTTCAATTTCTTCAACTCTTTAAGATTTTAAAGGATTAATTCGTATTTTTGGAAATGTTTGATGAACTCATACAGAACTTTTAGACAATGACAGTTTGTCGAAATGTTTTATTTTTCCTCTGATTTTCAAAATTGAAATGTTAAATATTGTGTTTCTACAACGAACTGAAGACAAGGACAAACAGATTGCAGCATCCGGCATCGTCTTTCAATTTTGACTTTTCAACAGGACTCGAACTTGAATCTTTTAGAACATTTAATTACTAGGACTGTTGTAATTTGGTTCGTGGATTATTCTTGGATTATGTTTGGATTTGATTTTTAAGACTGTAAGTTCTTTTTTCATTTTTACAATTTGTTTTCTTTTTTTACTGTTTCATAGAGAATAACCACTTAACAATATCAAATATTTCAAAATACTAATCATTTATGTGACATGAATAAGTACATACATAAACGAACAATGAGATTTATTAGCTTCCTTAATTTTTAGTAAGCATTCTTCTTATATTCTTGGAGTTCTTTCTCCCGTTAAGTGCATTAAAAAATTGCAAAATATGTAAATATAGAGTTCACTGTATTTATGCATTTCTTTGACAGGACTGGAACGACGTATTCCTCAGAATTGTTTACGTAAAGAAATGTAGGTACATATATTTCGTACTACAATTTAGAAGCTTAATATTAAAAATCAGAATAGTATCCTGTTTAAATATCATTTTAACAATTGGTACTCGTCATTAATGATATGAAACTTTAACAAATCTGAATTGTTCCTATCTTCCAGATAATTACCCTTAATTTTACTAAACAGGTTACGATACAACGGGTTTTGATAATAATAAGTTTCGATTCTCTGATAAAGCCTACGTTAATTAATTTGTAACTTGTAAAGTATCAAATCCATTAATTTTATTATGATAGGTTTGTTCGCCGAAACCAATACATCTTTGTTGTAACAATTTCATTGATATATTTTGTCTCATACAACTTAGTAGTACCGTGTTTCGATAAAACCATAAAAATAGAGTTGGCTCTGTATTTATTGAAGCTATATTTTACACTTGAACATTGTAATAACACATTTTGATAAAGCCTAGGACTGTCTGATGTCCGACACTTTGTGTATTTGCAACCTAATATATATTTAAATCTTCATAATTTATGAATATTTTAGACTGTTTTCCTGTATTCAGGAGAAATGGCAATTTTGTTATCGTTTTAAGTAGACTCCTTTTCAGGAGGCAAACGCGTGGATTGTGTCTAAATTTACCTGTAATCTCCATTTATCACTATAAGATTTAAGGCAAATAAATAAGCGCTGCCTCTCAATCTGGGTCATCGGATTCTAGGGACAATGACATTCTAACATACGATGAATGTCCCTAACTGCCACTGGTAAAGTAGAACTACTGGTAGCGCTATTGATGATATAATGCATAACCTTATAACCTTATATAACCTTAACGTACAATTAACTGTGTAAGTCATTATGGTCAAAAGCTGAACAGTTATGTCAGCGATAAAACCAAAATTTCATTGAATATCAATCATGACAATAAATGTTTAACTAACTATATTGGTTAGAACTTCTAGATCATTCAATGCATATAACTCCGCAAAAATAAAAATAATCTTGTATTGTCTTCTACACTCTTCATTTTATTTTTTATATTATTCAGGTGCACTATTTCAATGCATTTATCAAAAATAAATTCAGGACCTTAGCAAGATTACCTTTGGATAGGTTTAATGAGTCTGTCATAAAGATTCATGATATGACTTTTATAAACATATTTTTTCCAGTTGAAACTGCGACTTTTAGTTAGCGTGCCCTGCCAAACATAATTTGTTCTTCTATGTAGGAATAACCACACGTGACCGCCATGGAAAGCTTAAAATATGTCACTGTATTTATATGTTACACCGTTTGTCAAATACATATAACGTCCCAGTTTTAATTGATATATTTTCTTGTATATATATTATTAATATTATATTGCGAATCTATAGCAGCAGATGCTTTCTAAGAGGTTTATTACATCGGTGTTGTTTTCACGATACAAATAATATATACAAACTGCATATGTGTGAAACGAGGCGTCTAATTGCATTTCATATTAATTTCACTACAATATGTTATTCTGTTATTAAATCTATTATTATACTAGTATTTAGTCCAGTGATAGATATTAGCTAACTTTTGAACATATTTTAAAAGAAGTGTATACATTTCATTCAATATATGTAAGAACAACGATACACAACAATGTCAACCAAGACTGGCACCGCATATTAATTTTGAAATAGTCTTGATGGTTTTGAGAATAATTCAAATCTGACAGGAAAATATAATGCGATAAAGATTTCTCAAATGTGGGTTCACATAACTTCCAAGACACAGAGCTAGCAGCAGAGAGGGTGAATCCTACAATTTTCCGAGTGTCGATTCGGAAATCTGAGGCTTCCACCAAATAGTAAAAAAAAATGGCGTCTATTCGATAAAATAAGATTTCCTTATATACGCCAACGTCGTTGTCATTCACCCTCTCTGCTGCTGGAACTTTCAGTTCTGGGTTAATAATTCTTTTACGAGTTCAACCAAATATTTGATCGAGTCCGATACGATATCGTGTCCGAGGATCATGTAAATTTATTGTTATAAATCCGTGCGGAGTCGACTGAGCGTTACTAAAGAAATTTTTAAATTGATTGAAGTCCATATCAGAGCACCATGTCTGCCAAATATTTCTAAGAGTATGAGTATCAACACCGTTAAATACACACAGTAAGTTACAGTTGTCTCTAATCACTTTTGGAATCTGAGTGTATCGTTGAGTGACATATATCACGTCGGTGTTTTTATGCCTGCCTCGGGAAAATATTCTTGCTGGGTTTTGTTGATTGTCTAACATCACATCGTCGTATACGACTAAATTGTTAATGTTCCCATCAAGGTCATCCACGGATGGCGCCTCGTCAATATCAGTTATAAAATCAATGGCGTTTTCACCCTTAATTTCTGATGCATTCTCGTTAAAATCTTTTAGCACTTCATAGCATCTTTGATCATCTACGCTAGGAGCAACTAAATACAACTTATCCCATTTCATCCATCTCATTATTAAATTGAGCAACAATTGCGTTTTACCGGATCCAGATGGCCCGATTATAATTGCGCGGATAGAGTTTGGTAGCGCTGCATGATGCTTAACCGGTTCTCTTGCTTTAGTCGCTGAAAAATCAATTATATCCATATTTCTATACATAAATTATGGATCTATATTGTGTGAAGTGTAAAACGCGTACTGGCACAGATGACTTGACGACGATTACAACTAGAAATAACCGATCAGCGCTTTCTGGTAAATGCGTGCAATGTGGTACAAAGAAATTTAGATTTGTGTCTATGAGATCTGCAGGAAATGATGATTTAAAAAAAAACGAGGAGGTGATATCGCAGCCAAATTTGCAAAGCTCCCTGGAACCCTATGGGCAAAGTACCCGGGAGAAAAGCACCTTCCAGGATATAGCTACTGTGGTCCCGGAACACGATTAGATATCAGACTTGATGATCAAAATCAACCCCGATCCGGCGAGTATCCGATAAACGCTATTGATAAGGCGTGTCATGCTCATGATGTTGCATATAAAAGCAGCAATCTGCAAAACAGGCATCTCGCGGATGTGAAATTAATTCATGCGTTAAATGCTATTCCTGATAAATCTTTTAAAGAAAAGTTGGCTTCATGGTTGGTAAAATCAGCTATGAAAGGCAAATTGATGATGGGTGCTGGTAATTAATAATATGGAATCTATTTATTATTCTTCAAAAGGATACTGGAGGGGTAACGCTGCAATCAATAAACTCGCCAACGCCGCAAAAGTGAAAAAGGCCACTGCGGCTAATTGGTTATCCAAACAGGCTATATGGCAAATTTATCTACCACCGCCTAAACAAATCAATTTCTCGCATTTTGATGTTACCGGACCCAATGAAGTTCATCAAGCTGACTTATTGTTTTTACCACATGACAACGGTTACAAATACGCGCTAACCGTAGTTGACGTTGCGAGTCGATACAAACAAGCAGAACCATTAAAAACAAATTCATCACCTGAAGTTGCTTCTGCATTTGAAAGGATTTATCGACGAGGCCCACTACGCTGGCCAAATCTATTGCAGGTTGATCCTGGTAAGGAATTTCAAGGCGATGTTTTATCAGCGATGAAACATCACAATGTCACCATCAGACGAGGGCATACTGCGCTACATCGCGATCAGGCAATTGTTGAACGATTTCATCGGACTCTTGCTGAACGGTTATTTGGATATCAATACGCGAAGGAGTTTATTCAGGATAAAAGATCCCGTGAATGGGTTAAGAGATTACCAGCTGTGATTACCGCGCTCAATAACGAGATTACTCGAACAATTAACATGAAACCTGTCAACGCGATTAAGAAAGCGTCTATACCAAAAATGGAAATCCAAGGAATTTCACAAAAAGATTTCAAAGAACCAATTCTTGGTAGTAATGTCACTATTAGGTATTTATACGAACCAGGAGAGCTTGAGGGTGGTAAAAAAAGAGCTACCGATCCTATTTGGAGCGTCACTACGCATAAGATATCCGGTATAACACGATCTACTGGTAGACCTCCAATCTATAAACTGGATTCAACTGCTCCTCAGCGAGGATTTACTCGACAACAACTACAGGTAATTCCCGAGGATACTCAATTACCACCGCGTGGTCTTAACTAGCACCCCTTCGTCTGTTGCACTCAAGACAAGTCAACATCACATTGTTTCTGATATGACCAATGCTGCTATTCTTTCTGTCTACGGTAAATTGGCGAGGATCTTTATCCGAATACTGCCAACGCATTATACAATTGCAACTCGCGCAGTGATTATTCTGTTGTTGCTTCAGCGTAATTATTAATTCAGCATCAATGTCAAATTCTCGTTGTTATTTTTTGTCTTGTTGTTTGTAACCGGAGAGTTTTTTATCAATAACTTTAACATCAACGATGCTAGCATCATCCATTGTAGTGTCATTATCATCCAGAACAACTCTTCGAAGTTGATTTATTTTTCGTACTCTGGATACTGCAAGATAGACTAAATTCGACCATTCGATGTGATTATCCACCATCCAAACAATTGTATCCGATATAGTCAATCCCTGTGAAGAATGTATCGTCGCTGCGTATCCTAGCGTCCATGGGGATTTATTAGCACGCAGTGCATTTTCAACGACGCTGATATCAACCAGCACAATATCATTTAACACGAGAATTTGTTTTTCACTTTGTCCTGGAATATCAACTTCTATATTCTGTTTTCGTGTATCCGAAGGCCTATAACACAACGGTACTGGAAGTGTTGCAAATTTTTCTTTATGTAATTCAAATAACTTCATCTGAAGTATGTCTCTGACTATTTTTCTACTTGCAATTATCAAATCGTTTGGTCTCCACGTTTCCCAAAAATCATTTATGGGAGTTTCTGAAATTATTTCACGCGCTATTTCACATTGGATTTTATCCGGCTGTAATCTAATTAGCGCTTTGAATTCTCGTAATTGTTCTTCAAGTGATCTATAATCAGTGGTAATTTCTTCATAATAGTCTACAAAACCCTTTAGCCATTCATGTGGGGATGCACCGACAAATGGTGGTGGTTGGCCATGATCACCGCACATGACGACTTTTGTATTTTTCAATAACAACCACTCAAGAAAGGTTTGTAATATTTTCAACGATACTGTGCATATTTCAGCCCCACCAAGCGAGTTTATGCGGTATATAAATTCAAAGAATCAATCAATTCCGATTTTTTATTCCACGCTGCCAACACAACAATTAAATGATCCACCGATATGTGGCCGTGAGGTATTAAATGTCCTCGCGGAGATTTCATCGTCACAGAAACCACCTCATTTGGTTGTAAACGAATACACGAGTGGGAAATTGCAGGGTAATTTTAGAGAATCAATAAATTGAAAATACAAGTTGCGCTAACAATAATGATTAATATCTGGGGACAATCTCTGTCAATGTCGAAACCATCTGCGGGTTCTATCGAGGATGTAAAAAAAAATAATTAAAGATGAAATTGCTGAGACGTTAAATTTAGTAAGTGTTGACCCGAACGAAATAGTTGTATTTCAAGATCGCCAGGGTAAATTGAAATCCAGTGATGTGTCATTGGATGACATTTTAAAACGACAACACGACGCCGCTGAAAACTCTTTTGCGCTGTATTCCAGCGGTGGACGACTTAAACCAGGCGCACTTGTGTCTACGATCACCGACGCGATTGCCGCCCACGGCCGTGAGCTGGATGATCATCTTCGGGGTTATAATGCTTTTCGAAGAAATATCGTTGGTAAGTTCTTTGGAGCCCCACCTGTGGTTAGTATGTCTCTCGCTGTCATCAATGACCTTCTGACGCTATTCTTTTATAACACGAGCACGAATAAAATAATGAGTCTTGACGAAATCAAGGCAAAATATCTCGATATCGTCAATGATCTTCTTAAACTAAAAGAAGATTTCGAGACGGTACAAAAACCCGCCAACGACGCCTTGAAAAAGTTGTTTGGAACCCCGCTTGACGCGGCTATGTCTCTCGTGGAAATTAAACACGCGCTTGACGAACAAAAACCCATCAGTGAAATGGCTAAAAATTTCTTTAAGGGCTCTGAAAGTTACAATATCACTACGACATACAATGGACTCAACGGGCATTATCTAATCCAAGAAGGTTTGAAAATCAACCTCCTTTTGATTAGATTTTTTGGTAACCGCGATGGAACGATGATGAAACATGACACCGTCAAAAAACTTATCGACGTCATTGACGATATTCGTGCGCTAAAAATACCAACCAACGACGTCATTGTTAAGTTTTTTGGAACCCCGCTTGACGCGGCTATATCTCTCGCGGAAATTAAACGCGCGCTTGACGAACAAAAACCCACCGACGAAATTGTCAATAGGTTTTTTGGAAACCCACTTGTGGCAGGTATGACTCTCGCTGAAATTAGCGCGGTTACCGATAAAGTAAAAATTCCACACAACATCGGCGTCGTTAGCAACATTGTATACACGGTTGATAGTGGAACTCTTGATTGGATCCAAGGAAAAATAAATTATTTTCGTGTTGGCCATAGACATACTGGTGTACCAGGTTGCTACCGATTTACAATAATACATCGCCATAAATTTAATTTGCATTTCAGCATGACAAATATCCGCGGTGTTAACACGCTGACGTATATACTCGATAAAATACCAATGCCTCCACCCTATATACCAATTCCGTTGTCAATTACCATAGAGAATTCCGACGAGTCTGTGGTTAGGGAGTCACTACCCTGGATAGTAGAATTTGTATCCGGTGTCCCCTCATCCGATCCTAAAACCGTTTCAATAATAGGATAATTGAAAACACTATCAGGTTTAAAATAACAACGATGACGCCGTCGCTGTCGTCGCAATATCGATTCGACACCGTAAAAGAATTTTCCGCGAACTTGAAATCACTTTCTGAGCGCTATCGTGAAAAAATGAAAAAATACCGTAGAAGAATTACCGCCATCGATGTAACTGTGTACTCGGTATCCGGTGTGATGGCCAGCGCGGGAGTTATTTTGTCGACGGTGATCATGATCGCGCCGATTGCGGTTCCAATTGCTATCTCCGCGGCAACAATAATTGCGGCAGTCGCCACCGCGATAACTAAAAAGTTATCATCGTGTTCTCAGAAAAAACTCAGTGATTATACAGCTCGGTATCGGGTGGTATTTGACGCATACTCGAAATTATCCGAATTGATCTCACACGCGATTGATAATTCGTTCATATCCGATGTTGAATTTTCCGCGATGACCCAGTTGTATAATTCCGCAATGTTGAAATTGGAAATTGAAGACAGCGTTAATAATAATGTCACTACAATTCAACGAATTGCAACTGCTTCAACGAATCGCGGAGAATACCACTCCGATACGAACAAGCATTATATCAATAATATCAACAAATCCCGAATTTAGTGTGAACTTCCCTTCTCCGATTCCAGTTCGTGAGATCGCGCTGGCAAAATTACGAGTATATCATAGCTGGCCTAATATTAGATCTGTTGCATTTGGTGGTCAGCAACCCAATAACGCACTGGTGTTCTCGTATAAGAATAAACCCGATGGCACTCCAGAGTGGGAAACTGTTTCGTTACCAACTGGGTCGTACCAAATTGAGCAAATCGATGCTGAAATTCAGCGTAGAATAAAATCAATTACTGGAAATGAATCAAGCATAGCTATTAAACTTCATGAACCGACGCTCTCGTCGTGGATCGAAATAAGCACAGAGGGATACATTGTAGATATCTATAACAGCTCGTTAAGAACAGTGTTAGGATGGCCTGAAAAACCACCCGGAGCCGCCGCCGACTTAACCACGGACGTACAATCATATCATGAAATCAATCCCAGTTATCGAGATAATTTATCTGATATAAGAAAAGGAAAAATCGCCGATAGATTTATATTTACCAACAAAGACACATTGCAATGGGATTTTATCATTAAAAGAACAGCCGACTCATCTGTTACTATTTCATTTACGCTAAGTGACGTCATTGATTATTTTAAGGAAATTAATCAATTATATAACACACAACTAGAACAACTACAGCAAACAAAATCGCGAAAACACATTGAAATAATAAATCAGCTTGTATCTGACATGGAATATATCAATGAACTAATTATTAAAACAATAATTAATGACAACAGCGACAGTAAACAACAATTCCTAACCAGTTACAAGACCACAGAAGACAATCTACGTAATTTCAAGCTTCCCGGGTACAAAGCTGAAAGACTGAAAGAACATATTGGTGATGTTATCAAGACATTACAATTACAAGATTCAACTACACTCCTTAAATATAATAATGACCCAGATGGCGGAGGTAGGCATATTGCCCCGCACAATGTCAATATTTCAGCGGTGATTGCGCTTAATTTAGTATGTGATGCAATCGAAGGAAGCTATCAAATTAATCTAGAGCAATCAAATCAAGCTCAGCAGGGATATATTCTTTATTCGTTTGCACCAACAGCTCCTCCAGGATTCCTAATTATTGAAAACCCAATTAATCCTGTCTACATGCGATGCCATAATAATTCGCTAACAAGAATGAATTTCCGACTCACTGACCAGTCAAATAATTTGATTGATCTACAAGATGAGGTGTTAGCGATTAGTCTGTTTGTAAGGTCCTAAAGACTCGATCAAATATTTGGTTGAACTCGTAAAAGAATTATTAACCCAGAACTGAAAGTTCCAGCAGCAGAGAGGGTGAATAACAACGACGTTGGCGTATATAAGGAAATCTTATTTTATCGAATAGACGCCATTTTTTTTACTATTTGGTGGAAGCCTCAGATTTCCGAATCGACGCTCGGAAAATTGTAGGATTCACCCTCTCTGCTGCTGAGCTACATTTACATAGATTGCAGTTGTGTGTAGATGCTGTTTGCTTATCTCTCAGTGAATGTGGATTTCGTTTTCTCAATCAAATATTTGTAAAATTATTAGAAATAGACAACTTCATTTAGTGTACCAGGTCACACATTTACCATTATCAGCTATATATCTGGTAAAATTATTTTTTCGTCCAGAGACTCTGATAAGCTGCTGAAGGAAAATTATCAAATTATAGAATGGAAAAGCTGCATGCAGATTGTCACACTTTGTGAGGTTAACGTTTGCTGCTATACAACTTGATATGCTCTGTCCAAAAAGCATCAGCTACAAATATTTATCAAAATCTTTTGATAGCTTTCAAGTTTATTTTATATTCATAGTCACAGTAATGTTAATAATGTAAATCTATCCAATAAAGGATGAAATGCTATTCGTAATGAAACAGTTTCAGACGTCATTACTATTCAAGATAATGTCTCTTTATGGTTCCTTGAAAATTACCTACATGCTATCAAATACACATCATCATAGTAGAAACATCGATACTATATATTAGGATTGAATAGTATGTTTTATTAATATTTCTTACAGAAACGGACATTTTGAAATTCAAATGTTAGAATGGTTGTCAGGGACCAACTTTTCTGTACAAACGTAATCCATCTTCTTCAGACTAGCAATTGTCAATGCAAATAGTCGTGTCAGGCATTATATGTCACAGTAATGACACCGGTATTCCAAATCAGTCTGCAAATAGAAAAAAACGTATCAGGCAGATACAATACCAAAATTCTTAGTGTATCAGGAGCACTCCAACAAATGAATTTCAATCTCGGTCTATAAAATGCTAAAGTGGGAAACACAATTTTGAGAACATTCTCTGTAAGGTAAAATCCATAATCACAGATGAAATGATGATTTCTACTAATATTATTACCACTGCTACTATTATTGGTACGTGTAAATCTAAGATCTCAACTGTTGATTGACTAGCTACAAAATCTATCTATGTCTAATCGTACGTACACATGTGTGTCTGTACGCTTGGAGAGCCCTTTAGAAGAAATTCGTCAGAGTTTTTCTCATAAACATAGTATATCTATATATTCTAATTTACATACCCCGTAACAATAGCATATATTGTAGCAATTTCCACTCTCTCCATAGCAGCCATAGCCGGCAGTTGTGCATCCAGAATCATAGCAATATCTAACTATAATAATAATAATAATAATAATAATAATAATAATAATAATAATAATAATGATGATGATAATAATCATAAAACAATCATAATTAATTTCAGGATCACACACACACACACACACATAATTAGACGTTTGGTCTGGATACCATTACATTCAGTGCTATCCTAGAATACTTATTACATTGATTAATCTATATATGTTCAATATTATGCAATTTACTAACAACTCTCGACATCATAAATGACATTATGATTTAATATATGACAAGACAGCTGCACAATGACTGTCATCCAATTTCATTTCAGAATCGTTTGGCTACACAATGTTGAACTTTTAATTGGATTAGTCGATGTGTGATTAATATAATCGTACATCTGTACTCATTTAATATGAAATATCGCTGAACATGTCTTTTATCAATTGAATTAAAACGCTAGTAATGTTCATTAAATAAAAAATATCCTTTGAAATGGGTGAGCGCTAATGTTCAATCATTTATTTAAATAACACGTTTTGTGAATATAGTCTTATTTATTTGGTTATTTCATATAAAACGTAAAAAATGTAGTTGAAGAATATCAATTTTGTTTTCTTGAAACAGCCCAAGAACTGCACTGTTTCAAAATGTTTTAGAAAAAAGTTTTAAAATGTGGGAAATATAAAATTATCTTTTTAAACATTGTGACCAGGAATATGCTTCGGTCTCAGTAAGGGAACACATACGTTTGGTGGGATTAGTTCGACTTAATTGGACACAGGGATCATGTGCGTTTACTTATGACCTAGGTAACGATGGTAATGGCAGAACAAAAGTAACAGTGAACAAATGTTAAAGTTACATGACACAGCAAATCCCAAATCAAAGTTCATTAACATTATCACCGATATATATATATATATATATATATATATATATATATATATATATATATATATATATATATATAATAGGTATCAAGAGATAAACATTACACTAAAAAAGTCGATGAAATGTCAAAGACCGAAGATATATCAAACAAAACCAGTTACTTTCCTATTGCGAAATCAAGTGTGATATACAAAGGTCTAGAACTAAGTTTGCTTTGAAGATATTAAATAGATCTCCATGATACTCACTGTTGCATGTCTATTTGCATTCAAGAACTTATTTTATATCCACAATTTATATAGCACAATGTATATATGTTTCTTAGATGCTAAGAAGGCTGCTGGCCGAATACATATGTGGACCCTATTCATAATGTTGATTGATAGAATTGTTCGATTGTATATGATGATGTTCATGATTATTTGATAAGGTCATCTACTGAATGCAACAATGTGGGTTTATTTGTGTCCATCATCGGGAATGCTGATTATGTCTTTACTTAGGCGATATTTCTGTGAACTACGAAAGCTATAGAACGTAAGTGAGAATTTCTGTTACAAAAATGCATTTAGATTTTAAACGGCTTGTGATACGTGCCGTAGCCTGTCGGGAATACTTTTGAAGAATAATATAAAACACCTTAAGTTTAACTCAGAGAGAGAGAGAGAGAGAGAGAGAGAGAGAGAGAGAGAGAGAGAGAGAGAGAGAAGTAAAATATGCAACAGTAATAACAAAATCTTGAAAGAAGTGTTTAATTTAGCTGCTTCTCGAAAGTCTGCGATAATTGATCCATTGAGAAAGTTGTTTGTATATATATAATATATATATATATATATATATATATATATATATATATATATATATATATATATATATATATATATATATATATTTATATAATGGTGATAATAAAATATGAATCATAATAATAACACTAATAATAAAGATAATTATATGAATCATCACCATTATACCAGTGATATTTCGTATGAATAGACACATTGACGCATCTTTCGTTTTACAAATTTATTGTTTTGTTCTGGTGTTATCACTTTTGTAAAATCGACTTTTCGTTCCTGTAGATCTAATATGACAAATAGGTTGAAAACTTACCTGCATTCCCCACCACAAACAAACTGGAGGCTATAAATGTATAATAATAATAATAATAATAATAATAATAATAATAATAATAATTAAATTATTCATATTGTTTTAATGCAAATGATGATGTTATTGCTTTTTAATGTTCAAACTCTCGTTATTGGTGCTTTTCAATTATATTAAGTCAATACTATTTAGCTGAGGGAACATAATTAATTACCAGATATATCAAAGTTATTCGTTTTAGAGATGACCTTAATAAGTGACCTCTCACCTATGCTTACCTTGCCCTCACTTATATACATCGAACGTTACGCGGGCAAGCAAGTTAGTATATTGGCAGCTTTGATCTTCGCATATGAATACAGGTTGTGTTCTTAGTACAAGGTATAGAGGTCCTTATTAATCGATTTTATTAATGTTTGTAATTGTAATAATGAACTTTGATACATAATCTGTACATTCAGTTGCTCTGTATCCTAAATCAACATGGGAGTGCAGTTGCCGCTTTTCCATGATCTCATACTAAATTTATCCCCTCTTTCCAAAATTTCACTCTAAAACACATTGAACATTTTTTCGTGTAGTGCTCCGTACACAAACTGGAGGAATATAATGACCACCCACGCTTCTCTACTAGACTTTCTTGCATCATATATGCTACTTCTACTCGATACGCTTGATGGGATTATCACGTTTCATGACATATAAGACAGTTTGGTCTAAAGCCAATTTAGCTTCATAGGCTAATTTAATAATTCAAACGCCGAAGTTAATCTCCTAATTTAGTCAGGATTAGAATGCTCATTGGCATTGATGCTTGATACCTGCTGCTACTACTACTGATGTCAGACAGAGAGAGTTAGGGAGAGTGGTAGAGAGAGAGACAGTGTCTATTCAGTTAGAACTGCACTTACCAATTAAAAAGACTAAGAAGATAAGCTTCATTGTTATCTGTTGGTAGTTTGGAGACTTAATTGATCCATGCGTCTACGTCCAAATTTATAGGAAAGATTACGTGACTTGTACATGAGACACGAACAAGGAAGCGCTCTTTTAATCATGCAAGGGCAAATAACCTGATGATAAACTTGTTTACGTCGTATGAAGTACCGTTTGAATGCACGTTAGCAAGCTTGGACACGAAACATGTGGTAACATTCAGACGCAGGTGTACGTGCTTCATTCACTCTTGAAATGTTTCGACCGCGAACGAAAGCATTTAGTGTTTTGTTTAGAGATATGTGATATTAATTATGTCGAAAAAATTAAAGGTTGTAAGTATTGCTTCCAAATACCTCAGCAAACTTTGAATAACCAGAAAGAGGTACCTAAGTGTCCACTTACGTTATTGTTGATACGCTCAGGAATTTAATTTAGAAAATATAAAATCCAAACAATATAATCTGCGATGGGAATGTGTCATTCGTTACAAAAATCATTAAAAGATGTAGCAATGCAGTCTTTACATAATTTAGATATTTATTTACCGAAACACCTTTATACATGCGCACTTTCCTTTACCTACCTACCTACACGCACGCACACACACACACACACAAACACACACACATACATACATACATACATACATACATGCATACATACATACATACATACATACATACATACATACATACATACATACATACATACATACATACATACATACATACATACATACGTAGTTTTTAAGGAAGTTACAATAAATTGATATTCATCTACGTGTGAACACAAATATATACATATATACAATACCTAGCATAGTAATAAATATAGGTCTAAATTATCCCAGTGATTTCAGACGCATGCATTATTTAGGAGAGGGACATCAAACTTACTATAAAAAGAGGTATATGTAGATTCGTAGATGTCACAGTAATTTTATAATTTTGATCGATATACTGATAATAAGGTAAGGCAAATAGGGTAGAAGTGCGGCATTTGTAGATAAATAGATACATTAAAATAATTTGTTAAGTGGTTTACGAATCATACGTTTGGTAATTAGATTGTGAAATTAAAAATCCGGTTGTCAACGTTTTGAAACAAGTTAAAAATAATGTCCCTATCATACCCTGCGGACATACAAGTCACTAATACACCCTTAGTCATGGTTTCAAAACGGAATCGAATGTGCAATCGACTTTTGATATTAAATCTGTGCTTATACATAGGACACATATTTATGGGATGGAGCAGCAGAGAGGGTGGACCGACCTCTTGCTGAAACTTTATTTGGTTAAATGATATAGCTTGCTACGAAAATGAAAAAAATACAAGGTCAATTACGCCAAACCCTCTAACTTGCCGAGAGTTTCTATACTTGGGTTAGTTTTGGTTGTTACGTTATTTTTGTCGTTTTGTTCTCCCTCATTTTCTACTCGCGTTTCGTTTACCGATATATCGCCTCATTGAGGTCGCACCCTTTCTGTCGGCGACTAAAGCGACTAACCACAATCACGAAATCATGTTCGTGATTCTGTCAGGCGAAAATTTTAAGAACGTCAGGAGTCTCAGGTGCATTTTGCAGAAAGTTCTCGAATATTATTTAAGCCTGTAAATGAAACAACTAAACCTCTTTTATCTCAACTTGACAAATTAGCTGAAACATCTTAATAAACATCGTTGCTTCCTCATCGAATGCTATTACTAGCAAAAGATTTTAGTAAAAGGAAGAGGAAAAATAACGATGAAGAAATAGTCGAAGAATTACGTAAATAATTTACTGAAAATGCTCCTGATTTTCTTTGAAGGGGTATTTCTACTCAATGACGTGGTCTAATTAATTGTCATAACAGCGTTCTTTCTGACATAAATCTGTTAGAAACTCTGATTTGAAGAAAACGTGCTGGAACTAATACTCCAGAAATGATCAGTGAAATATCTGATATTTCTAAACGATTATTTACAGTGGCGTCATGGATATCAACGTTTATCGTTGTCTGATTGATGAAATTGCTGATGACAAATACGATGATTATACATAATGCTCAACGTGGACCAATTAAGGTTAAAGCGATACTTTCGCCATTACCTACTCGCTGATGTTGTTCAAGGTTTATTTAGAAGAATAGATCGAAAAGCAATACCAAGTACAAAATAACTAGAAATGAAAGTTATTGACGTTGTTCGTGATAAAGCTCCTATTGCTACTGGTAATATTGAGGTAAAGCGTTTTCGGCATCAAGGATAGATTAGCACGATTCATGGGACGAACCTCGACGCCAGTATAATTACCCAGCACTGAAGTCATGCCTTCAAATGTCAGTAAAATAATACATCAAGCCTGAAAATCAGAAACTATCAGAGTTGGCTGGTGAATCAGAAAAGACATAAATACCTGTCTGATAGCAAAAAGTGATGTTTCGTTTTAGACGATAATAAATATAATAAAATGTTAAAGCATATATACAAAATTCAGCGTTCGACATGGACACACACATTATTAAAGATGAATCTATACGCGATTATCAGTTCTATTCTTATGAAGCACGACAACCAAATTGGCGTGAAAGAAACGAACTACAAGCTCAGGATGCAAGTAAAGATTTTTTATCCGCTGAAGCGTTTATTGAAGTAGAAGGAGATCTCGTAACAGACATCGTTGCTAACCATGAATACGGAGCTGATATACTCGAGTTGGTTTTATTAATAACGTCTTCATGGCGTTATACAAAAGTGCTGTCTATATGATAGATAAAGAGAAAATGAAACAATTTAGGATAATGTTGACGTTGCCACAACAATATTATGTCTAGCAAGATAATCAGATGATTATACTAGATCAGCTGCTCCGTCAATGAAGTTTGTCAAGGTTACTTCTGACCACCGTATCTTAAGATACAATCAGCATGGGACACTGCAGTTGATCCACAGCCAGAACGAGTGATATCCAGACCCACTGCTTCATTTCTGAGCGCCAATGACAATTGCAATTTAGGTTTTAGATCACGTAAATTAATGTTAACAGATAATCGTAAAAAATTTTCATGTTCAATTCCACTGTCACATATTTTTGGAATTTGTAGAAATGTCAGAAAAGTTATTTTTGAAAAAATATACAATTGTACTTGTAAGAAAGAATGATGATAACAATACTATTTAGCGCCATGGTGGCGATGCTGATGGTAAAGTAATATTATTTAAGATTTCATTGTGGATGCCGGTAATGACCCCATCGCTCGCTGAAGATACATAGTTATTTTGTATTATATATTCAGGTAGCATATTATTTATATTATAGTTAACAAAACTACATAGAGTGTTCAAAGTGTTGTCGATGGTGTAGCTGCATGGCATATAGCATCACAACAAGGTGTTTCTGCACCAAGGCATATTTTCGTTACTCTTCAAAATATTGAACGATTAAACTCGCAAGAACGTAGCCCAATTATATTTGATAAGCTTAGTGTTTCGTACGTCTCTTTAAGAATAAATTGACATCTAGAACAATCTGAATATAAATTAATAAATGTTAAATAATCAATATTACGTAGCGCTCACGTATCATCGTTTGATGACATTTACGAGATGTGATCAAAATATAATAATAATAATAATAATAATAATAATAATAATAATAATAATAATACAGTAATAATAATAATGAGGACTTTTTATAGCGCCTAATCATTAGAAGCTCTAAGCGCTTTACAACACGTAATTATATAACTACATAAAACTAAAAAAAAAACACCATGAAATTAGAAAGCATAACAAAAGCTGACAATATTTAAGGAATGACACATTATCAGGACTTTCGGTTCGTTCTTGCAGTCGGAAAATGTGAGTTTTAAGTGCACTCTTGAATTGGACCACTGTGGCCATGTGTTTAAGTTGAATGTCCAATTCATTCCACGATGCTTTGTTCTTGCAATAAAATATCAGCCTGATGAACTTCATTAGAAGCACTGGAATCAAAATGTGCATACTGAATTGTTTTAGGCGGTGGCATATAAATTTGCTATATAGATTGTCGTGATAACCAATTTACACCTGCTGCATCAGCGAGTTTACGAATCGCCACTCTGCCTTCCCAGTATCCTCTTGAACTATAGGTGGCAAGGTCCAGTTTCATAAATTGGCCCGTGGCAAATTTCTTAACTTAAGGGTATGGTGTGAGTTTTTGAGCTACTATTGTGTAATAATTAAAGATATGGATAAATTTGTGAACTAGGTGTTTCAGGCTTGAGTTGTTCTTGAAATTGATGTCAGACATGTACACTTTCCATAGTTACTCTGCAGTATGTTGATTATGAAATACCAATAGTCGGCTAGGAAGAAGAGCTAGCCTCCCATAGCAGTAGACACGTGGGTTCAAGGCAAGTAGAATATCTCAAAAACGGCATGGATGACAACTATTATGAATTGCATCAAGCTATTTAGTAGACAATGTTTTTCAAAATTTTCATCTAGGAAAAGGCCTTGCGTTTGCACTGTGAGCACCATATGCTGTCAAAAATGGCCTTCGGATGTGAAAAATGCGTGTATAAAATAGGGGTTGGGGTACATAAATATTTTATTCTAAGAACTTCAGTAGACTTGTCAGGTCATGTGTGTCATATGATTATGTTGCACTACATAATACCTATCCAGAAATATGTACCTCTTTGACCTCACTCGCGTATTATATTTTTAATGAATTTTTATATTAGGCAGGTGCATGCGACATTAAATTTGTACATAAAAACTGGACCCTACCCCCTTAAGGGAAAAATGCTATAACAAATTGTGCAATGAACTACATTTTGTCTTATTTTCTTGTTCTTTATTCATATGCAATTAATTCTTATACATTAGCCTTATCATAGTACCTCTATTTGTCTCCTTATTTTGAATCTCTCAGCTCTATATGAGATTCAAGGGAGGTAATTTCTTTTTGCACCTATAAATTATACCTATTTGTATCAGGACAAGTTAGCATATTTTGAGCTTAACTAAGTTGCTTTGAGAGAAAATGGGGGTTTAAAATGTGTTTACTTGATTTTCATGTAGGTAACAAGCTCTGTACTCCTATTTTAATGAAAGTTATTCATATTTCATTGCAGACACACAAAAACATTACATGACATGACATCACACATTCTTCTAAGTAATTTCACTCCACAGGAGCAAATGCACTTTCAAGAAATCATAAGTAGACATACTGTTATAAATGGTGAATGTCATCAATGGAACGATGTTGCAAATAGTCATGGATATGGCATATTGCGGACAATGTTTCGAGGAAAAAGAATTAAAGTTTTAGTACTTTTGTGAACAGTTCCACCATATTGGATTTAAACTTACAGTTAATGCATTGCACACAAACAGTAATGCACAAACCCTGTCTTTTGAGTACCGTAACAACTGGAAAAGCATTCTTACATTGATGTGGCAGAAATCCCCTAATTAGTTCTGAAAGTTAATTGATGTTGACAACACAGTTTTCTTCTGGCATACTGGTAGCCACTTTTTTACTGAGTACAGAATGAGTAATAATGTCAGTTGTTTTCCTTTTTGTAGGTCTCAATTTGCATGGAATGATGTTAGGATCTGTTGTCTCAGTCATATTGGTAGAAGCATTTAAGTTTGAAGCATGTATTCATTATGATCCAAACACACTAAAGATTGATTATGAAAGACCGACTTGGCTTCATCATAACTTGAATTTTCTGGTAGATCCTTATTTAAAGTAATAGAAGTTACAACATGTCCCTTTTTGTACTGAATTTTCTTCTTGTCAATATTTTTCTTGTAGCTTTTCTTTCTATTTCCTCTCATTCTCTATATCCTTGCAATTGCTAAAGTCAGCTGTGAGTGGATAGGATTCTGATAATATTTGAGTTAACTGTATGGACTGTGTATTTATTTTGTATTTTGGGCTTGAGAATGGTTCATTTCAAAGGCTTGTTGTCACTGAATTTATCTGATATGTTGATGTAAGTTCAGCAAGGTTCCTCACATCAATGTTCCAACATAGAATAATATTTGCTTCTTTATCTCTGTCCCAATTAGCTAGACATAGGTGTATTCACCCCCCCCCCCCCCCACAATGCTGTTTATGTTAGAATCACTAGAACAATACCAGGTCAGGAATGTTGATGTGTATGTCTCAAGCTATAATTATTATTAAAGTACATTATAAATGAAAATGTCTGATAACATTTTTCTTAAAAGGCACTTTTTAAAAGAAAAATTTCAACAAATAATCGCTTGAACAATAGAGAAGTTCTATCGCTAATAACAAAGAGTGTATCTCATATTCAGTCACTATTTGCAACTATAAAATCCATTCTTAGCCTTCAGTCAACATCATCATGTAATTCTGGTATCTTCCTGACTATACGATGGCAAAAAGGACAGGAAACATTCCATTATACACAAGTTTAATTCTTTTCAAGACAGCAACCCTAGCACAAAGTATATACAATGCAATGCATTTTGCCGAAATGTAGTCACTTTTCTAAAAGAGTAATAACATTTTTACTTTAGCATACAAAATAATTTCCTTGATACCGTTTTGTTAGATAATGTCTAGGTAAGTGATATGTACAAAATTTTTGACAGAAATTATTTTTTTGCAAAATGCTTAAGGTGGCAGGGTCCAGTTTCGTAAATTGGCCCGTGGCAAATTTCTTAACTTAAGGGTATGGTGTGAGTTTTTGAGCTACTATTGTGTAATAATTAAAGATATGGATAAATTTGTGAACTAGGTGTTTCAGGCTTGTGTTGTTCTTGAAATTGATGTCAGACATGTACACTTTCCATAGTTACTCTGCAGTATGTTGATTATGAAATACCAATAGTCGGCTAGGAAGAAGAGCTAGCCTCCCATAGCAGTAGACACGTGGGTTCAAGGCAAGTAGAATATCTCAAAAACGGCATGGATGACAACTATTATGAATTGCATCAAGCTATTTAGTAGACAATGTTTTTCAAACTTTTCATCTAGGAAAAGGCCTTGCGTTTGCACTGTGAGCACCACATGCTGTCAAAAATGGCCTTCGGATGTGAAAAATGCATGTATAAAATAGGGGTTGGGGTACATAAATATTTTATTCTAAGAACTTCAGTAGACTTGTCAGGTCATGTGTGTCATATGATTATGCTACACTACATAATACCTATCCAGAAATATGTACCTTTTTGACCTCACTCGCGTATTATATTTTTAATGAATTTTTATATTAGGCAGGTGCATGCGACATTAAATTTGTACATAAAAACTGAACCCTGCCCCCATAATAAATCAATTCCATTATAATAATAATCGGTTGACTAATTACCTAATGAAGTTTACGTTTCATCGCTGATCTTACTAACCAGTTAGCCAGTGCTTCCTTGAAAGATGTATTCTTTATGGAATTTAAGGCGTCAATAAATTTTACATCCACAATATATCTATCTAGCTAGTTTTTCTTTTATACGTTACATCATGAATTCGACACACTGTATTAATTTCATTTATTAGATACTCACCGGGTCTTGATTGATCTTGATTATCAAGTCGGATATTAAGTCTGGTTCCAGGACCACAATAATTATTCCTGCAAGGTGTTTTTCTCCTGGTTAATAAGCCCAAGGAGTTCACGGTAATGTTCATAATTCTGCTGCAATATCACATCCTTTTGTTACTGTTTGGACTAGAAATAAATTTAAATTTCTTTGTACCACATTGTTCACACTTACCTGTAAGTGCTGATATGTTATTTGTTCTTGTAATAGTTGTTAATTCACCTGTACGACTACGCGTCCTGCATTTCACACAATATAGATCCATAGTGTTTATTATTAAGTGTGGATGTAATTGATTTTTTGAGCGAGAAGAAAATGAGAAAAGGTTACAGACCATGTAGCGCTACCAAACTTGTAACATAATGATATTATATTTTCATCAGGTAGTAGAAAAATGCAACTGTTGTTTAATTTAATATTGAGGTGGTGCGTAAGGGATAAGGTGCATTTAGTTTCTCCTTCAGCACTAATGTGTATTTTTTTAAATTATTCCGCAAGAACCAAATGGATATTTGATTGTACAAGAACTCATTTATCTAGATTATCTACAATGTCATAATTCATTATTATCAAGCGTACATTTCAAACTTACTGACCAAAGCGGATAACTTCTTGGCTTAAGGAATGGAGTTTTATCAATAAAAATCTACATAAGATCTAATTAAAGAGTTTTATACACGACAAAGATGTATTTGAAAACGCCCTCAAAAGAATATTTACACTGCCATCAGTCGGGTTACAACAATTTAGTGTTGACATAATTATTGATGAATTCGGCAATGAAGATATTGTTCTTCACACAAGATCAATTATATGTACATCGACATTAACATATTATTATGATCGAGTGTGATAGAGATCAGATTCTGAATAATGCCAATTGCTGTATTGATTTTGATCGGATCAAAAGAATATTGTCTTTTTTAACTTAACAAAATCTGAAACACCCGTAATAATACTAAGCGTATTATGAAAGATTCTAAAGATCATCTTACGATAGTTAATCATCAGACAAACCATGATGATCTGTTAACATATCAGACGAATAAATAATAAGAATCATTGGCGGAGTATATAGTTAGTTCACCATCATTAATATTTTAATTCTGTTCATATTGTCAGGATCTAAATTTATCAATTAATTTTTAAACGGATGATAGAATTTTTTATCCTATTTTCTGTTTGTTCTTATTTTAGTTGTTTCTTTCCTTTCATTTATTGCTAGTTTTGATTTTCATATTGACCATTCATATTGTTTATCGTATCGATGTATTCTGAATTCAATGCAATTTTTGTGTTGATTCCACCTGTTTTAGTTTTAATTTTGTAAAACACATCAGACCAGTGTTGTAGGTTCTAATACATTTTCCGTATGATGGTTTGCAACATTTTGTTTTTAGTTCATAGTGTGAAACAACAAGAACTGGAAATTCTTAAAAAATATTTTAATTAATCTAAAAGTGCCCCAATTCTATCTCATTTGCCCTTTTCTCTATCATCAGTACATCGATCAAAATTATAAAGTTACTGTTATATCTAGGAAACTACATCTACCTTTAATTATAGTAGAAGGTTTGCTGTCCCTATCCTGAAAAGAATAACGCTCGCTAATGCAAACACCGTCTTAGTGTTTCATCTAAAATTACTGGGACAATGTAGAATTATTCTCTAAATTTATTACCTCGTTAGGTATTGTATATATGTATATATTTGTTTTCACAAATAGATCAACACCCATATTTTGTAACTTCCTTAAAAAACTATGTTTGTATGTATGTTTGTATGTATGTATGTATGTAGGTAGGTAGGTAGGTAGGTAGGTAGGATATATATATATATATATATATATATATATATATATATATATATATATATATATATATATATATATATATATATATATATATATGTCTGTCTGTCTGTCTGTCTGTATGTAAGTAGTAATAGGGGGCACTATAGCCTCAATGGAAAATCCAGTCAAAAAGTGCTAGGGGGCACTATAGCCTCAAGATTTATAGCCTCAAGGGAAAATCCAGTCAAAAACAGCTTGGGGCACTATAGCCTCAAAACAGCTTGGGGCACTATAGCCTCAAGGGAAATTGAACATGGGTCTGTATAGCGTCAAGGGAAATGGAACATAGTGGGTCTATATAGCCTCAAGGGAAATGGAACATAGTGGGCCTATCTAGCCTCAAGGGAAATATAACATGGGAAATAAAACAAGGGAAAAAAAGGGTGGCAATGAAAGCTACTATCTTTTCGAGACTTATGAGTGGCCCTGAAAAGAGCCTTTGGATACTTCTTCTTCTTTTATTTTCTGCCATTGTTCCACCACCTTTTGATTTTACCAATAATTCCCTTCTTCTTCTTTTCTTCCTCGGGAATCCAGTCAGGATGTCCCATAGCTCTAAACTTCTCTTGTATCTTTATCCAATTGTTATTTAATCTTTCAAAGTCCTCTTTCTTTTTTTGGTTTTCATTGTCCTTTCTTTCCTTTCTCTCCTTACTCCAGTTATCTTTTATCTTCTTCACTTCTTCTAATAGTTCCTTTCTCATCAGTTCTTCAGCTTTCTTGAGCGGGTCCAAACCCTTTTGGACATGGGGGTACTCTGTCAAGATATTATCCAAAAAACACTTGACGTTTTCGACAATATCTATTACTTGCTTCAATGTCCCCACTCTAACATAGGGTGGATTAATGCAGCCTCGTAACTTTTTGGCTTCTTCTTCTAGCATTCCTCCTAAGAGCTCCCTGGCTATTTTCAGTCTTTTTGCAAAGTCCAAACTCTTCGCAATCTTCCATTTATGATGTAGTTTTTCCACTTCATATTCCCCGTCTAATATCCAGAAATAGCTGTGTTTTAAATTGTTGAATAAACTTGATGCTTTCGCCATCTTCTATGGTTATTCCGTGGAATGGTTCTAATGTCTGACTGAACTGAGTTTTTTATAGTTGCAACCACCCACTAGGGGTATTTGTGCAACTTTTATAGGTGCCATATCGGCACCCATTTAGGTGGGAGGGGTTGTTAATCCCTCCCTTAAAGTGCTTAAATGCACTATAAATTAAGGCGTTCCCCTGAATTACTAAAAAGTAACTATCAGGGGAAATGAAAGCCTATATTGGGGGTGGGTAGGAATGGTACCTACACACACCCACCCCTATCATCCAATCGAGCTTGTAAGGTAGCGAGGGGAAATGTTTCCTCATTTCGCTAGTAATTTGGTGAGTCGGAAATGGCAAAGGCGGAAAAGGTCCAGGTCCAGGAGGGCGTTGACACAGCAGCACACACCAGAGCACGCCAACAGCAAGACAGCACAGCAAAGGACGCAGCCCACACCTGAAAAACCAAGGTCATACTAAAGGTCAAATTCAGTCCAGTTGTACTAATGGACAAATTAACATCCAATATTGTGTTAGCCACCTGTGCAATTATTCAAATATTTAAGTTGAAGAATTATTATTTAAAGTCCTATCATTCAAATAAAACTAGTACATAAGCGTACATATAATAAGTCCCTAACAATTTTGAAAATTAAAATGTCTAAGCGACATATAATAGTGTAGTCAATGGTAGTTTGTTTTAGTTATGAATTTTGCTGGAGGTACCAATATAAGTCATATTAGATTTTTAGGGCCACGGAATAGTTGTTCAAAGAGGGGTACTCGTAACCAAATGAGTCCCCTATTATTCAGGCGAATGAAAAGATAAATGGCAAATATCTTTTCGTTGTACTGCTTTATCCGAGTAGTCCGATGGTGATGATTTATCAGTAGACAGCAGTAATTCATCGATACACTGGTTATCCAAGGTAGGATTTCGCTGACTTGGTGATATCATCCTATGGCAACCTGCGGGATACTCAATATTTTGATATCACCAGTCAGCGCGCCTCAGGTCCGCCATATAACTTAGATTCCCATGGCTGGTTGTAGTATGGTTCCAGTATATCGATGCAGGTGCAGCCAACTTCAAAATCCCTCATTATTCTTCTTCAAATAGTTTAAGTGGGCTATCCAGTTTCTCCATATCTTCAATTTCTGCCACTTGTTAAAGGGACTTATAAAAAATCCAAAATGGTTCCGCTGCATAGTCCACCGCTGTATATGTAGATGTTTCTCTCCGTAGTTGAGAAGTAAAAACGTCTCGGTTCGTCCTTAGCTGTGAAAGCCCGGGAAACATGCTTTCGCAATCCCCCTTGACGTCATCAGTTCGTCCGCTCCAGATAAGCCGTCCTACTCGGTCTGCAGTCTTCGCCTGCTGAATGGAATGATGGTTCTAATGACTGACTGAACTGAGTTGTTTATAGTTGCAACCACCCACTAGGGGTATTTGTGCAACTTTTATAGGTGCCATATCGGCACCCATTTAGGTGGGGGGGTTGTTAATCCCTCCCTTAAAGTGCTTAAATGCACTATAAATTAAGGCGTTCCCCTGAATTACTAAAAAGTAACTATCAGGGGAAATGAAAGCCTATATTGGGGGTGGGTAGGAATGGTACCTACACACACCCACCCCTATCATCCAATCGAGCTTGTAAGGTAGCGAGGGGAAATGTTTCCTCATTTCGCTAGTAATTTGGTGAGTCGGAAATGGCAAAGGCGGAAAAGGTCCAGGTCCAGGAGGGCGTTGACACAGCAGCACACACCAGAGCACGCCAACAGCAAGACAGCACAGCAAAGGACGCAGCCCACACCTGAAAAACCAAGGTCATATTAAAGGTCAAATTCAGTCCAGTTGTACTAATGGACAAATTAACATCCAATATTGTGTTAGCCACCTGTGCAATTATTCAAATATTTAAGTTGAAGAATTATTATTTAAAAGTCCTATCATTCAAATAAAACTAGTACATAAGCGTACATATAATAAGTCCCTAACAATTTTGAAAAATTAAAATGTCTAAGCGACATATAATAGTGTAGTCAATGGTAGTTTGTTTAAGTTATGAATTTTGCTGGAGGTACCAATATAAGTCATATTAGGTTTTTAGGGCCACGGAATAGTTGTTCAAAGAGGGGTACTCGTAACCAAATGAGTCCCCTATTATTCAGGCGAATGAAAAGATAAATGGCAAATATCTTTTCGTTGTACTGCTTTATCCGAGTAGTCCGATGGTGATGATTTATCAGTAGACAGCAGTAATTCATCGATACACTGGTTATCCAAGGTAGGATTTCGCTGACTTGATGATATCATCCTATGGCAACCTGCGGGATACTCAGTATTTTGATATCACCAGTCAGCGCGCCTCAGGTCCGCCATATTACTTAGATTCCCATGGCTGGTTGTAGTATGGTTCCAGTATATCGATGCAGGTGCAGCCAACTTCAAAATCCCTCATTATTCTTCTACAAATAGTTTAAGTGGGCTATCCAGTTTCTCCATATCTTCAATTTCTGCCACTTGTTAAAGGGACTTATAAAAAATCCAAAATGGTTCCGCTGCTTAGTCCACCGCTGTATATGTAGATGTTTCTCTCCGTAGTTGAGAAGTAAAAACGTCTCGGTTCGTCCTTAGCTGTGAAAGCCCGGGAAACATGCTTTCGCAATCCCCCTTGACGTCATCAGTTCGTCCGCCCCAGATAAGCCGTCCTACTCGGTCTGCAGTCTTCGCCTGAATGTGAATGGTTCTAATGTTAGATAGATAGATATTATGTGTTTAAAGTGATTCGTCCCGAGGGCTCTTACCACTGTTTTATCCGTCAAAAGACGGTTATTTACTTTATCCTGAGGGTGGGAATGGAGCCGCCACCCTGCAGGCGTTTATGTGTTCATGGAACACTATTTACTTGGGCCGTCACATCGGAGTAGCTATTGAGTTACTACTGTGTGATTGTAGGGCCACATACAATATGAGTGGGAATAGTTCCAGCACACACTCCACTCATATTAATTCATTCTGTTTCTGGTTGGTCGTTCAGGACGTGTTAAGCACGTGGAGTTGCTGCGGGTGTTTAGTGGGCGAGGCGAAGTGCCTGGCAAGGGCTGCTTCTTTGGACGTATCCTATCCCTATTTATATACTCTGTGCTGTTCCTTAAGTGTACAACTTTTGTGTAACAGTGTTTTTGATGTTAGGTGCTCAGTGTGCGTTTAGATGTTGTTGTTTTCCTAATATTTTTTATATGCAACCTTGTGTTGCTGTGTCTGATGATCTGGTCTTTGATCACCTTATATACACTATTTGGGGATCTAGTTAAGTCATATCTCTTGAGTTGTTTGGTGAACTTTGCAGCTTTGTGCTGCTGGGCCTGATAGTCATGGATTTTTGACTACCTTATATGTTCTAATTTTGCTGGGCCTGCATTAATTTCTTCCTTATTCTATTTGGTGTGCGACCTTGTTTCGCTGGACCTGATAGTCTTTGGATTTTTAGACTACCTTATATGTTCTAATTTGGGGGTCTCTATCATATTTTTCTATCTAGTTATAGTGCTCAGGTCTCGGAGCACCTGTTGGTTCTAGTTAGCTTTTAAGTGATTGGTACGTATGTTTTTTAACACTGTACACTTGGTTGTACTCCTAATGAGAAAGTGTCTAGAATAGAAGAAGGGAGAGTAGAGTGTTGACCTACATCCTTACTGCCTATGATGTTTTTATTTTGCATCATCTTGGTATTTATTGTGATGTTATTTATTGGGAATTTTAATTATGTTTTTAATGACCTGTTAGTGTAGTAGCTCTTTATTCCCCTTTTAGGTTTATTATGACCCTATTTCCATATTTGTTTTGGCCCCTTGATTTAGTTCAGGTATGTGGTTCGGTTTCTGGGTAGTGGCAATGGGTCCCTGCGGGAAATGTCCCGGGCCGTTAAGCGACACGTCAAGGATTGTCCATTTCCACCCCCAGTCACCCCCCACGGCCGGTCCGTGAGGCGCGGCGGCCAGGCAATAACAAGGGACCTCTGCCGGAAATATCCGGGGCCGTTAAGCGACACGTCAAAGGTATCCCTTGTCAGACCCAGCTTCCACACCCCGGTCCTGGCCGTTTCTTGTTTCCCTGTCCTAAAGGGGCTTTTCAATGTATTATATGTAAGCATTAGGGTCGTGTTTTGTTGTTTGTTGGGGTTAGGATTTGATTGGATAGTTTAGATATTTCCTATTTTCCCTATCTTTTGTAGAAATTCCAACATATTCTTGTGTGTCATCAGAATGTTGGGATTGTTATTTTGTATAATTTCTGGGTATGTATATGGGGCTTTTATATTCTGTTGTTGTGATCTAAATTTGTCCCTTTCTTTTTTGGTTTTACTACAATTGTTGAAGATATGATGTAGATCTTCCGGGGTATTGCAATTGTAGCAGTTTATATTATGTGGAAAGGGTCCTATGTATTTTCCCATGCTGTTGGCCAGCTTGGTTTTTCCTAAAGTTATCCTATTGATAATTGTCTGTTCTTTAGGTGAGCCCTTGGGCGGTTTTTTGTGCCTATTGACTTCCTTAACAGTAGTGTATAACACTCTCCCTTTTGTACTATTGTCCCAATCATGTTGCCATTTTATATCTATTTGTGTGTTTATTATACTGTAGAGTTCGGTTGTGCTATAGTGCAGTGGCTCGAAATTCGGTTCGTAAAGTTTTTCCTTAGCCAGTTTGTCGGCCATTTCGTTACCCTTAATTTCGATGTGGGATGGTATCCACATGAACTCTACAGTGATATTTCCGGTATTTAGTTGTTTTAGTTTGGCGTTTATTTGATTGAGAAAATCTTCCCTGCATTTGGTGGTGTTTGTTTGAATTGAAGATAGGACGCTAAGCGAGTCACTAATAATTACTGTCTTATTAGGTTTGAAGTCTTCAATCCATTGTAAAGATTTGAGGATGGACCAGAATTCAGCTGTGTAAATAGAGCAGTAGTCTGGGAGACGTCTGCCTATTTGTATGTTAAGCTCTGGTATGACCATTGCAGCAGCTGTTCTGTATGGGTTAGTAATTTTAGATCCATCCGTATATATTTTGGTATATTGTTGGTATTGAGTATTTATAATGTTTAAGGCTTCTATTTTGAGTGATTGTTCTTGATTTTGTTTACTGCCTTTTTTTGTGAGAGAGGTGTTGACTTTAGATTGTACGTTGTTCCAAGGTTCGTGTTCGTACACTACGTTATTTTCTAGAGGGATTAGTTCTACTGGTAGTGTTGTTTTTAGTAGGTGATATTGTTTTCCCATGGGTAGTTTTTGTTTCAAGCTTTTCCTGATTGGGATGTTGGTTTTATTTATGGCCAGGAGGGTGGGGTGTGTTGCGGGGTGGGTGGACAGCCGTGCCGCATATTTTAGAAGGAGCTCTTGCCGTCTCAAGTGTAGGGGTAACTCTCCCGTTAAGACATGCAGCTCGGCTGTCGATGTTGTTTTTAGAGCTCCGGTACACTTTAATAGTGCTGCTCTTTGTATTTGATCTAATTTTTTAAGTTGTGTTAAGGAGGCCGATGAGTAAACTTGGCATCCATAATCTAGTTTAGATCTTACCAGAGCTCTATATAATTTTAGAGATGTTTCTTGGTCAGCACCCCAGTGTGTGCCTTTAAGGCTTTTTATTAAGTTTAGGTCCCGGCTACATCTATTAACTAAGTCCTCTATGTGGAACGCCCATGTGAGATGTTGGTCATAGTACATACCCAAAAATTTTGCTACTTTAACAAATTTTATTTCCTGGTCCTGTATTGTTAATTTAGGATATTTTATATTTCGTCTGTATGGGGTGAACAGTACGGCTACCGTTTTTTGGTGCGATAGTTTGAATCCCCATTGATTGGCCCAGTTTCCAATATTATTAAGGCTGGTTTGTATTTCAGAGATGATTTTGTGGTTGGAGGGGTTTCCTGCTCTCCATAGTCCACCATCGTCAGCAAATTGTGACAATTCAACTTTGGTAGTTGCCAAATTTTTATCTAGATCATTGATCATTATGTTAAAGAGGGTGGGGCTGAGTACACTTCCTTGTGGAGTTCCGTTTTCAAGGGAGTGTTTCTAAGAGTAAGTTGCCCCTACCCTAGTTGTAATTGTGCGGTTTGTTAAGAAATCTTGGATAAAGTTAAACATCCGTCCAGTAATGCCGTAGTTATTTAATTTGGCTATAAGGCCTTTGGTCCATACTAGATCGAATGCTTTCTCGAGATCGAGAAAAACCGCAATGAGGTTTCTGCTCTGTTTTTGCTGTGAGTTAAATGCTAGTTTGATAGCAGTCTCAAGTCTTACAAGTTGATCTGTAGTGGAGCGCTTGTTTCTGAATCCACGTTGATTTTCTGAGATGAGGTTATTTTTTGTAAGATGTTCTGTTGTTGATGATAGTTTCCATGATTTTACAGATGTTATTGGTTAAAGATATAGGCCTATAAGAGTTTACATCATGGCTGTCTTTATTAGCTTTTAAGATGGGTATTACTATCGCATGTTTCCATTTTTTTGGTAGCTTTCCTGTGTCCCATATTTTATTTAGGAGATTTAATATTGTATGGACTATATTTGGTGGTAATTGCTTGTATATTATATACCCTATTTTATCTTCCCCAGGTGAAGTTTCTTTTTTGGTTTTGAGCGCTTGGTCCCATTCGTATTTGGTTATTTTGTTGTTTAAAGGGGAGTCCTTAGGTCCCAAGTCTTGGAATATTTGTGGGTTTGCTCTTTCTTCAATGGCTCTATGTAATTGGAATTCTTTTGTATGGTTGCTGCTTTTGCTCATATTAGTAAAGTGTTGAGCTAATAAGTCAGCTTGCTCTTTATCACTGATTGTATTGCTTAATTTAGGGGTATTGTTGGCATTTTTACCTCTAATCCTTTTAATCTTGTCCCATACTTGTTTAGAATTTGTTTTGTGGTTGAGTGTACCACAGTACGCTTGCCAGGTTTGCATTTTTGCTTGTTTGATCAGCTCTTTTAATTTTTGAGCGAGTTTTTTGAATTCCAAAAAGTGCGTGATGAATTTGTATCGCTTAAATTTTTTTAGTGCTTTGTTTTTAGCCTGCTGGGTTGTTTTGATTTCGTCATTCCACCAGGGCACAGTAAGTTTTGGTGCCTTATAAGTAGTGGTTGGAATGCTGTTAGATGCTGCTTTATTAATGACATTATTAATGTTTTCATAGTATTGGTCTATGTCATTTGTTTCTATCTGGGTAGTATCTTCATCATTTAACATTTGTTTAAATAGGTCCCAGTCTGCTTTTTTATAGTTCCACCTGGGGTTGTTTTTTTGGGCCTGCGACTGCACTGTCATTTGCAGGGTGGTGATAATTAGGAAGTGGTCACTGCCCATGGGGTCAGTTTGATCCACCTCCCACTCCGCCACTTGTGCTAGTGTTTTTGTGCATAGGGTGAGGTCAATGGCGGACAAGGCACCGTTTATCGGATTTAATCGTGTTCCGGCGCCATCATTTAATATGGTCAGTGCTGATGTGTTGGCCCAAGCCTCAATCAGCCTGCCCCTAGTGTCCGTCATCTTCCCCCCCCCCCCCACCGCTTATTATGTGCATTGAAATCTCCACATATGACAGTGCGCTCACTGGTGATTATGGTATTTAGGGCTAATAATATTTGTTCATTGCTTAGGGCGTTATTAGTTCCTGGGTCATAAAAGTTGACGATTTGTAAATCAGAGTTTCCCATTTTGATTTTTAGTGATTGTACCTCTATATGTGAGTTAACTATTTCTTTTGCTGTGATAGGTACTAGTTCTATAGATTTTATGGTGTTTTTTACATAAATGGCTAGTCCTCCCCCCGGTCCCTCTTTGCGTTGTTGGAGGTACCCTGGGGCGTATCCCATTATATTTGGCAATGTTTTGATTTTATTCGTTAGCCTTGTTTCTTGAATGCAGAGGATATCTGGTTTGATTTTGGAATTGATTAGTTTAAGTTTTAGTTCGTTCAAGTTGGTTGATATTCCTCTGGCATTCCATTGCCATATAGAAACATTACCATTAGTTGTGTTAGCCATTTCTAATGGGGTCATTTACTGCAATTAGGGTCTTAATTTGTTCTTTAATTTGTTTTAGTTTTTTATGTAGTCCAGGTTTAATACCAGTTAGGAGCATTACTGTTTCTAGGATTTTGTTGATTTCTACTTCTAATTTATCTTCTAATTGTGGTTTATTTGTGGGTTTTATGGTTTTTGCTCTACGGAGTTTATGATTTTTCCTTGCTGTGCGATAGTCTACCAGGTTACTTTCCATGTAATCTATGATATTTTTTTCTCTAATTGTGGCCGGACATAGTGGGGATTTCACTGGGTGGGCCCCTTTACATTGAGCGCATTTGGGTTTTAGTCTTACGCATTCTCCCTTATGTGCCCCTCCACAATTACTGCATTTGTTTGGGAGCTTACATTTAGTGGTATAATGGCCCCAGTGTTTACAGTTTGAGCAGAACCTGGGTTTATTTGAGTAAGGTTCTGTCCTATATTGGGATTTAGTGGTACCAATTTGGATAAGTGGCGGCAATGGGGTTTCTGATTCTATCACTGTGATTGTACATTTGGGGGCCCTATTACCTATCCTGTACGTTTTGGAGATGCTATTTCCACCTTCTCTTAATTTTTCGTTTAACGTGTTTGTGTCCCATTGAGACATTGTCCCTGTTAGCTTTATTACTGCTTTAAATTTAGTGGGTGGTGGTAGTGGGCGGCTGTGAGTGGGTTTGCCTTGTTCTGTGGTATTTCTGTGCCGGGCCGTTATTTTGTACGGTTTAGTTACCTCTATTGGTATTCCGGCTAGGGTATTCATTTCTAGATACTTTGCTATTTGTTGGCTAGTACTACAGTGTAGTATTATATAGTTGGTGTTTGGCCTGATAATTTTGCATGAGCCTGTATGTACCCTAGTTAAAGCCCCTGCTATGGTGTTTGAGGACAGGTTGATTAATTTGGTGGATTTGCTCTTAATATATAGTGTTAGTTCCGGTCTGTGGAAAGTAGGTTTTGGCCCTATGTTAGCTGTTTTTTCCTGTGTATTTTTGTTGGCATTGCTAACGTTATGGTTTATTTTGGTGTAATTTTGTCCCTTTGAGTTGGGGGCTGGGGTTTCCTTTACCTGGGGTGATACTTTAGATGTTCCTGGTATTGGGCTACTATGTGTTGGTTTGATTGATTTGACTGTTTGAGCATATGTTAGTTTTGTGTGTGTGAGGGGGGTGTTTTCAACTGCGTCCGCTTGGCTTTTTGGTTTGTTAATTTGAAACGTTCGGTTTGGGGTGTTTTCCACCGCGTCCGCTAAGTATAAATTTGGGTCCCCTGTTTTGAAAGTTCGGGACGGAGTGTTTTCCACCACGTCCGCCGAATATGAGCCTGAATTTCCTATCTGTTTGTTAATGGGGGTTAACGATATAGGGGTGGAAATATTAAGTATGGGATCGCCGGGGGCCAATGTGGCGTCCAGATCTTCAGTTAGTACTGTTTCATTGTGTAGATTAAACTCAATGGGCGATAGCGGGTCAAGTTTTGCCGCTTCTTTCATTAGGACTTGTAGCTCAGGTGTTGAGTACACTCTAGATTTAATTACTTGGCTTGGAGTGTTTGTTCTGCCTGGTGTTTGGAGCATTTTCTTTTGTTTGTTGTTTCTACGTGTGGCCTCCCCTTGTCTTGATTTCATAGCTTGTTTGTTTGTTTTAACAGCTGTTTGGGTGGCGGCCATTTTGCCTTTGTTATGTGTTTCGGGTTGGTCGGCCATATTGAATAAGTTAATTTGCGTATAGTGAGATAGAAGATATAGAGTTTTAGCGAGGATAGTGGTAGTCGTGAGAGTTTTTTAAAAGTTGAACGTAACTTATTGTTTCAGCACAGAGTATAATATATTGATAATAACTTACAGTTATGATGTCCGGATGGTTTGAGGTGGAGTAGCTGCTGGTTGGCGTAGATGGCTGGTTGTAGTGGTTGGTTAGGTTTCAGGTTTGCTGCTGGGTCCTGTAGCGCAGATGGGTGGAGTGGCTGGCAAGCGTAGATGGTTGATTCTCTGCTGGATCCTGATGCGTTGTAGGGTGGTGGATTGCAAGCTTCGGTAATGCTGTAGTGGATTTGACTCATCTGTATTCCAACAAGCTGTGGGGCCAAAACCTCGATTAAAATAGAGCTTATTAACCAAGAAAAACTCCCCTCCTTGACTCCAGTGCTTGAGTTAAGGAATAAACGTTTGCTTGTTGGAAATCGTAGTGGTAGTGGTGAAGATCAAATTCGGGAACAGGTGGCTTCGGTCCTGGGCGGCTCCGACACGTCTGCTCTTCTTAATAGTTCTCGCTGGACTGGTATGGTATGATGTATGATGGTTCTAATGTCTGACTGACTGAACTGGGTGTTTTTGAGTTGCCACCGCCCTCTAGGGGCATATGGGCAACTTTTATAGCTACCATATCGGTAGCCATTTAGGTGGGAGGGATGTTACTCCCTCCCTTAGAAGTGCTTAATTGCACTATCATTTAAGGCGTTCCCCTGAATTACTAAAAAGTAACTATCAGGGGAAATGAAAGCCTATATTGGGGGTGGGTAGGAATAGTACCCACACACACCCACCCCTATCATCCAATCGAGCTGTAAGTAAGGTAGCGAGGGGAAATGTTTCCTCATTTCGCTAGTAATTTTGGTGAGCGGAATCGGCAAAGGTGGAAAGGGTCCAGGTCCAGGAGGCGCGGGCGACACAGCAGCACACACAGGCCACGCAAAGAGACAGACAGCAAGGCGACGAACGCAGCATACACCTGAAACGAAAGAGCCCTACTTATTTCAAATTTAGTCCAGTTTTACTAATGGACAGACCTAAATTCCAATAATGTGTTAGCCACCTGTGCAATTTTTCAAATATTAAAGTTGAAGAATTGTTATTTAACATCCTATCGTTCTAAAAATCTAGTACATAAGTGTACATTTTTTAAGTCCCTAACAATTTAGAAAATTAAAATGTCTAAACGACATATAGTAGTGTAGTCAATGGTAGTTTGTTTTTAGTTATGAATTTTGTTGGAGGTACCAAAAATAAGTCATATCAGCTTTTTAGGGCCACGGAATAGTTATTCAAGGAGGGGTACTCGTAACCAAATGAGTCCCCTATTAAGGCAAATTGGCAATTTTAGCCCTTAAAAGGGCTGGTACTCATCTTGCTTGAAAGTACCACGTCTCCCCTCCATCTCCACCAAGGCGGCTGCAGATTTTGTTTCTTCTCGGATAGGTCTGGGGAAGTAGAGTCCATGTCTCTTTGCTAGGTACGCTGCAGCATCAAATAAAGGGTACATCGGCCTCTCTTCAAAGATGGTTAGATAATATGAGGTCAGAATTTGTATGCCATAGCGCCATTGCTGGATTTTTGGTGGAGAAGTCTGAAGGGACCGGAAGCCTATGTATTTCACCGCTGAGATGAATGAAGTAGCTTTCTTCTTATTTTCCATTAATTCATTGAGTCCCAGATCCCTACATAATTTCTCCATAAGTTGGTCCTTTGTTGTTTCAGGCATTCTGACTGTCCTTGCTGGTACTTCCCATCTTTCTTCCGGGATAGTGGTGGTGGTGGGGATGATGGTGGTGTCAGCAGCAGCTTCCAATTTCTTGTCCAGATTAATTGCCACATCTGTTGGATGAGTGGGGGTGGAAGATTTTAACACCCTCTTTTTCCCCTTCCTTTTAGTTTGTTTAGGGGCTGGTGGTGGTGGTGGTGGTGATAGTTCAACCTCAGGCTCAACTGCTGGTGTAGGCTCGACAATTGGTGACATAGCCTTATCCAACATTACTGGTGGGCCAATGGCAATTAGACCCTGAAGTTGAGCAGTTAGCGCTACTAACTTTTCCCCATAGGCGCCAAGTGTATCCCTCTGTACAGCAGACTCCTTTTCAGTAGTCGTTTGGGCTGGTTCCTTGGGAGCTGGGGGTGGGGGTGGTGTGACGTGGCTAGGTCCAGTTTCCCGCCTTCTCCACGGTCTATTCCTTTTCCTCCTGTACATGAGTCCCCCATTATCTTCCGTCTTTTCTTCCTTATCCCAAACAAGCAGCAGGGTAGTTCTTTTTCCTGCTGCTCGGAGGCTCCAATTATTCGCCTCTTTAAGTCCAAGGCCAATAATAGCCTTTATGGCTGGGTCCGGGATTAATTCCATCGCTAGCGTTAATAACTCCATGTTGATGCTTGCTCGTTCGCTGCCGACTGATGGTTCTAATGAGAGAGAGAGAGAATGATGTGTTTAAAGTGCGCCGTCCCGTAGGCTCTTAGCACTGTTTTATCCCATAAAATGGGTTATTTAATTTATCCTGAGGGGAAGGAAATGTGCCACATCCCCTGCAGGCGTTTATACACTCAAAGGAGTGCTTATTTAATTTGGCCGTCACCACGGGGCAGTTATTGAACTGCCACTGGGTGAATGTAAGGCCGTAGGGTGGGTAGGAATAGAACCTACACACACCCACCCAATCATTCTATTTCCTATCAGTCTGCAAGAGCAATGAAGCGAGAGAAAATTAGCTTTCTCATATCGCTTTTGGCTGCGTAACATGGTCGTGCAAGCACGAGAATTTACTGCAGCATGGAGCAAGGGTGACGAAGCGCCAAGCACGCACCTGTATGTCAAATTCAGTCCAGTTGTACTAATGGACAGCCTAACAACCAATAATGTGTAAGCCACCTGTGCAATTTACCAAATATCTGGGTTAAAAAATATTAATTAACATCCTATAAAAAATAGGGACTAGTACTACAGTGTACATACATAAGTCCCTATTGTATTTAAACTAAAGTGTCTAAGCGACACATAAAAGTGTAGTCAATGGTAGGGGATTTTGGTTATGAATTTATAAGCAGTGCCAAAAAATGTCAAATTTTTCCTTTCAGGGCCATATAGTTAATCAAAGAGGGGTAATCTATACCAAATGAGTCCCCTATTTCACCATTCAAGCGGTTTAATGATGGCAAGTCCCTTTCATCACGCTCCTGGACGTCTTTTCTCGGCAGTAGGTCGACTTGTCCAGCCGGTTTCCCTTTTAGTTCTGCATACTCTTGGATGAATGCTTCTGTATAACGTTGCGAAGCATTTTCAGGTGACGTCACTGGGCCCGCGGAATCCTTCAGAGAGTAAACGCCATCTTGAATTCCACGTGGCTCTCCGTCCGCCAATTTGCCTAAGTCATCCATTTTCTGCAGTTTAAATCTTTTCGCCGTGGCTGCTGGCCTAGGTTACAGTGGGTGTTTTTATTAACACTAGGCGCTCATATGGCTGTATTCATGGTCCGCAGTCCTAATTGGCGCCTTTTCTCACTGCCTTTGTCAGCTAGCTCTCCATGCTCCAAGACCGGTCCGTCCTCTTCAGAGCTCTCCTCTTGAATGATGGTTCTAATGTCTGAACTGAACTGAGTTGTTTATAGTTGCAACCACCCACTAGGGGTATTTGTGCAACTTTTATAGGTGCCATATCGGCACCCATTTAGGTGGGAGGGGTTGTTAATCCCTCCCTTAAAGTGCTTAAATGCACTATAAATTAAGGCGTTCCCCTGAATTACTAAAAAGTAACTATCAGGGGAAATGAAAGCCTATATTGGGGGTGGGTAGGAATGGTACCTACACACACCCACCCCTATCATCCAATCGAGCTTGTAAGGTAGCGAGGGGAAATGTTTCCTCATTTCGCTAGTAATTTGGTGAGTCGGAAATGGCAAAGGCGGAAAAGGCCCAGGTCCAGGAGGGCGTTGACACAGCAGCACACACCAGAGCACGCCAACAGCAAGACAGCACAGCAAAGGACGCAGCCCACACCTGAAAAACCAAGGTCATACTAAAGGTCAAATTCAGTCCAGTTGTACTAATGGACAAATTAACATCCAATATTGTGTTAGCCACCTGTGCAATTATTCAAATATTTAAGTTGAAGAATTATTATTTAAAGTCCTATCATTCAAATAAAACTAGTACATAAGCGTACATATAATAAGTCCCTAACAATTTTGAAAAATTAAAATGTCTAAGCGACATATAATAGTGTAGTCAATGGTAGTTTGTTTAAGTTATGAATTTTGCTGGAGGTACCAATATAAGTCATATTAGATTTTTAGGGCCACGGAATAGTTGTTCAAAGAGGGGTACTCGTAACCAAATGAGTCCCCTATTATTCAGGCGAATGAAAAGATAAATGGCAAATATCTTTTCGTTGTACTGCTTTATCCGAGTAGTCCGATGGTGATGATTTATCAGTAGACAGCAGTAATTCATCGATACACTGGTTATCCAAGGTAGGATTTCGCTGACTTGATGATATCATCCTATGGCAACCTGCGGGATACTCAGTATTTTGATATCACCAGTCAGCGCGCCTCAGGTCCGCCATATTACTTAGATTCCCATGGCTGGTTGTAGTATGGTTCCAGTATATCGATGCAGGTGCAGCCAACTTCAAAATCCCTCATTATTCTTCTACAAATAGTTTAAGTGGGCTATCCAGTTTCTCCATATCTTCAATTTCTGCCACTTGTTAAAGGGACTTATAAAATATCCAAAATGGTTCCGCTGCTTAGTCCACCGCTGTATATGTAGATGTTTCTCTCCGTAGTTGAGAAGTAAAAACGTCTCGGTTCGTCCTTAGCTGTGAAAGCCCGGGAAACATGCTTTCGCAATCCCCCTTGACGTCATCAGTTCGTCCGCTCCAGATAAGCCGTCCTACTCGGTCTGCAGTCTTCGCCTGAATGAATGAATGAATGATGGTTCTAATAGATAGATTTGATGAGTTTTAAGTGCCTCGTCCCCTGGGGCTCTTGACACTGTTTTATCCCTTAGAAAGGGTTATTTAGTTTATCCTGAGGGAAGGAATTGTGCCACATCCCCTGCAGGCGTTTATGCACTCAGAGAGTGCTATTTACTTAGGCCTTCACCACGGGGCAATAAGTATACTGCCTCTGGGTGTGGCTTCGGCCGTCACCACGGGCAATAAGTGTACTGCCTGGGTGAATGTAAGGCCATAAGCCATGGCCATAGGGTGGGTAGGAATGGAACCTACTCACACCCACCCCTCTCATTCTGTTAACTACTGGTCTGCAAGAGCAGTGAAGCGAGAGAAAAATAGTTTTCTCATATCGCTTATGTCGGCGTAATGTGGTCGTGCAAGCACGAGAAATTACGGCAGCAGGGAGGTAAGGTGACGAAAGCTCAAGCACGCACCTGTATGTCAAATTCAGTCCAGTTGTACTAATGGACAACCTAACAACCAATAATGTGTAAGCCACCTGTGCAATTTACCAAATATCTAGGTTAAAAAATATTAATTAACATCCTATAAACAATAGGGACTAGTACTACAGTGTACATGCGTAAGTCCCTATTGTATTTATACTAAGGTGTCTAAGCGACACATAGAAGTATAGTCAATGGTAGGGGAGTTTGGTTATAAATTTGTTCGCAGTGCCAAAACATGTCATATTATTTCTTTCAGGGCCAATAGTTTACCAAAGAGGGTACTCGAAGCCAAATGAGTCCCTATTATCATTCAGGCAAATGAAAAAACCTAGCTGGTTGTCGCTGTCATCTTTTCTCCGTGGTCTCTTCGGTGCGTTAGGTCAGCCAGTTCGTACTTTTCCGTTATGTCGTACTTTTCCGTCATGGCTGGTTTTCCTTTTCCCCCTTGTCTGTGCAGTGGAAGTTGGGTTGAGACATTTCCCCGCTTCATTCCTTCCGGCTTCCAGTACAAACCCGTGCCCACCGTTGATGGTATAGTAGTGGTGCACACTGGTCGCCATCTTGAAGTCCACGTGGCATGATTTCCGTAGTCTGCAGAGTTTTGGGTTTTCCCTCTATCAGTACCGCTGTAGTCTGGTCTAGTGGGATGTAACTCTACCCCGGCTCGGTTTCCCGCTGCCACGGCTCGGTTGCCCGTCACCTTACTGGGTAGACACCTAGGTCGCTCGTACGACTGCATTATTTATTTGATGTACAGGTCTATATGGCGCCTTTTCTCACTGCCGGCTATCAGTATATTGTAGAGGTCCGATCCGTCCACCTTGGAGTCCGCTTGCTGAATGATGGATGGTTCTAATGTTGCTTACTGAGTTTTTTAAAGTTGCAACCACCCACTAGGGGTATTTGTGCAACCTTTAAAGGTGCCATATCGGCACCCATTTAGGTGGGAGGGGTTGTTAATCCCTCCCTTAAAGTGCTTAAATGCACTATAGTTAAGGCGTTCCCCTGAATTACTAAAAAGTAACTATCAGGGGAAATGAAAGCCTATATTGGGGGTGGGTAGGAATGGTACCTACACACACCCACCCCTATCATCCAATCGAGCTTGTAAGGTAGCGAGGGGAAATGTTTCCTCATTTCGCTAGTAATTTGGTGAGTCGGAAATGGCAAAGGCGGAAAAGGCCCAGGTCCAGGAGGGCGTTGACACAGCAGCACACACCAGAGCACGCCAACAGCAAGACAGCACAGCAAAGGACGCAGCCCACACCTGAAAAACCAAGGTCATACTAAAGGTCAAATTCAGTCCAGTTGTACTAATGGACAAATTAACATCCAATATTGTGTTAGCCACCTGTGCAATTATTCAAATATTTAAGTTGAAGAATTATTATTTAAAGTCCTATCATTCAAATAAAACTAGTACATAAGCGTACATATAATAAGTCCCTAACAATTTTGAAAAATTAAAATGTCTAAGCGACATATAATAGTGTAGTCAATGGTAGTTTGTTTAAGTTATGAATTTTGCTGGAGGTACCAATATAAGTCATATTAGATTTTTAGGGCCACGGACGTGAAAGTAAACACCCCCCTACATTCACTTTTCATATTATATACTATCCACAAACCATACTATATACTATCCAAAATCACACACTATACTAACCACACACACGGGGAAGCAGCCAAAACACACCATAATATATAATATCCAAAATCACACCCTATACTAACCACACACACACACACACACACACACACGGGGAAGCAGCCAAAACAAACCATACTATATACTATCCAAAATCACACCCTATACTAACCACACACACGGGGAAGCAGCCAAAACAAACCATACTATATACTATCCAAAATCACACCCTATACTAACCACACACACGGGGAAGCAGCCAAAACACACCATACTATATACTATCCAAAATCACACCCTATACTAACCACACACACACACGGGGAAGCAGCCAAAACACACCATACTATATACTATCCAAAATCACACCCTATACTAACCACACACACGGGGAAGCAGCCAAAACACACCATACTATATACTATCCAAAATCACACCCTATACTAACCACACACACGGGGAAGCAGCCAAAACACACCATACTATATACTATCCAAAATCACACCATATACCATCTAAATAGAGTCAGTGTTTATAATCACACTACTCCTCTCTCACTCCCATTGGCAATTGACAGAGTATTTCTTTTCTTGTTATTTGGGTAGCCCTGAGAAGGGCTGTTTTTAAAACTTCAAATTACACCTGGTTAATGCTGGCATCTCCCAGGTCTAGCCCCACACACACATCTCCTACTCCAATCATTCTCCCAATTGGGAGTGCAGAGGGAGAATGAGTGGCTTCACTATCCCAATCTTCTGTTTGAGGGATAGTGAAAGTCTCTTCATTTCTGCCTCTATTCCGCAACCGTGGATGAGGCTGTGGTTGTTGCGGTCGAGGCTGTGGTTGTTGCGGTGGGGGCTGCGCCTGTAGTGGACGAACTGGTTCTGGTGGTGAAGGTGTCCTCACCACGGGTTTGACTTTACTAGTCTGTCTCATCATGCGATGAGACAAGATGGGGCTTTTCTTCTCCTCTTCTTCTTTCTTTTTTCTTTCCTCCTCTTCTTTTTCAATCCTAGTCTGTTCTTCTTCTGCCTCCATTGCCAGTTCGTCCAGGAGACGCCTAGCATTCTCCAAATGCATTTGAAGTTCTCTTAATTTCTGTACTCTGCTCATCTTCTTTGATGCGCCAACGATGGGTAGCCAGACTGACTGAACTGAGTTTGTTTTAGTTATGAATTTTGCTGGAGGTACCAATATAAGTCATATTAGATTTTTAGGGCCATGGAATAGTTGTTCAAAGAGGGGTACTCGTAACCAAATGAGTCCCCTATTATTCAGGCGAATGAAAAGATAAATGGCAAATATCTTTTCGTTGTACTGCTTTATCCGAGTAATCCGATGGTGACGACTTTTCCGTAGACAGCTGTATTTCCATCAATATGTTGGTTATCTGAGGTAGAGTTTCGCTGACTTGATGATATCATCCTACGGCAACCTGCGGGATACTCGATATTTTGACATCATCAGTCAGCGCGCCTCAGGTCCGCCATATTACTTAAATTCCCATGGCTGGTTGTAATATGGTTCCAGCAACTTGATGCAGGAGCAATCAAACTTCAAAGTCCGCCATTTTTCTTCTTCACGTAGTTTAAGTAGACGATTCAGTTTCTGCATATCTTCAATCTCTGCCACTTGTTAAAGGGACTTATAAAATATCCTAAATGTTTCCACTGCATCGTCCACCGCTGTACATGTTGATGTTTCTCTCTGTAGTAGTGATGTGATAACGCTTCAGTTCGTCCTTAGCTGTGAAGCCCGGGAAACATGCTCTCGCAATCCGCCGTGACGTCATCAGATCGCCTGCTCCAGAAAAGCCGTCCTACTCGGTCTGCAGTCTTCGCCTGAATCGGAATGGGAATGAAAAGCAAGGTGCAAGGTCAAATGTGGCTTGGGGAGAGTATCCCCTGCTTTATATGGTTCAAGCGCGGACGTGATTGAAAACACCCCTCTGCGGTTTAGGGTTTTGAAACGTTTAGATAGTTTGATGTGAGGGATAGAAAGAAAAGTCAAAGAGCATTTATATGAATACAAATGTAAAATAAACGACAGACGCATTTGTTTTCAAAACACAACATTTTTATTCAAATAACAAACATTATTTCAAATAACAAACACAATTTTATTCAACTAACAAACATTATTTTCAAATAACAAACATTATTTCAAAGAACAAACATGTTTTTCTTCCATAACACTAATACATTATCTTTGACATGGTTGACAACGTTGTGAATTAAATTGAGATTTCCACTGTTGGAAGTCATTGGGCGATTGATGTACACTACGTTTCCTAGCTAAAGACAACAGATAGCCATAATGGTCACAAAACCATCGATCTACTTTGTCATCGTTTCGAGACGAATGACGATCAAAATAAGTCACTAACTGTTCTAAAGAATATCCAAGACTGCGATGATGCAGATAATAGATACAATATTGTCCACACACCATAGAATCTGTGCTTTGTAATTTCACATTATTGAATCGTGTCGTCTGGGCATTTCTTCTCATAAAGTCGATGATATCATCTTCGAAAGGAGGCAATCCATACGAATCAAAATACTCCGCACATCCCTCTTGAGGAAAGTAGACAGCTACCCAGTGAGTTCCTGGAAGATGACTGTCATCTGTGTTGATGACATAAGCTTGATTCTCTTGAGGTTTGCGATGAGGTAGTTCATCTTTAGCACACACCACAGGATTCCAAGAAGCAGTGTACGAACTACGGTTCAAAAGATAATAAAGTTCCCAGGTATCCATTTTTTGTTGTGTAGCCTTGTGTTTTTCTCTCCTTTCTTCACAGGTGATGATAAGTCATCAATTCAATCCAGACTTTTTGTTTGAAACGGTCTGACAAGTAACTGATGGTTTGCTTCGTCTCTTTACTTTTGGCCAAGAGAGCTTCGATGCGATCGATTTCTCGAGCAAACAATGGAGGAGAGGAATGATCACGTAAGCCTTTATACCACTGAAGTAACACGTCTTCTTCGGAGATGAGACTCCAAGCTTCGTTCAGATAATCATCCAATTTTTCTTCTTGACTCATCATCATACATTTATCGTGTTGAATTTGACTGGGATGATCGATTTGACATCCATAACAATCTTTTTTAATCATGTCCCTCATTTTATCTTCCAAGTGTTGTGCAAAACAAGCCACTAACTGTTGTTCCTGTTCTGGCCATCTGGATTGCATGATCACTACATCTTCTTTTTGGTCTTGGGGATCTGCTTTTTCTGTAACCTCCCATTCCATGGATTCTCCACTATTCAAAGAAGGACAAGGGTCTTCCATAATGTCTAATAGTCTAGAATGACTTCTCTCAAACTGTTGATTTCTATGGTATTATCGAATTCAGCATACAGAATGATATTCACCGTTTCGGGAAGAGGTGCTGCAAACTGAAGTTCCACACGCAGTTGCCCAGATTTTATAGGGTGGAAATGTCCCTCGTCGCTGCCTTGGTCTGGAGTGAAATCAAAAGCCCACAACGTGTAACCTCTTGCATAGTCGTCGTAGGAAATACCGTGACTGGTGTTGGTTCCTAACTGTCCTGTGGCTTCGTACAGTGACAAGTACGACCTCAAGTAATTTTTCTGTTCGCCAAAGTCGGGTTCGAAGGGTCTGGTACACAAAGTTTTGCCATCGCGACTGAATTCAATTTTGGATACTCTGCAGTGCTTAAACTGGAAAGGATTTTCATCGTGGGCACCATTGAGGGCTGCATTGCTGACGATACCAATGAATAAACGTTTGGGTAACTGTCCTTGGAACAGATGATCTTCGATCTTAGATCGGAGTCCAGCGGCAATGGTGAAAGTTTTGACTTCCACGCGTCGTATCGGATACTTGGCTGTTGTTCTGCTCAAAGTGTGACTGATATCATTTCCCACTTTAGGTAACACTTCCACGCGACGTACGTATAACCTGGCTTCTTGGATAATGGTTTTGTATTCGTTGGCATGAGCCATCAAATGGAAAGCAGTACTACTTCGATTCAGTCTCAAGCGAATATCTACTCCGTTCAGCAAATACTTCTCTTGAAACCACATGTCCAAATGCAAACGATCGAACAGTTCTAAACTACGTCCTTACAAAATTTTCTTTCGACGCTCGTTAAAACCTTCATTGTGAGGATCGGCAGGAGCGCTGCCATCAGCAGCTGCTGCTACGGGCAAGGCTGTGTCGTTAAACTTATCTGCAGTGTCAGGTTTCCATACCACGCAAGCATCTAGATGAGTGTTCTTGGCTTCTTTTCCGTACGTCAAGAGATTTTCGAGGTACGCTCGGTAAGGGTAAGTATCCATGCTACTGCTGATCAGTTTGTTATTCATGTACAAATCCACATCGCTGAACAAGGAATGCATGAAATTGTTGACAGGAGCTACTCTATCATTGGCTCCTGGATTGGTGTTGTCTGTTTTGCTTACTTTCAGTTTCAAATACAAGTAACTGTTGTTGAGATCGATGTAATCGTCGGGTTGTCCTTTGATTTCAAACTCGATGGGAGCTGAATCCGTCAAAGAGGAGACGGGATGAAATTCGACCCATTGAGCTTCTTGCATGGTCATCATCGTGGGTGGCATGGCAAAGAGATCCAGTTCCGACTTGGAACAGGCACAAGATTCTTGGTGCATCATTTTTTCTTTAGGTTTTTTTCTTCACTTTTAATAATCAAAAATGTCTAAGTCTCGAGCGGTTCTTTTTTTCTTTGTCTTTCGAACTTTAGAGGTACGGAGACTTTTGAAAGGGTGTCTTCGTCGACGCTTTCTACCTTGTCCTTGCTGTGTCGTCAGGGAAGTAGGAATGTTAGACTCGGTACCGTTCAGAGCATTTATAGGACTTTCTCGTCGACCCAAAATTTCTTTACCCGTTTGAAGCAAGGCATTTTTGCCTGCTCTCAAAAAAGCTTCTTTAGGGTTTTGTTTGTCAATGAGAACATTGTAAAGAAAATCTTTGCCGTGAGTCAATGCGGCATCTTTTAAGGTGTGCAATCCTCGTGTCACCATTGGTTTTAAAACAGGGACCACGGAACGAAAGGCTGATTTAAACATATCTCCTAAACCATGTCCTCGTTGTCGAGTGACTCCTTGGTACACAGGATACATCACTTTTTCAGTTGTTGGAGAATCGTTTTTGAAAATGGAGTTTCACTGTGACTTTCCCTTTGGTAAATGGAATATTTTGACCTAGTTCTCCTTTTATAGTAATGTTGACACTGTCGAAATACGACTTACTGACGGGTAAATAATGAGGATGCACAAATTCGCGGTGAACGTGATAGGTATTTCCACCTTCCTCGTCAGCGGTAGTAGTATCTACTTTGAAAGGAATGACACGTAGTAACGGTACAGAGGTGTGTCCTACCACGTTGTACTCCACCACATCGGAGTACACAAACATCAAATTAAGTCCTTGGTTCATTTCTACAGGGGATCGAAAATATTTGGTAAAATCCAAGTTACTGGATATGCCTGGTATTTCTTTTTTGTTCGGGATCATCTTGAGGTCTCCACCTAAGATATCAAACAATTCAGGACAAAAGGTAATGGCTATTATTTTCTTCTCTGAAAATTTGATCATGAAGCGGCGAGCCACTTTAATGTACTCAAAGGTAACACTTTCTCTGATTTTGTCCAGGGGTTTACCAAACACAACATTGAACTTGCTTGCAATCGTAGTCACTAAATGTTGACCGCTAAAATAGTAGCCTGCAGGAATGGTCAACACATGAGTGGACAGATGTTTAGTTGTGGGTCCATCTGATTTCTTGTTGTCAATGCCAGTGATACCTCGTTCATCTAAGGCTTGTTGCAATTGCTTGTCGTACACTTCAACTGTGAAAAAGTTTTGATTTTCGACGACGTTTTTGATTTGTGTCGGGTGTATTATTTCCACTAAAGCTGCTTCCCAGTGATCATCTTGATCCAAATGCATGGCTTGAGGTAATTTAGACGTGTAACAACACAATGTGTTGTTAGGAAACACCTCCATGGAACTGTCACTGGGTAACGTTAAGTAAAATTGGTTAATAGTGTTGTTCATATTTCCAATGTTCTTCTGTCCGAGGAGTCACTCGAGGTTAAAGGAGTATCTAAAAGAGGATTGTGATTGGAAGGGTGACTGTCAGGAGAAGGACTAACGTTGGCCGCCAGACTCCCAATATTGTTACTGTTGTTCCCGTTGTAAGAGTATTTCAGGGAAGGATTGGGAAGAAGATACCCGATGCAACTGCTGAGTAAAATGGTCCACAATTGTTTGTCTCCTTGTTGCAAACTCAAATTAGCAATGGCTGCACCAATGACACAATATACCACAAAGATTTGATAGAAAAAAACGATTTGCGTTTTAGGGACACGTTCTCCACACCACACCCACAAGGGTTGCTTTTGTAAATCTTGCAGAGATGACGTGAGTGAAGGAGTAGTCACTGTGGTCGCTGAAGCTGTATTGAAGGGCATGATGGTCACTTCTTTTTATAGTCGATGACTTGCGAAGCGTCAATCCAAGAATCAAAACTAGGAGGATATCCTTTCCAACGTACTTTGACTTCTTTGACACGACGTTTTCCTACTTTACGGGTTCTTCGTTCGAGAATGCTTTCAATGTCGTACACGTCGTCTTCTTTTTTGGTAACACGTTGTAACTCAGGCAAGTAAAATGTTCCTTTTAATACTTCTCCGTTCATGTCTTCCAATTTATAGACGGTAGGATGACGATCGCGCACTCGTCCAGTAACACGAAACAATTCGGTGGTCCAGTTGGGTAAGTAACCTTTGTCGAAAGTGCGTTTGGTTTTGCCAATGCGTACCCAATCTCCCGGGGTTAACACTTCTCTACCTTTCTTGGGGACAGCCCTCGTTCGGGACGTACCAAACAGACGCTCAAAAACAGTGACTTCGTTGTCAGGTGTCACCTCTTGTGGGGAACGTCCAATGCTTCTATGGTAAGATTGATTGTAGGCTTGGACTAAGTGTGGTAAGACGTCGATGTACTTGAGAGTGTGTTGATGCGTAAAATATTTCCACATGCGTTCTTTCAAGGTACGTTGAAAACGTTCCACGATATTGGCTTTGGTTTCAGGATTTTCGGTGGTGAAAAAATGAATGTCACGTTTTTTTAATTCTCGTTGGAAAGCTTGGTTCAGAAATTCGGTGCCTTTGTCGGTTTGCCATCGAAGAGGGTGACGACCACTTTGTTTCAACACCAGTTGCAAAGCTCGTACTAACTCTCCGCTCGATTTGGATGTCAATGGTACGACCCAGGCAAATTTAGAAAAGACGTCGATGACACAAAACAAATATTTGTAGCCACGATTGTAGGTGGCTAAATGAGAGACATCAGCTAAATCGGCTTGCCATTGATGATCGATGCCTTCCGCTTGAGTGCGACTTCTGTGAAATTTTCGTCGAATGGGTTTGTGTAAAGTGTACGTCGCTTGTTCTTGTAACCATCGTTGTACTGCTGGTAAACGGAGCTTTTTCAGGCGAGTTTTGGCAGCACGATACAATTTCTGAATGCCTCCGTAACCTGCAGGGTGAGCTGGATCGTAGTAAATGCTGGCTAATACCTTCTCCATGGTTTTTGTTAATAAGGTACCCACTCTTCGAGGATATTGCTTTGGGTGGGACGAAATGCGGGTTGTTTGGAAACGGTTTTACGTGTCCGATGTGCCACAAGAGTTGACGTCGAGGGTAATGGTGGTGGCGGAGGTAATGGGATAGCTTCTTTGGCCTTCTTTTCTTTTCTCACTTCTGGTTTCCTTTCTTTCTTTTTCACATCTGTCGAAGAAGGAGTAGCCATCATCTTTTTAACCCAAGTTTTGAGTTCTTCTCGTGGGGGAGTGGGGGAAGGGGTTAACAAGGAAGTGGCAATCTTACTCGAAATGGGAGTAGCAGTAGGTGTTTGAAAGAGATCATGGGGTTCTTCTTCCTTGGGTAATGGTGGGGTAACGTCTGTTTTAACTGCTGTAGAGGGTGAGGGTGAGGGTACCGGGTTATTCATTAGAACCTTAAAATCGGACAAAGTGGGTTGAGCTGTTTGTTCCACAGCTTTCTGATGAAAGAGTTGTAGCCGTTTCAAGAGTTGACCGTACTTTTGTGATTTTTCGGTTTCGGATAAATCGTGGCGATGGATCAAGGATTGCAATTCGTGTTGTAATTGCGACATCTCAGCCAAATTGGGATTGGGTGGTAAATGAGGGGATCGTTGTTCTTGCCAATGATGGTATTCCATCCATCGTTTGTAAGGAACCAAAGTTAGTTTTCGTCCTTCCATGGGCTTTCAAAGGTTATGTCTGAGATTGTGGTGCTCCGTAGGGTCCTTTTATCTTCTGCCCATTCCTTGAGTTAACCCTTGGGTCATCCCTTCTATCAAACCTGGTATTAAGCTTGTCAACATAGGAGCAAGAATGGGTAAAAATCCTCCGCGTTGCACCAACATCTTTTTCTTTTGACGGACGGATATTTTCTTTTGAACCATTTGACGAAGAACGTGTCGATGTTTGGCGAAGCATTTTTTCTGGTGTGGAGACAAAGGTATCGTGCCTTTCAAAACATTCAAACAACATTCACACACGGTATCGATGACATCTTTGGAGGCTGTTTTAATGATTTGTTTTCGCATGGGCGGAGAGGCTTTGGACAGGACGGACAATACGTCTCCGTGTTTGGCTAAACGAGGAGGTAGTCCTTTCCTTTTCTTTCCTTTGTGGGGTGAATAAGAATGTTTTTTGCGAGGTGACATCTTTGCTTGTTCGTTCCAGAAATACACTGATGTCAAAGACTTGGTACACACCCTCTTTTATCTTCTTTTTTTCTATTGGCTTCTCCAAAAGGTAACGGCATGCTTCGCTAAATCCTCAAAAGCAGGGCTAAAGATACCAGTTCGGTTATTAGCTGCTTTGTCTAGTTTCTGCATACCTTTAATAAGACCAATAAATATGCCTCCCCTTTGATGACTTCTCTTTTTCTTTGGATGACTGTGTCTTTTTACGGGAGGACGTCGTTGTTTGGTTTTTGAGCGTTTGGTAGGATGACGAGATTGTCTTTTTCCTTTTCCTTTTTGGACGGTAGAACGTCGAGGGTGATGGTGTGCACGTTTTTGAGGAGGCATCCTTGAGTGTTCATCAGTGGTACAGAAAAAATACTGATTGACGTCGTGGTTTTCAAGTCATATTTTTATACTGGAATGAATTATCCACTGATTATTAGCCACTGATTATCTTTGCGTCGTATCAACTTCATGGCAGGTAACACACGTCGTGAAGGAGTTCGCAATGGACTCAATCGGGACAGTTCTTGTTTGGACAAATCTAGTAAACTCTTTAACATGCCAGATCTTTCTTGGACTTTCACTTTCGGGGCAGGTACTTTGTGAGCAGCTGCTACTGCCGCTAAGGTGGACGAGGGTGTCTCCGGTGGAGGAGACGTTTTGGGAGACGCAGATTTCCAATGTTTCATCAAATTAGGAAAAACGGGTGTCAAATTGGGTTTGGCTGGCATCACCCGCAACGGAGAAGTGGCAGCCCCTGAGGCTACTGGCAACGTAGTCCCTGTCAAACGTCCTTGTAGATCTTTTCTTACAGGTCGTGGTTGACGAAGGTAAGGTTGTGTCCTGGCCGAAGTGCCTTTCTTGCGGGTGACCGCTTTTTTCTGTGGACTTTTCTTTTTCTGTGCTTTGATCTTGGTACCCTTGTTCTTTTTCTTTGGGGTTTGTTTGGCTTTTTTTGTTTTCTTCTTGGGGTGAACTTTGGGAGTATTGGGATCCCATTTTAAAAGGGAACGAATGATGACACCTCCTAGAGAACCACTACCTCCAGGTTTCAATATGATTTGCTTTTTGATGTGAGTGTCGATGCGAGGATTGGCCAGTTGCGTCAAGGCTACTTTGTTTCTGTCAAAAAAGCGTTTGGTTTGATGTGGAATGTGAATGATGTCTTGCAGTATTTGACGTGCTGTCACCGTAAACCATCGTAAGACTTCTTTGAGACTGGCTTCTAAGACGTGAGCACGTCTTTGTGGATTTTTTTCGCGACTGATGCCGTACAAGGCACGAATCAATTTGATCGGAAGATGAGACTGAAGGGACGTCATGTTGACGATGTATGAGACCAGGTCAAAGTAACCCAAGGTTTTTATAGATTTTTTTAGTGCTTCATAGTGTTATGTCAACGAGGAGGACGTGTACACGACAGGTCCTCCGTCTTGACACCAGTCGTGAAACAAATCGGTACGAAATCGCAAATAATCAGGGGTAGTGGGTTTTAAATCCACGAGTAAATAGGCGTGTGGCGTTTGAGTGGCATCATCGTACGCATGAGTTAGCCAAGGTGTTCCTAACTGTTTGGCTAAAACTTGCACTTGTGATTTATCTCGAGGACTTTTAAACAAGACCACGTAATGAGCATTGAGACTAATGGTACGATGGGCTTTACTTTGTTGAAATAAATTTTGTGTAATGTAAATGACACTGGCATTACGATGATGCCCTTTACGTGTAAACCACAGTTTAATTTCTTCTTCGTCTTCTCCTAACATGTCGTCAAAAATAACCCAATGAGTTTGACTAGGGTCAGACACGATCCCCTCGTCTTCTTTAGGAATGCCTGCTACAAACACAATGGAATCACCTTGACTTTCTTGCAAGAGGCTGTATGCCGATTGCCACTCTTTGTAACACCACACGATGCGTTGAGGTGGACGATCGATCAAATGATGTTTATGTTCGATCAAACGTTTGACAAATTCGGTTTTGCCTGAACCGCTCGGTCCAGCAATTAACATGTTAAAAGGATGACGAAGATACAAGGCTTTCCAACTAGCCTGATCTAAGTGTTCGTCAAAGACTTTGAATGTGGAGGAGGAAGGAGTAGTAGAAAGAGTAGAGTGAGCCATAGTCGTGTAGTGGTATGACAGTATTGACACAAAAACAGACAAGACAAGAGGTTTTTATACTTTTTTCAAGACACGTTTATTTGAATGCATGTTTAAATTTGAACAACACGAAAACATAAAAGCCAAATGGATAAATACAGGAATAAAATACCTAGGCAAACGATCAAAGTGGAATATAAACAAGTCACTGTACAACGTGGTTTGGGTAACGAAGGTGTCCTAGAGGTAGTATGTAATGTTCTTATAGTCTCCTCTACAGGGGGTACAGTCACATAGGTGTCTTCTCGAAAGGGTCTTTGTGGGGGAATGTCCATGACAGTTCTGTCTTGAACAGAAGGATTGTCTTGGGTGATAGATTCTTTTTCTTTTTCTTCTTCTGGTACTGTTACTAACACAGGATTAAAAGTGACTTTTTTCACACGACGATGAATTTTAGGAACACAACGCTTGGGCATAATGGGATACTTCGTTTGTCCAAGCCTCAAAATCCCAACTTTTCCAGTCACGTACATCTGTCCAATGAGGGTGTAAATCACAAGCTACACACACATCTTCGTACACTGCTTCCGTACGTAAAAGTTGACGAATCTTTTTTTCTTGGAAAGGTCGAGACGTATCCAGATGAAAACGTAAGGCTTTGAACAGAATAAGTCTCTCGTGGACATTTAAAGGAACCACCATACTGTCTTATTTTTTTGATAGGTAGTGTTCGTAAAGTGTCCACAAGGAATCGGCAGGTAAACGAAATCCCAGAAAGCAAGTCACTAAAACACACACGACACGTCGACCCCAATTCATAGGGTATAGTTCTTGTAATAAGTGTTCGTAATCTTTCACCGTGTGAATCTTCTCATTGATATCCTTCCACGGAATCTGTTGGATCACCAATGATAAAGGTTGTGGAATGGTTGTTCTCTTTTATACTTCTTTAGGTCAAAGATTACAAGTGTAGATTCAACCCAGAATTAAACATAGAATTAAATTTGCTCCAAAAGCGAAAGTGATTAATATAACGTGTAATTTCGTCCCACTGCCATTCAGGGTAACGGTTAAGAAGGATCAAAGCATCTTCAGAGGTAAACGTAGTAAATTGGTAACAGAGCAAAAAAATACCCTTAATCCAGAGAAATCTAACACGTTGGTTAATTTTTGTCACTTGCCTCTTGTGAATTTCACGACACAAAAGTTCTACAGTCACCCCTTGCGATTTTTCTTTAGCAAGGCCTTGCCAAACGTCCTTGTAGATCTTCTCTTGCAATTCGTGTGGTAATCCTTGAATATAATGTTTTAGAGAGGGTTTATATACTGGTCTAGGTGTGTTACACGACATGGAGTAGTAGTGTCACTTCCAATCACTAGGTCCCACTAAAGGTAGGTATTGACAATTCGGAGACCATCGAGCATGTTCCAAGTAAGCGGAATCTTTATGTTCCCACTCGTAAATGGATACACCACAACTGAAACACTTGACTTTATCCCCTTCGCCCAGGTAGAAAAATCCAGCTCTGGCTAATTCTTCAGGAGTTGGTCCAGGCAGATATTTTGGCCATTTATCTTTGAAGGTTTGGAATCGACTTTTAAAGTGGCAGTATTCAGGTAAACTCGTCGGGAACGAATATTCGACTCTCCTCACTTCTGTTCGATTCAGGTACGGTGAAATTCCTAGGAGTCCACGATAACGTGTGGCACCGCTTTCGCATCCCTCAGGTTTGACACGCACAGCATCACTTTCCAGGGTAGATATAGGGGTAGCAGTCATAGCAAAGTTCCCACGATATCCAGCTGAATCGCTAATGTCACAACGTCTGGCATCACTGCAATCGTACGGTTTACCATCGCACTCTGTAACGCAATTACAGTGCATACCACAAGGACACTTACAGTTTCCTTCCGGGCATCTTCCGTTGCAATGCATGGGTCTTATCCATCCAGTACTTTTCACACTCGGGAAAAGTACATTTGTTTTACAATCCCCAAATTTGAATGATGTCTGTTTAAATGGATTCATCTTCTTTTCGCTGGGTCGTTGTAGTGACAAATGAATTATTGATCGTGGACGATATCCCTTTTTATATGCTGCCCAATTTCGACGTGACCGTACGGTAGAGTGAAGTGATTGGGAAGTCGTACTCTCTTTTGGTACACGATTTGGTAGACTTTTTCCAAAGGTCGGCTAACAATTTGGTGTGTGGGTAAACGGACAATCTTGTGCGGTTCGTGGGTAGTCACTTGAAACGTTTCATCCTGTCCCGACTGCAAGGCTTCTTGTAGTACGTCAAAGTTCACCACTTGACTGGTGCGATAATTAAGAGTCAATCCTTTCACTTTACATTCGGTGTGCATTTTTCCTTGGGGGTCTCGGTATTCGTAGCCGTAATTTTTAGGACCGCCACTTGCAAAACTTAGAATCTTGTCGTCGGGATGTTCATCGGTCCGGGCTCTTAAACGGTCTCCTTCGATGACAGGGTTACACTGGTTCGGTCGGTGAATGTAGATGCAACTGTCTGTGTCAAAATACAACACGCGATCTCCTAACAGTTCTAACACTTCGTACAATTTTAAGCGAGCGTGGGTTGTCACGTAAGCCGCAATGATGACATTTCCAAATTTGTCGGCTTCTACAAAGTCTAGTTCTTCTTCGTAATTGACTAAGATCAAGTCCTCACGAATGACGTCCACGTGTTTGATGACTTTGGTTGGGTCGTGAATCATCTGGAAGTAGCGAGACGGTTCGGACAAATACTCCGTCTTGGGTAAAGACGGACGTTGTGCCATTTTACCCCACAAACAATTGAGCATCACTTTGGCAAACGACCGCCTTCCTTCGTTTTTCTCGATGTGGTCTAAAGTGATACCTTCCTGCTCCCGATATTTTTCTTTGAATATCTTTTGGTCTTCGGGAGTGTGACACCAGGAAGGATAGCCACTAGCTTCTTGTTTTAGTTTTAAAAAGACATCCACGTAGTCTGCAAAATACCTTTCTGTCTCTCGTCGCCCTTGCAGTATTGTTGTGTTTTGGGAAAGTGGTAAATTTCGTACACTTCTAACAGTTGATATCCCAGGTCCAGAGCTTTAAACAATTCCACGCTCATCCACGTTCCTGTCAAGGCACGTTCTTCCTGAGTGTGATGACAAGGTTGGTCTTGGTTGCACGTTTCGGCACATGTGCGACACAAAGGAAACATCAGTTTTCCTTGGCAATGGTGAGGTAAAACGGGATGGTACAAGTCTGTGGGTGGTAAGACTTTACACTTGATCAATCCTTCGTACTGTCGAATGTGGTCCAAATCAATGTGTTCTGTCATCAATTCTGGATGCCCTACGGGAAAGTGACAATATTTGCACACGTAAGGATACAACGAACACACGTCCAAGTATTTGATTTCTTCTCCCTTCTCCTCATCCGCTTGGTACAGTAAACAGGTAGCATTCGTTCGTCCTCCGTACAAACTATCCCGAGGGTTCAGGGGGTCCACCCACTTGTAACTTTCTACGATGCGTTTAAACTCGGGATCGGTTTTCAAACGCTGATCGTACTCGTGTTCCCACATTTCCACCACCTGGTATCCTTGCTGTTCTAACTTCAAACGTCGCTGACACGTGGTCTGGTACAAGTCTTCCATGGTTCGTTGTAAAAACTGATTTTTGGTTTTACGCTGAGGGTAGCATAGGGGACATCCGTGAAATAAACATCCGTTAAACTCGTACACGATCTGAGGGTTTTCTAAGTCCCAACCATCTACCGAATACGTTCCGATGGTCTTTTCGCCTCCTCCGTTGCGAGCGTGTTGGATCCATTTGTCTTCCTTGTCGCACAAGTAATGGAGCCAGCGTAGGGCTTTAACCGAGTATTGACGTTTGACAAAATTTGTCGTTTGAGGACTGATGACCGCTAGAGTATTTTCGGGCATAAAGCGTTTTCGGTACACTAAGGAACATGCTTTGGCAATGGTACAAGCTTCTTTCAAAGGATCGATCCCTCCGTATTCCATGAACAGTTCTCGAAATTTTCCACAACAGCGTCGTAAAATGTCCACGTCGGATCGACAATACTTTAACATTTCTTCTTGAAAGTCAAAGGGGTCCGAGGCGTGAGTCTGGTACCAAGCATGGAAAGCTTCTCGTTGTTCGGTGCGCATGTTGTCGGGGTCGTAGTCGTCAACCTCAGGCAAATGGAGTAGAATGGCATGTTGATTGGCTTCGGTATTAAAAAAGTGTGGAAAATAACCTTTGGCCATTTCTGTCATTCCAAACGTTTTAGGCATGCGACTCAAAGGCATGGCCAAGTAACACATCGAATCTTTAAACTGTACTTGTCCTACTTGCATAGAAATGATTTTGGCTCCGTTCAAAGTCACTTGAGGCCGTTCGGTACTTTGTTCCGCATAGTATCTAAGCAGAAATTGCCCATCGTATCCCGAGAAATTGTGAGCCATGACCGTGGCATGGCAATGACACTCTCCGTAACGTTCGATGTCTTCTGGACTCCACGTTTCGTCGATGGGATTAAGGATCCATTGGGCAAAATCGGCTAGCGTGTTTGACCCTCGAAAGATTTTTTCACGTCCTCCAGGAATCTTGCTGCAGTAAGGGCAATGACTAAAGGTAGGTTCTTGGATGTACTGCTCGCACGCACGGTGAGCCACGCAGAAATTAGGAATGTGAATACCAGTTTCTTGCATGCATTCGAAATCAAAAAAGATAAAATTCCCTTTCTTCTGGGTATCTTTTGGTTGGGGTTGATATTTTTGAATGAAGCATTCATGCTCCAAGTCCACAATTTGGCGACAAATGTGACATCGTTTCTTCCCTCGACAAACGTGTAACTTAACACTATTGGTACGTATGCCTTGTCCACAAGTAGGGCACAATCTCAGAAGCTGACAAGCATTTCTCTGCTGTGAACCTTGCATCTTCAAATGTTGATGGTAACAGGTAAGACTGACAAAAGTGCGCTGACACACAGGGCAATGCACTCGTACTTGTCCTTGGTCCAGACAAGGTTGAGAGGCCAAACATCCCTCACATTTTGATCCACAATGCTTGTGTTGTTCTCAATTGTTATAACCATAGTCACATTTTTCACAGTAGTAACTAAATTTCAGAAATCCAGTGATACTGGTAATGGTATCAAAATCACCATCGTGATGATAGACGTGAATGTATTTTCGGTCTTTGAAATCGTGGCCTCGAAACAAAAGAGGTCCACGCACTTCTTGAGGGTGTACTTTCAAAGTGTAATGTGGAGACAAGACGTCTTGCAACTTTTGCATTTCTGGAATGCCACAAGGAGTGTCTTTGGATATCCCCGCTTGCTGTAACAGAAGTTCTGCTTCACTTCGTTGTTTGGCTCTGTCCGATTGTCGAATAGTTTTCCAGGCTCTTTTCCATTCTGTCGTGTCGTTCTTGTTGGCATACGTTCGTCCCACGACGACAGCACGGGCTAAACACATCTGGTCTTGAGGATTGTTAATTTGGACGAGGCTTCGCTTCATGCTGCGAAGGCTGTCGACCAATAATACTTTTTTGCGTCCTGTCCCCTGGGGAAGAGACACGTGGGTCATAAACAGTGTGGCTTTTCCATCGTCAATGTGAAACTTGTCGTTGGATTGTTGCACATGTTGAATTTTGTCGATGACTTTGGAAGGTGTTAATTCTGATGGGCTAGTAAACTCGATCCAAACGGGAGACTTCAAATTATCGTGATGAATAGAAAGTCTCAAGCGATCGTCTTCGTTGGCTTGACATTGCTGCTTCAGTGCAGTTAACACAGAATCCCACACCTCAGTAATGAACCCTTCTGTATTCTCCAAAGGTACATTGGCCTTGAAATCTTTAAACTTTACGGCATACGTGTAAGCCGTTGTTCTAAATTTTCGAGAGGAACGCTTTTCTGTCTCTCGAATGTAATAGTAATTTTCAGGGTTTACTAAGGGTGGTGCACTTTGCTTGGAAGTCGATTGTCTGGGTGTGGATTCGGGCTCACTCATGTCATCTTCAAAATCACTGGCATGAATTTGAGCCAAGACTTCAGCTACTGTGTTAGGCGATACATTACGTTTCTGTCTCTTACTGTCTTTTCCTTTCTCCACAGCATGATGTGGTCTTTTCATCTTGTCTGCAAAAAGTCAAATGACTACCTTTTAAAGACCATAACCCCTATATATTCATGTTCGATCCGTGCATATATATATATAAAGGGTTAGTGTCTAACCTTTCAGTATTCCTTTCACTCTCACATTGACCAGAACGATGGAAGAACCTACACAAGTGGAACTTCTCATCAGAGCTTTACGTGGGGTCATACGAAAGTTTTCGTCAGACCAGCCGACAGCCTACTCTCCCTCCTATCGAGATAAAAGTCAAGATACTTGCTATATCTGTAAGAAGAAAGGACATTGGGCTACAGAATGTTCGGATCGTAACAAAAATAAAAAAAGCTACAATAGAGACAAAAGTCAAGATACCTGTTATTATTGTAAAGAGAAAGGACATTGGTCTCCAAACTGCCCTAAGAAACAACAGGAACAGGAGGAGGAGGAGGAGGAGAAGGAGGAGGAGGAAAGAAATTCTGAACAGGAGGAGGAAGAGGTACCCTCCCCCAAGGAAGAACCCCGTCACGTTCACAAGAAAAGAAGACGAAACGAAAGTGAAGAGGAAGAAAAAAAAGCTGTGACAGTAAAGAAAATGAAAAAACAGAAAGAGTGAAACAGAAGAAAACCTATGAACTTTTTTAAAGTGATCTTGTGTTATGTTATGTTGTGATTTTGAATTGTGACGTTTGTACTAGAATAAACTAAAGAGAAAAAACGTAAGTGTCTCTTGGTTTTGATTTGATAGTATAATTACCTACACTCACACATTCATTCACTCACACGTACATCATGGGTTTTTAAAAAAATAAAGGACTTTTGAGTTTTCATTGAAATAGGCAATTGACATAGTATTTCTTTTCGAAATAATTGGAGTGGTCCTGAAAAGGACCATTGGTGTTTTGTGTGTTTAAAACAAAACAAACTCAGAAACGGGATGAAATCCTCTTGAGCTGTCTTAAGCCTTTGCCACGGCCAAGGCCTACTTCGGGACTGGTGGTTCCTGTCAATGATTTGGTAGAAATCACTAACGGTGGTAAGGTAGACGTAGTCACAGAGAGATCGGGTTGTTTCGCTCGAGAAGGTCTTTTTCTCTTCGGTCGTGATAAAGAAGTCTGATACATTTGTTTCAGACTCCTTAACTCAGCTAAAATATCTAAAAGTACCGTCGTAACCGTTTGATTTTCACTATTTTCTTTCTGTCCTTGGTCTTCATTCTTCTCCGTTGCTGCTGCTGCTGCTACTGTTTCTTCCTGGTGTTTTCTTCTTGCTTCTTCTTCTTCCTGCTGTTGCATAAGAAAAGCTTGTTCTTCTACTTTCTGTTGTTGTAAAAATCGCTCCAATGCTTCTTTTTGTCTTTGTTTAAAATCATCGACGTGTCCATAAGAAGATACAGAAGGCAACGAAGGTTCCGGAATAAATTCTTGCGATGTTAAAAAATCCACAATATCCCAGTTAAAATCAACTTCTTCTGGATGTAGATTTGTCATGACTTTAGTAGTCACTGTTGGTCCATGACTTGCTGTCTCTACTCCTGTCTCACTCAAATTCATTGTCTTCTTACTGTCCGCCATGATTGACAACTCTCTTGAATCGATTGACTGCGCACAGGCGCTAGTACCTCTATATAGAAAAGGTGACGTCACAGACTGCTCTCTTCCGATTGGATGGCTGTGTCTGACTTTTGTAACGCACGTTTGGATTGGTGGATACACTCAATCCGTTTCAATCCGCTCTTCCCCTATAAATAACCGCAGTACACGGCATTCGATTCACCTGTTCTCATCAGAAGATGTGGACTAATGTTGAATCGTCAACCCTTGTGTCAAGTATGCTGTTTAGGACTGACATACCCATGTATGTCAGATCATCATGGAGTGTCATTCATAGGACGGAGACAGCCTATTGGAAGAGAAGAGTCTATGTGGAAAGACAAGGTTGCTTGAAGAGAGTTCTCTTCTATGGACCCACAGTAAGGAGAAGTTTAAGGAAGAGAAGAAGATCTGTGAGATGTCCTCTGTGTTAACAAGACAACGTTAACATTACACCTAACGGCCCTTTTCAGGGCCACTCATAAGTCTCGAAAAGATAGTAGCTTTCATTGTCACCCTTTTTTTCCCTTGTTTTATTTCCCATGTTATATTTCCCTTGAGGCTAGATAGGCCCACTATGTTCCATTTCCCTTGAGGCTATATAGACCCACTATGTTCCATTTCCCTTGACGCTATACAGACCCATGTTCAATTTCCCTTGAGGCTATAGTGCCCCAAGCTGTTTTGAGGCTATAGTGCCCCAAGCTGTTTTTGACTGGATTTTCCCTTGAGGCTATAAATCTTGAGGCTATAGTGCCCCAAGCACTTTTTGACTGGATTTTCCATTGAGGCTATAGTGCCCCCTATTACTACTTATGTATGTATGTATGTATGTATGTATGTATGTATGTATGTATGTATGTATTTTTGTTTGTCTGTCTGTCTATCGGTCTGTCTGTCTGTCTGTAAGCAAAGGAAAATTTGCATCAATAAAGGTATTTCGTATAATAAATATCTAAAGACTCGATTGCAACGTCTTTGAATCATTTTTGTAACGAATGACACATTTCCTTTGCAGATTATATTCTTTGGATTTTATATTTTCTAAATTAAGTTCCTAAGCGTATCAACAATAATAAGTGGAGAATTAGGTACCTCTTTATGGCATAATGATATCTGTTAATAACGTTAAGTAATTCATATTCATATAATGAAAACAACTTCATTCTGTCGGAAAACATTAAAACGTAATGAGTACTTTTGGTGTAACTAGTTGGAAAAGTTTTTCTGTACCTCATAATGTTGACAATAATGCCTCATTCCCGAAATGTTATTAAGAGATTGTTGAGGTATTTGGAGCAATACTTACAACTTTTATTCTTCTAGGTATAATTAATATTACGTATTTTTTAACAAAACACTAAATGCTCTCGATTGCAGTCGAAACATTTCAATACCGAATGGAGCGCGTACACCTGCTTCTGAAGGTCACCACATGTTTCGTGTCCAAGCTTGCTAACGTGCAATCAAATGGTGCTTCATACGATGTAAACTAGGTTATCATCAAAATAGTTGGCCCTTTGCATGGTTAAAAGAGCGCTTACTTGTTCGTGTCCCATGCGCAAGTCACGTAATGTTTCCTATAAGTTTGGATGTAGACACAAGGACGAATTAAGTCTAGAAACATCCAACAGATAACAATTCTAATTGAATAGAGACTCTCTCTCTCTCTCTCTCTCTCTCTCTCTCTCTCTCTCTCTCTCTCTCTCTCTCTCTCTCTCTCTCTCTCTCTCTCTCTCTCTCTCTCTCTCTCTCTCTCTCTCTCTCTCTCTCTCTGAGATTAGTGGTAATAGCAGCAGGTATCAACGCCAATGAGCATTCTAGTCCTTACTAAATTAAGAGATAAACTTCGGTGTTTGAATCTTGTATCATATATGCTGCTTCTACTCGATACGCTTGATAGGGTTATCACGTTTCATGACATATAAGACAGTTTGGACTAAAACCATCTCAGCTTCATAGCCTAATTTAATAATTCAAACGCCGAAGTTTATCTCCTAATTTAGTCAGAATTACAATGCTCATTAGCGTTGATACCTGCTGCTACTACCACTAATCTCAGAAAGATTGAGAAAGAGAGGGAGGGAGAGGGGTAGAGAGAGAGAGAGACAGTATCTATTAAATTAGAACTACACATAATTTTAAAATAAAATATGAGGCCAACCTTCATTGTTAACTGTTGGATGTTTGGAGACTTAATTGACCCATGCGTCTACATCCAAATTGATAGGAAAGATTACGTGACTTGTGCATGAGACACGAACAAGGAAGCGCTCTTTTAATCATGCAAGGGCCATCTATCCTGATGATAACCTAGTTTACGTCGTATAAAGCACCGTTTGAATGCACGTTAGCAAGCTTGGACACGATTAATATATACCGACAGAATGGAGTTGTTTTCATTATATGAAAATCATTTACTATATGCTACTAACATATATCATTATGCCATAAAGAGGTACCTAATACTCCACTTATTATTGTTCATACGCTCAGGAACTTAATTTAGAAAATATAAAATCCAAAGAATATAATCTGCAATGGAAATGTGTTATTTGTTACAAAAATCAATAAAAGATGCTGCAAAGGAGTCTTTAGATATTTATTATCCGAAAGACCTTTATGCATTCAAATTTTCGTTTGCATACATGCATACAGACATACATACATACAACAGACCGACATATATATAGACATACATACATACATACATACATACATACATACATACATACATACATACATACAGACAGACACAGACAGAGACACAGAAAAACAGACAAACCGACAGACAGACATACAGACAGAAAAACATAGATACATATATTGATGCACACATACATACATAGATGCACACATGCATGCATACTTGCATGCATACATACATACATACATACATACATACATACATACATACATAGTTTTTAAGGAGTTTACAAAATATGGGTGTTGATCTATTTGCAAAACAAATATATGCATATATACAATACCTAACAAGGTAATAAATTTAGAGAATAGTTCTACATTGTCCCAGTAATTTCAGATGAAACACTAGGCCGATGTTTGTACTAGCGATCATTATTATTTTCAGGATAGGGACAGCAAACCTTCTACTGTAATTAAAAGTAGATGTATATTCAAAAATGTCACAGTAAGTTTCTAATTTTCATCGATATACTGATGATAGGAAAAGGGCAAACGGGGTAGAAATGGGGCATTTTTAGATAAATTAAAATAATTTTTTAAAGTGGTTGAAGAATCATATGCTTGGTAATTAAATTGTGAAATTAAAAATCAGCTTGTCAACGTTTTGAAACAGGTTATAAATAACGCTCCTATCGTACCCCGGGGACACTCAAGCGTACACTCTTGAAAACAAAATCGAATGTGCAGTTGACTTAGCATTTTAAATCTGCGCCTTTACCTAGAACACAGATTTATGGGCTGGAGCAGCAAAGAGTGTGACCCGACCTTTCGCTGAAACATCATTTATTTTAAAGATACAGATTCCTTCGAAAATGAAAAACTGCAAGGTCAATTACGCCATACCCTCTAACATACCGAGAATTTCCTTAATTTGGTTAGTAGTTACACATTAAGTAAAACATATTCATATAATCAAAAAACAACTCCATTCTGTCGGAAAACATTAAAAGGTAACGAATAGGTTTGGTGTAACTAGTTGGAAAAGTAGTTATTTTTCCGTACTTCAGTATGTTGGGATTAATGCCTCATTCTCGAAATGTTATTAAGAGTTTGTTGAGATATTTGGATGCAATACTTACAACCTTTTATTTTTCAAGGTATAATTAATATTACATATTTTTTAACAAAACACTAAATGCTCTCGATCGCCGTCGTAACATTTCATGACCGAATGGATCGCGTACACCTGCTTCTGAAGGTCACCACATGTTTCGTGTCCAAGCTTGCTAACGTGCAATAAAACGGTGCTTCATGCGATGTAAACTAGGTTATCATCAGGATAGTTGGCCCTTGCATGATTAAAAGAGCGCTTCCTTGCTCGCGTCCCATGCGCAAGTCATGTAATCTTTCCTATCAATTTGGATGTAGACACAAGGACGAATGAACTCTCGAAATATCCAACAGATAACAATTCTAATTGCATAGAGACTGTCTCTCTTTCCCTGATAATCTCTCTCTCTCTCTCTCTCTCTCTCTCTCTCTCTCTCTCTCTCTCTCTCTCTCTCTCTCTCTCTCTCTCTCTCTGAGAATAGTGGTAATAGCAGCAGGTATCAATGCCAATGAGCATTCTAGTCCTGACTAAATTAGGAGATTAACTTCGGCGTTTGAATTATTAAATTAGCCTATAAAGCTAAAATGGTTTCAGTCCAAACTGTCTTATATGTCATGAAACATGATAATCCCATCAAGCGTATCGAGTAGAAGTAGCATATATGATACAAGAAAGTCTAGTAGAAAAGCGTGGATGGTCATTATATTCCTCCAGTTTGTGTACGGAGCACTACACTGAAAGATGTTCAATGTGTTTTAGAGTGGGATTTTGGAAAGAGGGGATCATTTTGGTTTGAGATCTGGGAATGGCGAGATGCTTGACTTGTCGACAACTGCACTCCCATTTTGATTTAGAATACAGAGCAACATGATGTACAGAATATGTATCAAAGTTCAATACTATATTTAGAAACATTAATAAAATCGATTAATAAGGCCGTCTAAACCCTGTTCTAAGAACACAACTTGTATGCGAATGTCAAAGCTGCCGATACTAATTGGTACTAACATTCTTGGCCATGTAACATTGGTTGTATACAAGTGTGTGTGGGTGTGGGTGGGTGGGGGAACACATTTGATAGGTAACTTATTGCGCCTTCTCTAAAACGAATAATTTTGATATTTCTGGTGAATTAATAAAGTTCCCTTTGTTATAAATTATTGACTTACTATAATTGAAAGGCACCAATAACGAGAGTTTGAACATTAAAAGCAATAACAACGTCATCATTTGTATTATAATACTATTATTATTATTATTATTATTATTATTATTATTATTATTAATTACATGTATAGCCTCCAGTTTGTTTGTAGTGGGGAATGCATGTAAGTTTCTCAACTTCTTTGTCATAATAGATCTACAAGGAAGAAAATATCTGTACATTTCAAAGGTTTTGTATGAGAAAAAATCCCACAAATTTAAGACACTACATTCACAAAACGTGTTATTTAAAAAAAATGATTGAACATTAGCGCTCACCAATTTCAAACGATATTTGTTAACTTTATGAACATTACTAGCGTATTAATGCGATTGAGAGAAGACCGTTTAGCGATATTTCACACATCGACTAATCCAATTAAAGCTCAACATCATGTAGTGAAACGATTCTGAAATGCAATTGGATGACATTATATATATATATGCGTGTATGGGTATCACTATATGTATGTATGTGATCCTGAAATTAGTTATGATTGTTTTTTATTATTATTATTATTATTATTATTATTATTATTATTATTATTGTAGTTGTTACGATTTGCTTTCATCCTGGATACACAACTTACGGCCATGACTGCCTTGGAACTACTGGAAATTGCTCCAATAAATGCTTTTGTTACGGGGTATGCAACTCGAATACATATATTCGATTTACTATGCTCATGAATAAAGCTCTGACAAATTTCTTCTAGAGGGGTTTGCGAGCGTACATACACACACATATGCGTACGATTAGACATACATTTAGACACCTATTTATCAAATTGTTGTAGGTAGCCAATAAACAGTCTAGAACTTAGTAGAAATCATCGTTATCTTAAATGTTGACTGACCTTTCCTTTGCAGTGAATGCTCTCAAAATTGTGTTTCCAATTTTACCATTTTATAGACCGATATTGAAATGCATTTGTTTGAGAGCTCCTAATACAGTAAGAATTGGTATTTAATATGCCTGATACGTTCTTTTCTATTTCCAGAGTGGTTACGAATACCGGTGTCATTACTGTGACTTGTAATGCTTGACTCGACTATTTCCATTGACAATTGCTGGTCTGAAGAAGATGGGTTATGTTTGTACAGATATGATGGGGTCCCTGACAGCCATTGCAGATTTTTAATTTCAAAATGTCCGTTTCTGTAAGAAATATTATTAAAACATACTATTAAATCCTGATATCCATTATCTATATGATTATGTGCATCTGATAGCATCTAGGTAATGGTCAAGGAACCACAAGGAGACATTATCTTGGAATAGCGTTTCATCCTTTATTGGATAAAATTACATCATTAACATTAGTTTGACTATTTCTATACAAATAAACTCAAAAGCTATCAAATTAGTTTGATAAATATTTATAATGGATGCATTTTGGATAGGGCATATAAGGATATTTTTTAACGAACCAAAGTTTAATATCACAAAGTGTGACAATCTGAATGCCTTTCTATACATACTCACTCAGCAGCATATCAGTATCTGGAGGCAAAAATAATTTTACCAGAAACGAAACGGATAATGGTACACATATCACATTGGACACTGAATGGAGTTGTATATTTAAAATCAATTTGCAAACATTTCATTGAGAAAACGAGATTCACATTCACTGAGATAATCTACACACACATTCCATCTAAATGTAAATATTTCTCTCGGATGTTTTGTAAAATCACGTTTGATAAGTCTTTATTACATAATATTCTCCTGTCAGGCTTGAATTATCTTCAATAATATCAACTCTAAGGCCAATGCGGTGCCCTAATTGGCTGACATTGTGATGTATTGTCGTTCTTACCCGTACGTGTGATAAGAATAAAGTTAGACTGGAATTTGGTTACAATTTTCATTGATAAAATGAAATCGTACTTATTCAAGATTGTCTAGCGCGTGCAATATATATATATATATATATATATATATATATATATATATATATATATATATATATATGCTGTGTGGTCATTATTTAATTAAGCTGTTTACTTAAATCGACTATGAATTCTACATACCATGTGATCAATGTTCGAGCTAAATTTATATCAGTAGAATCTATCTTGAATCGTTCAGTTAATCTCTTTTCTATTACCGAGCTGATAAATTTATTTACCCCGGCGGATGAACTCGATGATATATTAAATTGCGACGGTGAATCCAAGGTTAATCTCTAAAAACCTTTAACTGCCGCGGTAACATCAATAATATTAGTTTGAGGCTTCCAAGCAAATGATCCATGAGGTATCGAATACACATTATTGATATTACCTTTATGAGGAATTTTAACTTCATCAAGTGTGCTAATCATACAAGGAAAATCATCCATGATAGCTTCATGAGTTTCTTTAAATCTCGGTGATGGATATCGGTGATGGATATATTAATCTCTGCGACTTCAATAGGAACCTTTGCAGGTTTGCAGGTTTCCCAAAGACATTATTAGGAGCGTCATCAACCTTTCCAAAATTGTTGAGACGTGTAAACTGCTTAGTTATATGTTCATCATATTCAATTCGCAACGTTGTTAGTTTATCATCGATGGTTTTTATATCAGCAAGTTTTAATTGGATCACTGGTGGAATTCCAAAGATATTATAAACAGGTTTCTCAACATTTTCAAAAACGTTTTGTAAACCTGTAAACTAATTGATATGAGCGTCATAATCAGATCATATCGCTCTTAATGTATTCGTCGATGATATATAATCGTTGATCAACGATGTTAGTTTGCTATCGATGGTTAAAAAAAGAACCCCGGGTTTAATTTTACCTTTTGAATCAAACACCGGGATGGAATTTTCAACAGCGTTGTCGAGTGTAACTAAAATGTCTTTCAGGGAAACATAACTCGTTTTTAATTTACCCTGTCAGTCTTGAAATACAACTACTAGGTTTAATGTTTCAGACAGCGCATCATTGATAAGTTTCTTTTAAAAAAATCGATTGAAACACCTTTTGCTTTCTTTTCTCGTGAAATAGATCTTCCCCAGATATCTACTATTATACATTTAAAATCTCTTACAAAAGTTATCGCTAGTGTATTCATGCGTTGTTTTATGAGGCGGTTTGGTGGATTTTGAGATCGTGGTAAGTACTTTGATAACTTCTCGACCACATATCGGAGGATCTGTCATTGTCTGCGTAGGTTGCGTTGAATACCAAATAGGGATTTTTAACTCGTGGATATATTTGAGAAATGCTTTAGGCGGTGCTAACCCATACGAGTCAAAATAAATAATTCCTCGTGGATCAATTGTGTTTGCGACCCAATGAGTTCCAGGTCCGGTGTTATCATCGAGATTAATTATACCGGTTACTACATTGTATGGTTGATTTGGTAATTGATCCTTCATAAAAACACCTCTGAAATTCTTTGTAGGAGATTTTTTACCGCGACGATTAGATCAAAATTTGACATTGGAGCTATGCTTCCTAGGAGCCTCAATCCAGCCCCGTATCGTGTGAATCGACTGCCTGGTAATCTCAGGTCTTTTCCCTTTTTTTTATATCCGCACCCGGTAGCTTTCTTTAATGCCAATTCAGCGGCGGTACAACAGCACCTAGCATGGCAGATTTAGCGACAGCGGGGGCAGCGGGGGCAGCGGTGGCAATCAACACAGGAATCGCGGCGAGTAGAGGAAATATACCTCCTGATTTTATCCAATTTTTAACCCCGGAGGGAGCAAATTCAAATTGAACACCAGTGTTTGCTTTTGTGGGTAACAATATATATATATATATATATATATATATATATATATATATATATATATATATATATATATATATGCAATGCTCTATTTGACGAAATAAGGCTTGTTTAAAAATGGTGGTCTAGCCTGCCCTACTATTACCCCCCCCCCCCCAATCTCTTGGAGTCAATCTTCGATTCGTTCAATAAAGATGGCGATGATTCAAACGTATAAGTGGAAATATTACTGGAAAGGTATAATGTATCAAATTTATGATAAATCAATGTTAATAATTATAACCGATAAAAGACATAGAACATCAAAGAAATCCAAAACATTTAACAGGTACTTTAAATTTATCGAATTTAAAATCCAGTGCAATTTGAGGTTAATAATTTCAATATGTACCACTCTCTAGACAGTCTTTCTTTATCTATATATTAGATAATATCTTATCTGTATGATGAAGCTTTAATCGACAGTGTTTTCATTTATGTTTCTACACCTACAACTAACAATGGTTACATTGATTTTGCCACGTCTTTAACCAACATTAATGTTCATTTCAAAACATATTTATAAAATTCAATATACTGTCATAAATTTGGAGTAAGTGTTAGTGAATTTGAACCATGCTTGGGTCGTTAGTAGTGATTTTGGGTACAAGCCGAATGACTGTCCCTGTAGTAACATAGTCCATACTAAAATTCAGTAGTGTATACAAGTAGTGTGATTGAAAAGGCAGCATTTATGGTTGGAAATCAGTAAATTATAGAATGGAATCAATAAGTTGGAACTTGGTAGGTACCGTTTATGTGGCCATAGTGGAAAATTGGCGTATGTATATGAGTGTGATACGCCGGAAATTCTGTGGATGGACTGGCCTAGGGTCGCGCAGTTAAATATTTCCCAGTTAGTAAGGGAATACTGGTGTAATTTCTATGGCATGACAAGCTATCGGTACGGAAAACGGATAATAATGAAGAAAAACCATGTAAAGGTGCAGTTAATGGACGTTTGGGCAAGTTGTCTCCTCTGGGTCGCCCATTGATTACAGCAAAGATTAATAATTATAGCAGACACGTCTTTCTTTCCATTTTACAACTTAAGTTGTATGGAAGTCTTTGGAAATTTGGGGAAAACATATGACTTCCAGCGTGACTCGCGCCAGGGTTTTGACACCGCTCGGTCAAGTGAATACCCCTGTGCGTGTAACAAGAAAAATTTCTAGAAAAATTTCTGGTGGCAGCGGTGGGATATGTGTGAATAGTTCTGTCATGGTTTGCAATTTATTCAGAGTTATTATGTGTGAAACTGACTATTGCTTCGCATTTGGAAAGAAAGAGGAAAGAAATATTATGGCTAGTGCGACTTTAACTTCGTTTATTGAGATTTCGCGACATTTGGTCTGCGACAGTAGATATATGCATTTGCTGCTGAGAAGGATTTTTAAGAGGAGTACAATGTTCAAGCAGGATGGAGTGTTTTATCCGGGATATAGAACAGCGATGACAAAAGTATTGTATTTGGTAGGTCGCGCAGAAAGCGAAAAGTTGAGCAGACATTTTTATGATAGTCGGCTGTGTTAGTATTTTTACTTATGTTAGAGTAAAGGCATTAGCTGGTTATTATTTTTAAAGTTAGTAGTTTACAAGAACAATTAATAAAAGCAAAAGAACGTGTGTTTGACAACACCTTCTCCCCGCTGTATTTGGTAAATTCATAAACCTTATGCTGTATTTATTGAAATTCAATAAGGGATTAGGGGGCTTATAATAATAATAATAGCAATAACAACCGCATACGGTTTCATTGGTCTTAAATAGCAATTGGTAGTGTGCTACCAAGTACATCGACACAGGCAAATTGTGAGTATTGCAAGAGTATTATAAATTATTAGGATGGCTACAGGCAGAGGTACACCTACCTCATTATTGAATACGCCTTTACCACAGTCTGTGCATTGGCGACTCTTGTCGCCATTGTCGCCTATTGATAGGAGGCCAAGAAAGTTAATAGACGTAGACAGTGGTGTTCAATGCTATGCGACTTCAACTCCGTGCGAGGCCGATAGTGGCAATGTACGTGCACGTGATGGATGGGCTGAAGATCTGAGGTTCAGAGCCATTAAAGAGAGTGTGCCTGAGGACGTGAAGGCAGACATTTATGATCGAACCACGTACTCAGTATCCAAGGGAGCGAGTAGTTCGCCTACTGATAGTCTGCTTCAGACCATTGACACACTCATTACGGACAAGTTTGACAGGTTAAGTACCACCATGGGTCATTTGTTGACAAAATGTTCGAATGGGAGCCGCAGTGAGGTTAAGGAAGTAAGGGAGACGCCAGACTTTCAGTTGAGCAAGAAGGTCGAAACTGCAAAAACAGAACTCTGTGCTTCTGCGCCTCCAACTAGAAATAAGGCAACAGTGAAAGCAGACATTTATGATGGTTCTCAACCTTTTCTCGACTATATGACACATTTCGAACACTGCGCTATGATTAATGAATGGAGCGAAACTGAAAAGGGATTGCGTTTGGCAGCGTGTTTAAGGAGAGACGCTCTCCAAGTCTTAACCGATCTCCAAGTCCAGCCCGGTCAAGTGAATACCCCTGTGCTTGTAACAATACACTTGAAATGCTTGGTTAACTCGTACGTAAATTAAAAAATAGCCCCCAGCCCCATCTCTCTATCACCGAACAGTCTTGAATTGTGGCAACTATTGAATGAAATTTATAAACTTCATTTAAAATAAATTCAGAAGTAACCTTATAATTATTACTGGATTAAATCCATGGCGTTCTCAAACAGAAGCACAAAATATATTTGGCAGGACAAGCTAAATAAAAGCGCTATTTCAACTAAAAAATACTTTATTAAATTACAAAAACAAGCCATGTCATGAATCTTTATGATAAAGCTATCTTTTTACACTAGATTAATTATACATGAGGTTTAAGAAAATCATAAGAAGTACTCTTTGTTCTCTGTGCTATATTTCAATGACAGACTACAGTCCAACATACCTATCCAGCCTCACCCACTTCCACGACGCCGGGCCCTGGTATGCAAACGAACGTTGTCCATATGACTTTGTTTTCACCTTGGGAACAATGAGTATACGATTATCAGAAGAAGAGCGTAAGGATCTAGCTGGTGTATACTTGGCGACCCTTTCATCCAAAACGACATTACTTTATATTGGTAAACTCCAAAGTCGAAATTTTCTTTGCTCTTTCCGTTTAGTGCAATTGGCCAAATTCCTTTCAGAAAATGACATTTGGCAATTCCGATCTTATCAATACAGTCATCGTTCCTTCGTAAACGAAATGAATGTCTATTGGTCACACTATTTGCCTTCCCATAATCAGTGTACATATGAACGTTTTATCAAGCTTTGAATCAAGAATGCATGGTGAATTTTACTGCGCTATATGAAATCGTTCTACAGCAAATACTGAATTTCTTTTTTCAAATATTCCTGTTTGAGAGGATTCATCCTGTACGGGTTTTGTTCCACAGCTTTGGAATATACAATTTCAACGTCATGAAAAACCGTGTTTGTTCTTGTAGGAACTTCTTAACTCTAATGCTCATATTCAATTAATAGCTGTTTGAGTTTATTTCATTCATGTTGTTGCAAATGTGAAAGTTTCTGGTCCAGATCATTCATAATGTCTGAATTTCGAAGATTTGACATTACAATATTAGTATAATCCGATGTTATTCCTTCACTTAAATTTTCACTGGGTGGGACAGATACAACTAAGTTAATTGTATGTTTAACATCGCTATATCTTTCAATTTACTCCAACTCCAATAATTATTTAGATCCCAGGAGCACTATTATCATAATTTAGCTCATTCATTTTCTTCTAACTTTGTAAGGGCCGTAAAATCTAATCTTAAGAAGATTTTGAAGAAATTTTGACAGCACTCCATTATCAGACTCAAATGTTTTCTCCACTGAATTTCTGTCAAATCATAATATCATTTTCAGCTTGAATTGCTTAATGCCAAATTCAAGCATATTATGATGGAAAATTGCAGACCTAAACTTTGACCTTTGACCCGATTAGACAGATTTAGAATGGCGAAATTAAGAATTAAAAAAACGTTATAAAAACTTGTACTAATGTGTTAGATTTACAATGTCTCAAAGGAACTGTCTCTGGAAACTGTTTGAGTTCATTCCGTTCTTTTTCGTTATAAATGTGAACATTTCTGGTCAGGATCTTTGATAATGTTTGAATTCAGATGATTTGCCACAATGTGACGCGTTTCTACATGCAAACGCGGTAAAATCATTGTCGGGTATAGTGAGGAAGTTTAAGAACGAAGGTTCCTCGAAATTTCTGTTTCGAAAAGGATTCATGTATAGATAGTATAATACACCTAATGGTAGGAAGTTATTTCATCTAGTTGTTACCCAGATATTGAGTTACACATACTCAGGGTATCACATACGTCAAGTACGCGAGGCCATTTGAGTATGATACAACAACCTTTCATGTATTTAGAGAATTGTAATTGCCTAGTTTTAATTGGGAAGTCGGTCTCTGAGGGAAAGAATAACTGGAGTACCGTTTGGTCAGAAAGAAAGACGGGTCGAACAGGTTTTGCTTTGACTTTTGGCTATTTAGCAAAATCATCGTGTTCGACACCGAACCAATGCCAGACATGGAAAATGTATTTTCAATGTTGGCGGGTCATATATACATTTCCAAATTAGACCGTACCAAGGGATATTTGCAGATACCAATCGCTAATAATTTCCGCGAGTTAACGACATTCACGACTCCCAAACGTCTTTATCAATTTAAAGTTATGCCGATTCAGTTTTGTCAATGCCGGTGCGTCGTGCGTTCGTCTTATGCGCAAACTGTTAAACGGTTTGGAAAATGTCAACAGTTTTGCAGATGATATCTTTGATTATACACATACATGGGACGTACTTATTAATGCATTACGGGACCTGTTCGATAGACTTTACACTACACATTTTACAGCTAGGCCCACCAAATGTAGTATAGAATAATGTAACCTAGAATGTTTGGGCATCTTGTATGTGGACTAGGCCACTTGAAACATCACCCAGATAAAATATCACCAATCAGAGATGCACCTAGACCAGAAACTAAAATAAATAAGATCTTTCCTAGGTTTGATTGGGTTTCACAAAATAATGTGTCCCCACTTTTGCGCTATTGCCAGCCCATTAATAGACTTGACGTGGAAACGGCAACCGAATAAATTTCGCTAAGGGGTGTGTCAAGAAAAAACTTTAAAACAGAAACTAATAAGTACAGTAATCTTAAGTTGCTAGAATTGTTTTGTGTGCTGAGGACTGATGTGTCTGATACCGGTTTTGTGGCTGTTTTGCTACAAGATCAAGATGGAATACAATTGCTCATTGCTTATGCAAGTAAAAAATTGCTCTCTTGGAAGCAAAACTACTCCATGATTACAAATGAGTGCATAACCTTAGAATGGAGGTTATAAAACTTCCAAACGTACTATTTTGGGAGGGAATTTAATTTACAAACGAACCATCACCGGCTCCTATACTTGAACAAGGCAAAGTTCGCCAAGGCAAGATTGATGCATTTTGTGTTGTCTTTGCATCCTGATAGTTTTCGAATCGAGGCGATTCGAGGATCAGAAAATGTTGGTTGATTTTTTAATTAGGTGTCATTAGCAGATCATTTTTGTTCAATATTTAAAAATCGAATGTTGTAAAAATTGTTTATGTTTATATTCCGTGTATTTTCTAATAGTGTTACCATTTTTTAAGGGGAGAGGTATTGTCGCAAAATTGTAAAATCCCTTTTATATATGAAATACATGTATTCGAGTTTCGTTGTTGGCGTACAACGATACCCGAGGGTTATTAAAGTATATTGTGTCGAATTTCAAAATAGTGAGTTTGGTCCATCCTATGCCGCACGTGCGAAGTGCTTTCCATGGGAAGAACCGAATTCCTTCAGTGTACGACCAATATCTGAGTATAAATACCTCACCGTAGGTAAAGCAATTTACATTTACTGATTGCCATGTCAGTCAGAGTTCTACTATAAGGACTTGCACATATTCAGCTGTAGAGGTATGTAAGTTTGTTAATTTCTTGTATATAATATATCACTATTGTACTATTGCATCTATTTTGGTATGTTTGATATGTAGCGTTGGTTTACGCAGAATAATGCACATATTTACATTCTTGTTTACGGCTTAGCAAGGAATTTATAATAGTAATATAAGGCTACATTTTTAATAAATGTTTAGTATATTAGTATTCTTAGAGAGTAGGGTTAAAATATTTCTGAACTTGTTGTTTCGTAATTATTATCACGGTAATGTAATCTGATGGACTTACCGTGTTTAACGTTATTGCGTTTCTTATGCCCGTGTCATGCATAGTACATTGTATTGGAATTGTTTTCAGCTGCCCAGAGTCTGTAGTGGCAAGAGTCTGGAAGTGTGCGGAGCGTCTGGGAATATCTAGTGTGTCAGGATTGGTTAGAGTGACCAGAGTGAACCTAGTGTTCAATGTTATCGGAGTGATGGGGATCTCCGTGATGCAAGCTGAAAAGCCAAAAATAGGAATTAAACGTAAGAGCTTTTAAGGTGAACAGTAACAGCCGTGGAGCTGAAATTAAGTGTGCTGACGACGGATTGTTATCTCCTTGCATATAATCTCGTGGCCGTGGGCCAATTTTAGGACTCGTAAAACCCATTATATATTTAATGACTGTAAATATAAGTTGTATATCTGTCCTTTTTCGTTTGCATAATTTAATTGAGTGAATTAATTTTACTACATGATTAGAATTCTACCTTGTTTACTAGCTGAGTAAACCATATCAATATTTCCATTCTGTAGTCACTGTAAATCATTCACCTCTTGTGTGTGTATTTTGTAGAGTAATTTGTTTGCATGTTTCATTATTGTATTTGCATGTTCTGATTTTAGTATATCCACAATTTGGATTAAATATACACGCACGTATTCATAACTAATTACTAATTTAAGTCATTCGTTATTAAACATTGTATTTATATCACAACCAAACGTGTTCTGTTGTGGTTCCGGAAATTTCACCCGGTTATCTTGTTACAGTCGGCGCTAGGCCCTGCGTACTCTTAACGCCGCCTCTGGACGGAATAGAAAAAAATTGAGCTCTCATTCTATGACTGTTCGGTCGGTTACTCGACACTTTTGGAAATTAGTCGTGGAATGGATCCAAACTTGCAATCCAAATTATGTCTTTTTATGTAGTAATATCGTAGTAATATAAGCGATAATTAACATTGTCTACAGTAATTCAAGCATGTTGGAGTCAGGAACTTATCTTGGTTTTTGTGTTTACATTTTTTTTGTTGGTTTAAACGCTGTTGTTACCCTTGATGAAGAGCTTGTTTAGCTTGAATCACTGGGATACATGTCACATGAGGGGAACGGGAAAACTATATATTAAAAACATAACAGGTTTATAGAGCCAAAACGGGAATTTAGTCATGGTAGCTCACCTCAGTCGAGCGGGAAAAGAGTAACAGTGATCAATCTCAGTACGTACAACTCAATATGGAAACTGATATTTGAAATGTTTATAGGGCTAATAGGGTTTATAGGGAAAAACAAACATACACACAAAGAAACAAATACTTCTGGAACACAAAGACAAAACACTGTTTGTTAAGTGTAGACGAATATATGTTTTCGAGGCAAGTGAGTTTAAACGGCCGTTGGGGTTTGTAAATCAAATACAGTTAAGTCTCTTCCGTAAACTTCGTCTGACAGAGAGACCGTACATCAAGACTGTATATGTTATCTTTGTGATAGCTCATGATGACATCACATACGTAGGGTAATCCATTAGTCAACATATTCTCGTGTTAACAGGCGAATTCATGAGGCGAACCGCTTTTATTCATAATTAAGGTCGACGCGAAACCTATTGACATGTTTCGGCAATCCATCAGTGCCTTAACAAAATTAAGTCAGATACGGGAATCTCCTCCAATCATAAAGTTAGAAGACAGTAAACGATCACGACGTCCTGTTCATGAGTTTGTTACAAAAAGGTCTTTTTTAGTGCAATCCATCTCATGAAAGAGAGTAGTAATAGAGGGTGTATAGTCTCAATGGAAAATAAATTACAGACGCCACCACTCGAGGTTGTATAGCCTCAAGGTCTTACAAATCATACTGGAGATGTATAGTGCACTGCAAGACGTCTTGGCTACACACAATCTCGCCAGAGAGATGAAAGAGAGAGGAGTTAATTCCTGAATGTATCACAGTTTCTTTCGGTATAAGGGATACGCATGTAATCCTTCGAGGATGGATCAGAAATATATTCAAAAAATCATTATTTGGGATGAGATATGTACAGTGTCGTTGGATATATTAAAAATGTTTCTTTATTGGCTGTTACTCAAAAATACAGCTGTGATAATATGTGGCGATCATGGTCAACCACCACCATTTGTTGGTTTGTCTCCGCACGATTGGTTAAAGCAATTTGTCGATTATTATGAAGAAATTAATACTGATCATAAAGCACCTGATCCATAATTAAGTGAGTTCAATAAATTAATCAGATTACAGTCGGATAAAATTCAATGTGAAATAGCGCGTAAAATAATTTCAGAAACCTCGTTAAATGATTTTTTGGGAAGCGTGGAGACCAAACAATTTGATAGTGGCAAGTAGAAATATAGTTAGAGACACACTTCAGCGACAATTATTTGAAGCGCATGAAGAAATGTTTTCATAATTGCCTGTACCAGACCAGATGATACACGAAGAACAAATATCCACGTTGATATTCCAGGCAAAACAAAAAAAACAGACTCTCGTATTAAATGATATTGTTTTGGTCGATATCAATGCTGTCAAAGATGCATTGCGCACTGACAAATATCCCTGGACGCTATAATACTCAATGAAAATACACTCATTTCAGTGGTTAACCATCTCTGATACTGTTTCTTGGAAGGTAGATTGGTTGAATTTAGATTATCCCGCAGTATCACAAGTTAGAAGAAAAAAGAAAATTCGTAGAGTCATTTTAAATTATAATGACAACAACAAAAGTGAACTTGTCATTAATGATATAATTAAAAAAATACTCGCTGGTTATATACAGAGCAACAAACAAAAATAATCGCGACTTTGATATTGATGTTGAATTTATAATAATGCTAAAACAACAACAGAATAATATTGGCGCGGTCTGTAATTCTATAATGCTATGACAGTATTCGGATAAAAATCCACAATTTACAGCAGACAGAAAAAAGCAGTCTTGGTCATACACGAGAAAATGTTATGCTGACCTGTCTTGAGTGTACTAGATGCAGAGGTGCTAGTTAAGTGATCGCGATGGTCATTGTGTATTTTCGGGTACCACTTGCAATTGTTCACGTGTAAATCCACGCTGAGGAGCAGTTGAATCTAATCCATAGATTGCGGGTCTACCCGTGGATCTTGTTATGTTAAATATTTTGTGTGAAGTGACACTCCGAATAGGATCAGGAGCTCTTTTTTACCACCTTCAAGTTGACCTGGTTTATATAAATATCTCACATTCACATTACCGAGTATTTTTAGTTTTGAAAAATCATTTCGTGCGGGTATACATTTATTATTTGATTGCATTATTAGGTTTTATCTTGATTGTTCGAGTAATTTCATTATTTAATGCATTTATCACACTTCGTAATCCTGCAACCCATTCATGAGTTATCTTGTCTTGAATAAATCCCTTCGCGTACTGATATCCAAAATAACCGTTCAAGTTTTCGATTAAATCGTTCTATAATTGCCTGATCACGGTGTATTGGAGTATTTCGTCTGATGGTGATATCATGATGTTTCATCAGTAATAATAGTACACCCTGAAATTCCTTGCCAGGATCAACCTGTCATAGATTCAGCCACTGCAAAGGTCCTCGCTGATAAATTCGTTTAAACGCATAAGCTACTTCTGATGCTGTCTTTGTAGATAATGGCTCTGCTTCTTTGTATCTACTCGCAACATCAACTATGGTTAATGCGAACTTGTAAGTCCGTCTTTTAAAAGTATCATGTGGGATAAAAAATATATCCGCCTGATGAATTTCATTTGGAACGATGACATCAAAATGTGGGAAGAGAATTTGTTTAGGCGGTGATAGATAAATCTGCCATATCGCATTTCCTGATAACCAATCTGCTGCAGTAACTTCTTTGACATTTGCTGCTTTGACGAGTTTATTAATTGCCGACTTACCACCCACGTATCCTCTTGGGGAAAAATAAATAGATTCCATAATAATATTAATCAGCATATTAATTACCAGGTCGGAAAGTTCCACTTCCACCAGTTAGCTAATGATTCCTTTAAATATTTATTTGTAATAGAATTTAACGCGTGAATCAATTTCGCATATGTTATATGTCTATGTTGCATATTGCTACTTTTATAAGCGACATCATGAGCATTACGAGCTCGATCAATTTCCTTTATATGATATTCACCTGGTCTTGGCTGGTCTTGACTATCAAGTCGGATATCGAGTCTGGTTCCAGGGACACGTTAATTGTATCCTGGAAGATGTTTTCTCCTGGATATTTGGCCCATGGAGTCCCTGGTAATTTTGTCAATTTCGCTTCATTATCACCTGCTCTTTTTTTTTAAAAAAATCATCACCCGATCTTGCAGAAATCAATCTAACTTTCTTTGTACTACAATGTGCGCACTTGCCGGTAAGCGTTGATCTGTTATTTTTTGCTGTAATTGTTGTTAAGTCTTTTGTGCTAGTACGCGTCTTACATTTCACACAATATAGATCCATAATTTATTATAATAACATGAATGCAATTGATGTTTTCGGCGACAAAAACACGATAACCTGTTAAACATGCTGAGCTACCACATTGCATCAGAAAGATTATCATAAGTCCGTCTGGAAGTGGCAAGACGCGACTGTTACTTAGTCTAATAATGAGATTGTTAAAATGGGATAGGTTGTATTTAGTGGCACCATTTGTACATGATCAAAGATGTTACGATATGTTAAAAGATTTTAACGAGAACGCGAAATCGTTAAATGAAGATGAAGATGTTATTGAATGTATCACTGATATCGGTGAAGCAAAGAGTGTTGACTCTATTCACATTAGTCGTATATGATGATGTGATGCTGGACAAACAATCAAATCCAGCTAGAACATTTTCCCGAGACAGACATACAAATATTGATGTGATTTATGTAGCCCAGCGGGATAAAATATTCGGTTAAGAAAATAATTTAATTTATAGCAGCAGAGAGGGTAGGACTTCAAATATGCGTCAAACATTAAACAATCACATCCGTAATAATTTAAACAAATAACGACAAAAAAGAAGGGACTCACGGTTACATAGAAGCTTTGGTTTTGTGTTTTGATATTTTTTAAAAAATATTTTTGTATGAGGTCTTAATTTAACAAATATACGCCTCTATAGTTTAGTCTGTATTCCTTCTCTGCTGCTCAAACGTTTTTCGTTTTGGTATATTTTTTTGTTGTTGATAAAATCAAAAGTACCATAACACATGAGAAAACTACATTATCTTCTTTTTTTCCATATGACTTGCTTCACAATCTTCTTTTATTGCCCATATAGAGGGTTCTTCTTCATTTGTTGAAGATCTGTTCTCTCCTCTTATTTCTTTGATTGGTTCTCTTTTTACATGTGAAAATCTGACAATTAATGTCCAGTCTCCTAACAACGATAACATGTATCTCGACCATTATCTCCTTTTATTTATATGTTCCTTTGACTTCATGTACATTCTGAAGCCCAATGTCATTTCGCTTGACAGATATATGGAAATTTGGCTGAGTAGTTAATCGTCTTCTCTCACGTACACCTTCTTATGACACGCCTAAAAGCTTTAAACAATAGCTCGATCTGTGAAGGCTCATTCATCTTGGCTGTTGAAGACACGGCATAAGGCATTTCTGAAATGCAAACACTGCAAGACGTCTTGGCTCCACGCTACACGTTGAAGGTGTACCTTCATGAGGTCCGCGGACCTCTAGTGTGTCATGGTGATGATTTCCCAGACGGTAGTACATTCACGGACAAGAACGAATTAATTGATAAAAGTTGTAAGCGCTACGTGTTATCAGTAAAATATTATGATGCAACGTTCACAACAGAAATGTGTTTGCCCACTCCTCTACTTGAGGATGCAGCAAACGCCATAATGACAAGGCGCACGTTTGTCAAGGATAGAAACAATGCAATATGTTTCACTTATCGTGGATTTCGAACATGACTGCGACATTCACAAATACAAATCGAAATAGGATGAAAATTATATTTCGAATCCATGCAAGAGGAGTGTATTCAAGTTCCTAATTCTACAACTTATTTAATTAATGCCACCGTAAGAAGATTCTAGAAGGACGGGAATATATTTTCGAAGAACTAATACGCGCGGAAAAATTAGGTCGCTGTTGTGGAAAATTTCAGAATTGTTAATGAAGTATGGATGGATTGATCCTTTGAAGGAAGCCTGTACGATTACTAAACTGCGATCCTTAGTGTACCTCAATCGAATAATGTACTATAAGTAGTATATGGGGTATAATACTACTATATCACCCCAACGGTCATATGTCCTCAAACTACAGAGTTTTTCAGACGCCTTTTCTCGATCAAAGAAATGCGCTGTTTAAAACATTTATTTGAAAAGGAAGATAAATAGTGCCAACATGTCTGCAAAACAGAGGAGGAGAAAACACCATTGACTACGATCAAGTTTTGAAAACCATTTCCGAGTTGAAGCGCATCGTCGAAAGATCGACCACCAAAAGTGCTGACGGAATAGCTCAAAATATTCGATAATATGAAAGAGTGATCAGATGAAAATTATCGACTGTTGTGCCAAAAATATAAATAATTAGTTGGTGTGGAATTATTTTGCACTATGGAACTTGGATGTTAGGTATTATTCGTTTTTGGAAGGAAATTCTTCTTGCTTGTGAGGATAAATGGCACAATTACCGTGTTTACCCAAGACGAATACTTAGCAGTATCTTGGTGAATTACAAAGAAGAAACAAAAAAGAGGTGGAAGAATTTGGAAATGTTATCATTGTTGCATGCATGACAACCCACGCTCGCTTCAAACTGTATGAAGCCTCACACGAATTAGTAAAGTGTGTACTGCCCTTTGACTGACAATGGCATAATTCGTTCCCTCTTAAAATGGGATCCAAATGCCACAGCAGCCACCGAAACGAAAAGACATATAAATATGAAAAGAGTGGCTCGACCAGGCCATATACCAAGAAAATTCCCAAGAAAACATCTTCTACCCAAAAAAGGGGCAGTGCTGCTCAGACTCAAACCAATTGCCCCAAAGCAAGAATCTCGGTTACCATGTCTGCAGCAGTTCTTTGACTTCGCCGTTGCTGGTGGTGTCACCCGATCCCGATTTAACATGTGTTTTTCTCAATTTCATGAAAAAATGCAAATAAGTTTCTAATGGAACGTTTCTGACATCGACATGTTCTTTAGCGGCAGCGGCCAACGCTGAAAGTACCCTCCCTCAAATTCAAAGTCCATGAGAGTGTTACATAGTTTTACATGATATGTCCATATAAGAACTGATACGATTTAGTACACGACATATTTCTCAAAGTCGATTGAGAATGATATGATGTACATACCATCAATGAAGATTCCATTATAAAAAAAAGACCTGTGCCAGGTGATTCGCTTCAGTGTTTGTGACTCCTGAAATGTAAAATATCTCACCGGAATGAAATGCACACCACCACCAATTTTCTGGTAAAAACAAAAACAAAAAAGAAAAGAGCTGCCTCCTTCTATAGCCAAAGACTGGGACCTGTTGCATAGGTTGTTAGCGTGTGAGCATAGAAGACAATACATTAAGCAAGGGCGTGGAGCCACGTTTTGCTGTAGTTATTCCTACCCCGTACTAAGGGCCATTAGGGTAATAAGTAAAGCACAAGTTGGAGCCTGATAGCTTGGATCAAAAGAACAACACTACTATTAGTCTGGAATCAACAGAATGAGGGCATAGAACATAGTATCTTTGGACCTTAGGGAGACGGTGAAAACAGAAGGAAAGGAACTTTGGAACCGCAGATGGAGGACGAAAGCAGCTTTATCAATAGCTGTAGATCACCCATCTACGACATCTAAACCTCTGATAGAAACTACTGAGACATATAACATATAATGGTTCATCGATTGACCACAACCTTCACAGCGACCAAGACCAAACCAAAGCAGGATAGCATGAGAAACGTGGAGTACCAAACGTAAATAAGCCTCCTCGACATTGCACGAGCTAGGGAGCGTCCCAAAGCAAAAACTGAAGTCTCGGCTAAATGGAAACCGAAACATAATCTCTTGCTCAAAACAAAAGCAGATTGAGGGTGAAGAGAAAAGTGGGTCTGAAGGGGCTTTTTGTTTGTTTGTTTGATTAGGATTTTTAACGTAGCTTTAACAATGTGTTAGTCATATCACTACCATGTCTGCCGTGAGGCAGTTTATAGTGATGTCTAGCACTCGGGCATCTTGCCCCAGTCCTATTATCCTGACACAAGGCCGACCAGTCCTAACACTAACTTCTTAATGTTGAGCGTCAAGCGAGGCAGCTGTTATTACCACTTTTGTAAGTGTTTGGTATGACACGGACGAAAATCGAACCCACCACCTCCTGCTTCCGCGGCGGACGCTCTAACCACTAAGCCACCGGATCGGTTTATATGACGGTGCAGTTGAAGAAGGGGATATTGACCCGTTAATACAACGACTGATGAATCTAGGTTTAGAAGCAGCAGCATTTGACTCGAAACAGGCGAACCACTTTGTTATAGTCTTGCAATATTTAGCCTGAATACAACTTTAAACCTGAAAATGGAGGCATTTCGGGGAACGTATCCTCACCCAATTCAACAAAGAAACATATAAATACTAACCAATAACCTCCCTGATTGAGGCCGCCAAACAGCTGACACAACTTAACAGATGTGAGTCAATCACGGGACATTGGAGTGCAGCGGAGATAAAGGAAGAGGAAGATCGGAGCCCAACATTTTGACTGCCGTTCTAACAGCTCATTTTACGGTTTTTAAGCAAAATGCTTCATTTTAGAAAGGATTTAGAGCTTGTCTTGGATATCCTACTTTACCAAATGAATTATAGCCTAATTTGGTCCTTTGATTAATTAAACTGGGAATAAACCCGTTGTAAATGCCTAGTCAATAGTATATCGTATCGTGTCAATCAATTGTTGTCTCATCAATAGATAAACATACCTTCAAATGGTTAAAAATTCTAGAGAAATGGAGAATATGATGATGAAGACATTGGCACATGACGTGACAGAAGAGTCTTTAAAACCAAACATAATAGCGAGTAAGAAGAGTGAACAATGAAGTATATGCTACAGATCCAGCAGAGACAACTACAACAACGACAGCAGAATCAAGGGAGAAGCCTTTTGAATTATGGAAAGGATACCAAGAATGTTCCCTTCTTTAAAAACCACCCTTGCTTATATGAGAGTGCGTGTTTGGTATGTTTCGTATATGGTTGTGTGTATTTGATGCAATATAGCTTTCGATGAGAGAGAGAGAGAGAGAGAGAGAGAGAGAGAGAGAGAGAGAGAGAGAGAGAGAGAGTTCCATTCGATACATATTTTCCATATTAGGGACTTCTGTATGGTGTGTAGCAGACCAGTAATTACGGATCAGACAAATGACATTTCATGTGACTCACCAAAACCTTAATATCTTCTTGTTTCTTAGCTTTGTTTGAATTTTCATAGTTTTATCTCTGCTCCATATAGTGTTGCTTTGTTTACTTATATAGGTTTCATTTTTAGAAACAACTTCATTATTTGAATTGTGCTGCCAGTTTGAAGCTTGCCTTTTATATGCGAAACATAATCACGTGAATGTTTTGTTCAATGAGATACGATAATATGCTATTTTTATATGACTAAACAAAAGATGTCTAAAATTGTATAACTAGCGATATGCGGTCAAAAATGTTTGTACTTACTTTCCACTTTGTTTGAAACGGTAAGTTAAGGTATGTATGTATTTTAATATGTGTGCGTTTTCATGGAATGGATGTAACGCTAAAATTTTAAGCTTAAATTTGTATTTCATTGCAAAGTATTTATAGTAATGGGATGTTAGAATGATGTCATAAATCACAATGGTGGATGAAATTGTAAGTTGTTTTTATTTGATTCTACAACTCAGAGGAAGTTGTATTCAATAAATTTTATCTCAAATGACACAAAATGATGTCTGATCCGCATGATAATTTTATATAGCAGTGTATTAATATTATTCAAGGGAAGATTTACAGTCCATTAAGTGGATTTCATGGTCCAAATAATGACATCCAGGAATAAGAATTATTTTGGAAATGACTCCGTAATAACAGTAGCGGGTTGCATAAATTGATTATTAAATTTGATTTTTTGCCTAGGCCAGATATCTCTTTAACACACATTCTACTGCAAAAGAAAAGGTAGATTCGTCACTAAATGTGTGCTACTGCCGAAGTAATAAGACGCTTCCTAACATTATTAACATATCATTCTATAGCTACTAAATAGGGTAGAGATTTACAAAGGAAAATACGCTTTCAACATTACTTCTGGGAGAATGTAGCGTTGTCAAAGATAAAGTTGATTATGAAAAGAGTTTGGGTTTAAAATAATCTGTGGACTTGACAACATTGGCTTAGGCTATCTCTCAACCTCTCACACGCTGTTGTGGTAGGAATTCGACCGACTACATTTTGACAGAATAAAAAAATAAATCAGATTTTGGTGGGGCGTAGCCGAGGTTTCTTTTCAACACTGACATGGTATACATCGTACATATTAATGAGGATGGGGATATGAACGAACATACACCTTATAACAGGTATAATGTGCTAATAATGAAACCTTATCCAGTAACTAATAAATTCAGAATTATATTTGCGACTTTGATAAAGATAGCGTGGAGATAAGATTTCTTCTACTATGATGTATACAATTTCCTGTCTCTGTCCTTCAGAATTGTATCTAGGATATATATATATATATATATATATATATATATATATATATATATATATATATATATATATATATATAAACCCATTGGTCGGATTTTGCACAGAGTTGTAACAGTTTTTCAGTCATGTCGCATTGATGTCTGCAGTGTGGCAGTTTATAGTGATGTTTAGCGTTCGGTTCTCATGCCGAAGACACGTATCATGATGTCCAACCCAGTCACATTATAATGACACCAGACGGACCAGTCCTAACACTAACCTATTAATACTCGTTGCCTAGCGAGGCAGCAGTTAGTACCAATTTCATAAGTATTTGGTAGGTTGGTGTTGTGTTTAATGTTTGTCAGAGTCTGGATTGTCATGAACGATACAATGTATACTTGATCAAGGAATCGAACAGATCTAACGTTCAGATGGTGTAATCTAAAAAACACTTATTTTATTAAATATTATCACCCCACCCCTCTTTTACATATAAGAGATGGCATTTTGGTCTTATATATCTTCTACAAACGAAGGTTGTCATTTGTCGCCTTACGTCAGTTCCGAAGTAGAATTATCAAGGGATTTATTGCAATTGATGTTTGAACGTCATATTCACCCACACAACACCTCCGCGTAGAATTGGATTCAACCAGACAACATGTGGTACCCTAAAAACCCACTAAACGTCCCTTCTCCCTAACTTGATAAAAGAGATCGCATTTAGTTTACTATTTGGCCAACAAAAGACATTTAATGCAAATGGAATATTTTACAAATTACGCGATGCAGTACGAATGTACAATACTGAATCCAATATGATCACATTTTACCCATCGTGGAATAGGGTTACTATTTCAATCCAAATATTAATTAAAGTCTAAGGTGTCATGTAAAGTTAGATATTAATATCGATGTAAAATTGATCAAGTCGTTTATTGCAACCATAATATTTAAGATAACTTAGTGTGAAGGGTGCAATATTTGCAAAACACGCGTTACCATCACCCTTTCGTGAAAGAGGGTTGATATTTTCGTATTAATCTTTGGCTATATTTAGGCTGTCGTACATCACTTCATATCAATTTCGATGTCAAAGTTATCAAGGAATCGATTAGCAAAAAATATGCTTGAGATGACGTAGTGTAAAATTTGCAATATTAACAAACTATGGTCGTGCGTACGCTTTTCCTTCATATTCGCCTACTAGTAAACCTATTTGTAAAAACATAATTATATGGCAGTTAACCTTGAACACAAGATAACTACTGGTATAGTTCAAATCAAAAGTATTAGCAAAGTTCACATTGTGTGACTAAGAAAGAGAATATTAAAGAAATAAATGTGCCGCTGTTAGATTATGAGGTCATTTGTTTTGATCACGTGACAATATGGCGTCAGCGTTCGCATGACTTAGTATAGCTGAGTGCAACACAAGGAGTATACTAAACAGGGAACCAGACTAACATGACGTTAAGTTTTGTTAACAATACAGCAACTGCTATTAGAAAATTCTTTGCCTGGATTCACTTGTAACAGCCGTGACGATGTTAATGACGAACGTATGAAAATACATTTAAGAGCGTCTAAGTCAATTGCTGAAACTTCATACTTTAACAGCTCCGCTTTTAAGTATATGCAGACAATACATATAGTGATAACCGCATATTGGTACCCGATCAGGTGGGGAAACAAAACCTTCGACTCATAAATTTGTTAAGGCATTCTGAAATCATACCAACCACAAAATATATTTTTTAACGCATACGAACCATTATATAGCATCGAAAAGCAAAATATACAAACCACACATGGAAAGGAGCAAAAGAAAAAATATACAAATTAACGACCTGAAGAGTATGTTTTGTAGCCACATCGGCTGTGAATTATGCTTTCTTATTAACCTTAGCAAATCGTTGACCAGCAGGTCGATCAGTGCTGACTTTTTCTTCGTCTTGATCGTTTGATAGTTAAATGAATACTCTAAGACACTAACCCTATATACAGGGACATGTTGCGTGTGAAACCTAGTCCAACGAAATTTTGCAAAAACGATTGCATTGAGAAAGTAAGAGGCAACGACGTGTAGTATCGCTTCAAGCATGAGCTGAAGTGTTAGCTAAAGGTTGTGCCAGCGATTTCGAAGACGACGTAAGTGAACTTAAAGCAACGCTCTCCACTTATGCCACAAAATCAAGAGTCCTGATTCAAATAAGTTCGTTAAATACATAAACAATATTACCATATCTGAGAAACGAAAAAACAAACTTCCATAAAATTTAGATCGACGGCTTACACCTACAAACGTGAGATGTAAAGAGTTCAAAGAGTGTGTTAAATTTAGTCAAATTATGTTGTTTTTTTTTTATAAATCAAGACGAAACGATCTAATTTCCAAAGAGAAAGCAGACACCAAGCGACAATGGCGATCCGTGTCACACAACACTTTTCAAAATATGTTGGTAGATGTATGTGTGCGTTGTCTTCCTAGGAACGCTTGGAATCGAATTTCAAAGTTGACGTATTCAGACAAACGCACAGGGAGCGAATATTGAGTATTCGCAGGTTCATTTCGATGAGGGCATGAGTTTCCGCAGGGAGGTAGACGAATAGTCTAGAGTATCCACGATAACGAGTGGCATCGCTTTCGTATCCGTCAGGTTTGACACGCACAGCATCACTTTCTATGGTAGGTATGGTAGTAGTCATAGCAAAGTTCCCACGATGTCCTGCCGAAGAAATCATAACGAAGTTCACATGATGTGGTACTGAATCACTGAGGTCACAACGAACGTCATCGCTAGGTACAGCATCACACTATACTCAGAAGTCCGCTACGCAGTTGCAACGGTAACGACTTGCATACTTACAGTTTATTTCCAGACTTATTCCGTTGCTATGCGTGTGTCTTATACATCACACTACTAGTCACACTAGGGGAGTTAATGTGTTTACTATCTGGAACATGAATGATAATTTAAAATTATTCATCTCTTTTGCTTGGTCTTTGTAATAAAAATGAACTCCTGGTCTTGGACATTTTCCATTTATATAATACTCGCAATGAAGTCTTGAGTTTGTACATCGTTCCTTTTTATGCCTAGATTTGGAAGTCTTCCTTTTTACGTCCTTGACAAAGGTACTACCTTCTCTAAGGTACCGTCATACCTGTACCGTGGTGTGATGGGTGGAAAGGCTATGTAAATCTACGGAGAGGAAGGAGACCGTTGAGGATGTTCCAGAATGGTTAAATCGTTATAAATACAGCGATCTATTCACAACTTCAGACCAAATCTAAAACACTCTATTTCGGATCCCAATCCAATTTCAGGTCCCAAGTAGAAACATCCTGTTCTACCTAAAACATGTGAAGTAAATAATCCTGTCCCATCCTTAGGCCATTCTTGAAACGTTTCCAATTGACGGACACAATCACAATAGTCAGTCAAGAAGACAAGAAATTTGTGTTGTTTGAGCTTGGAGTCCTCAGTTGTTCCCTCACTCGATTCTTCCGGTGTAGAAGTCATCATACATGTTGGTGACTATCGTCTTCGAACGAGATTTTATTCTGACAAGTCCGGTAAAGAAAGGTGTTTTGGAAGTCGCACTAGCGCATACTACACAATTTGATACAGCCTTTCTAAAGGTCGACTGAAGAATTGGTTAGTAGCTAAGCTTCCACATTTGTGCTGTTCGTAGATGGTAACTCTAAAATATCGATTCTCTCCATTCAGTCGTTTCTTTCAGTACGCTAAAGTTCACCACCAGACTCGTCCAATGATTTATTAGAAATCATTTCACTTTACACTCTTTGCACGTGTTCGTGGTCTCGGTATTCGTTGCCTTACATTTTAGAACTAACGCAAGCAAAACTTAGACTCTTGTTGTCGGGGAGATTGTCCTTCCAGGATTCCTTCGATTTCAGGGAAATGATGGACACCAGGACGTTGAATGTAGATGCAAATGTCCATGGATATAAAAAGAACATCCACATACCTTCTGAAAGTGAGAAGCATATCTACACATGCCATTGCCTCTCTTAAATTTATTCTTATTGGTTATTCATCGTTAATCTTTATTTATTTTTTTTTGATGGATTTCGTTTTGATAGACGATTTAAAGCTTTCTTTTGTTGTAACGGTATTTATGTTATTTAGTCTGCTGTTGAAGTTAAATATTCCAAAGTGGTTACGTTTGTTCTGGTTTTTTATTTCAAACCCTACAAAAGGATACCAAGTTTGTATTGAAAACGGATTGAATCTCTAAGCTGCGCTGACGTGAAGAAAAAGCACCTCATTGTTACTACAATTAACTGACGTTGTGTTAATTATAATCATGTTTGCCGTATATCTTTGTTGTCTAGAGGTCATATTTGTTCTTAAGTGAAACAATGCATCGATAGACATGCGGCTTTGGTCATTACCCTTGAGATTCACTGAACTGTAGCTTTTTGATTTCATGATTTCCCAATATTCCTAAGTCCCCCCCCCCCCAAATAAAAAACGTGCTACTCAATACACTGTACGGTTACACCTCTGACTACCGATGTGGGTGTGTATGTCACAATGTTTAAGTGAGATAAATATAAATTGTCCATTTTAAAACGCGAACCGGTACTTTGACTGTTTAGACCGTTTAGACGTATGTGGGAAGAAGAAACGGCACCATACACAACAGAGTGATTTAAGTTCACATTTCAGTCACTCTGCACTGCAATTGTAACAACTCATCATTCTGGCAGTGAACATGGTCCAAAAAGGGCAGGCGGGACTGGGGCTCATGACCTGGTGACAGCAGAATATGAGTGCAACTAGAAAAACAGACTTGGATTACCTGCGGCTCTAAGCATGATGATATCCTGTGCGAATAGCTAGAGAACGCTCTGATGTTGCCCCGTCATAAAGTTACCCTAGAGCAGAAACATTTTAATTTAATTGGAAATTGAAATAGAACAATGGCCGAACAACGGAATGTTGGGAGACCGTATATCGAGCAGCTTCACCATATTGTCACGTGGACATAGACTACGCAACAATGGCTGAATTGAGGCTCAGTGACCTGGTGACGGCAGAATATGAGTGCAACTACGACTGTGGTATCGGCCCCTGCAGTCTGCATTATGATATCCTGAGCACATAGCAGCTTAGGAATGCTATTCGGTTGCCCCGTCACTGGAATGTAACCTCAGAGAACTAGCCGCGCGTAGGATACCGACAACGACATATACAATGAAGTAACACCGGACCGCTTGAAGATAGCAAACAATGAAAAGAAACCATTTGCTTTCATTGCCTGAATATAGGCTCTCATTTGGTAACATAACCCTTTTCGAACAAGCTATTTTACGAAACCTGGCTTGATCATTTTGAGTATCGCTTCAAAAACAAGAAACTATTTTTACCTGACAGTGACTACACTTATTTATGCCCCATAGACATTAAAATAGCTCAAAATGGTGGATGTATGAAACTTTTTTTCACCCGCCATTATCACAACTTGTGGTATTTTCTCACCATTAGCAGACCTGATTGGCTGATAGGGTTGAGTGTGTGTTCGGTCTATTCCCACTCACCCATAGTCTTACCTTCAGGTCGATAGTTGCTAAATAGTAACTCCGACCTGACAACTAAATTAAATAGTACTCTGATGAATACATAATGCCTAGGGGATGTGGCACGCATTATTTCCCGCAGGTGAAGTTAATTATCCATCTGTGCTGGAAATGAAACAGTGATACATGGCCGTAGTGGGCAAAATTCACTTTAATTAAAAATTCATTTATTCGTAACAACTCAAAAGTTTATTTATGTTTTTGCCACACTAGACTTATTTTCTTACCGCATTCTTATCGAATTGACTGCAGTAGCTCTTAACACTGTCGACATAGGTCTCAAGACTAGGTAATTTATAAAATGTTTAAAAAAGAGTAAAACTAACGCAATAACAATAATACCTTAAGGCGATCCCATGACAATTGTGTCAATTTTATAGTCAAATACAAGACAGCATAATTGGATAAACTATTATGTGATTACGTTTTAATCGCCTTTGTCTTCAGTTCACTACAATGATATTTACAATGGTGTATTTTTCCTATGGATTTGATTTTCTAAGTGGAATGTGTCTCCTTGAAATTTTGTTAGGGTTAGTATACCATTAAAACAAAGGTAAGTGTCGTTATACGTTTTTAATATAAAAATGACGTATAATCTCTCTCTCTCTCTCTCTCTCTCTCTCTCTCTCTCTCTCTCTCTCTCTCTCTCTTGTGATATGTTTGATTGAAGTCCTAATGGTATATGTTCCCCTTTGAAGATAAATCTCCAAATTATGTGAACTGTCCGTTTGTCATGTACTTTGTTTCTCCAAAAACATACAACCTTTAAATCAGTAAATCTTTGGACGAAATAAAATCTCGACGAGCCTGCACAATTCAAGTATCTGAGAGTTATCCTAATTTGGTACTGCAATGTGTCACAGGACATGAATTTAGCATCGAACTACCGTTTTTCAGAAAGAAAACCCAACACATGCTCTTTTAAGCATGACGCGAGTGACATTGCACTGTATAACTGTGCCTATATTTCACTTTGAATTGTTAAACCAAAACACACATTCGGAAACATGTGACCGACTGATTGTATCTTAGTATGTCAATAGAACATGGCGCGTTTTGGTGCTGCTCTTGTTCCCGCCCTTAGATTTGTGAAAACTACAAAATTGTTTGTAGCTTGTTCTGAGAAACACCGGACATTTCTTAAAATTTAAGATATGTTAAGCAGTCAGTCGACAAGAAATACCCCACTACTTTTTTAATACAATTGATGAAGAAATGAAAATATTGACCATATTTCAAATTGAATATATGGTTTTCTTAATTATATTTGTCCTATAATACCGCAAGAATGCCAGAACCAAAAAATGGTGTCCTACTGTTTGGTCCTTTATCCCTTTTCTTTCTATCTCAGGGTCCCCGAGTGGCCGAGTGGTCTAAAGCTCTTTCCTTTACGGATCGCTGCCATCTCACCTCTGTCTGCGTGCATTCGAGTCTAAGATTCGGCTAATGTAGTTATGTGAGAAAGCTTGCCAGTATCTTCTCGTGGGTCGGTGGTTCTTTTAGTAGTTTTTCCTGGGTTCTTCCTCCACCAATAATATTGGCCACCATGTATAGCTTATCGTGTGCTGAAAAATGGCGTTAAATCCTACAACAACAACTTTTTCTATCCAGGGTAATATCAAGTCTGTCTGTCCATCTCTTAAAACATTCCAGACCAAAGTACTGTCCGTTTTACCGTGTCACGTGTGTGTGTGTGTGTGTGTGTGTGTGTGTGTGTGTGTGTGTGATAGTTTTCGCTTACACACGTGCCGTTGTTAAACAATTAGTTATAAAGAAATAGCAGCTATTGCCGTAAACCATTTAATTAAAATGATCGCTAGTACAAACCACTACCAACATATTTTGAACTGTGTTTAATTTTGACTAGGTTTTACACACTTGTTTAACTTTTTACATTTCACGTTGTAGGTGTAAGCCGTCGTTCTCAATGTTTTGGAAGTTCGTGTTTTGCGTTTTTCAAATATGGTAATATATTATATGTATTGGCGTGAATCAGGACCCTTGGTTGTGTGGCATGAGTGGAGAGCATTGTTTCAAGCTCACTAAAGTTGACTTTGAAATCGCTGGCAAGGACTGGAGCTAACATTTTAGCTCTTATGTGATGCTATACGGTAAATCGTAGCCTCTTACTTCCCCCAATTAAATCGTTACGTCATATTGCAAAATTTCATCTGTTTAGGTTTCGCACGCATCATGCTTCTGTATATGGGGTAAGACACTCAGATCATTCTTTCAACTCTCAAACGATCAAGAGGATGAAAGAGTCAGCACAGATTGATCTGCTAGTCAATCATTTGCTAAGAGTCATACAAAAGCATAATTCACAGGCGATGTGGCAACAAATCCTACCCTTCGTGTAGTTGATTTGATAAGAGTCAAACGAAAGTGGATATGTGATGGTAAAATTTGCTCTATCTGCAAGGCTAAACCGATATTATCTCCAGAATACCTGCTTCGTCAAAGAATGAGGCAATGGTCAAGATAACTATTACTGTTGTTAGGAGAAAGAACATTGGGCTTCCGAGTGCCCAAAGAGAAAAGAAAAGAAACGGAGACAAGATGAGAAAGCGGAGAGGGGTTAAGAAGAAAAATAAATTGATGATGAGAAAAAAAACTTTGGCAGTGAAGATATGGAAATGAAAAAAATTGCAAATTCGAACCGATGCGTTTTTGGTCATCACATGTGCATGACCCGAATGAAAAGGTTTCTTATGATCTTGCCTTTTTCATAATAAGGATGGTGTGTTCTGTTTTTATTGCCACTGTATAAATGTACTATTTCATCTCTTTATATATACCTCTGGGTCACTGTATAGTTAGAATTGACATGGAAGAGGCGTTTTCCTTCACGTGGGTAAAATAAGACATTAAAGTTATATACTTATTGGTCATATGGGTTTTGAGGGTGTATGGGTGGATGTGGGTATTTGGTCGAGTTGGTCGCTGTAGGTGATGGCTTAGGTGTTTTCAAAACACTTTGTTTTCACTGTGTGTTGATAATATAGCATGGGTTATTTGCTTCGCTCTGTATGTGTGGATAGTGTATAATGTTTTTTTTTCTTCCTCTGTGTGGATAGTGTATATTGGAGTTTCTTTCTTCTCACATTTCTGTGGATAGCGTATATTGGATTATTTTTCCTTCTCCGCTATGTGTGGATAGCAGATATGGCGTTTGTTTCTTCCTCTTCAGTCAGTGTAGATAGTATATTTTAGATGTGGTTCCTTTTTACCTCTGTGTGGGTAATATATTTTAGATTTGCTTTTGCTTCTTCTCTGTGTGGAAAGGAGATTTTGTATTTATTTTTTCTTCTTCATTTTCGTGTGTGTGTATGTGTGTGTGTGTGTGTATCTTTATATGCGCTCGTGTACGTTTGTGTGGATATTAGATTTGTGGGTTTGTATTTGTGAGTGTTTGTTTGTGTGGATGGTACATATCGTGTATTTTCGGCTTCATGTATGTGAATAGTATATTTGCTGCTTGTTTTCCCTCTCTTATGTGTTGATAGTATATTTGGGGTTTGTTTTCCCTCCCTTCTGTTTTGATAGTATATTTTGGGTTGTTTTTCCGCCCTTCTGTGTTGATAACATATTTTTGATTGCACGTGTGCATCTAATATTTTGGATTTCTGTTTGTTTATAGTATATATTGATTTCTATGATTTTGTATACTTTTTGTATGGTTATTAGATATTGTATTTTGTTTTCACTGACTTATGTGTTGATAGTATATTTCCAGGCTTTTTTCTTCTTCTAGTCTGTGTATATTATATTTTGGGGCTTGTGTGGATAGCAAGTATTGCGGTTTTCTTCTCCCCCTTCTGTGTGGATATTATATAGGGCTTTGTTTATTCTCCTTTCCGTGTGTGGATATTATATATGTGATTTATTTGCTCTTCCTTCTGTGTGTTGATAGTATATTTGAGGTTTTAGATACTAATCTGAGGTTATATTTGTTTACTCTTTCCCGTGTGTTGATAGTAGACATTATGGTTTTTGAAGTATTTTGAAGTGTATTTTTCTTCTTCCCGTGTGTGGAAAGTATATTTGAGTTTTTTTATAGTTTTGTGTGGATAGTAGATATTGGGTTTTTGATAGTAGATTTGTCGTTTATGTTCCTCCCTTCTGTATGTCATTAGTATTTTTGTGGTTTTCGATAGTCTTTTATGGTATGTGTTTCTTTCTAATTCCCTTGTGTGGATAATATATACAGGTTTTTTTTCCCTCAATCCTTGTGTGTATAGTAGTAGGTTATGCTGTTTTTGATAGTATTTTGGGTTTGTATTTTCCCCTTCCCGCGTGTGGATAGTATATTTATGGTTTGTATAGTATCGTGTGGTTAGTTTGTTTTACTACTTCCATGTGTGGATAGTATATATTGGTATTTTGAATAGTAAATTTGTGGTTTGTTTTAACCTTCCGTCTGTGTGTTAATAGTATTTTTGTGGCTTGTGAATGTATTTTGTGATTTTTTTCTCCTTCACCTGTGTTGATATTAGATTTATTGTTTTTCTTTTTAAAAATGGTATATAATAGTTTATATCTTTCCTTCTATATAAATATTAGATATTGAGGTCAGCCCGGCGCACACCAGTTCCTACAATTGTTTCAACCTTGTTGCCAATCTCCAGTACAGTGACGTCACCACATCTGTTCAATCCCTGTTGTCCCATTACTAAATCTAGCCTATATTCCACTTTCGGTTGTCCCAATATCCCCCCCATCTTAAATGTCCTGTGAGGATAGAATTGCCCAGGGGTGGGTCTAAAAAACCTTGAGGCTCATCGAGGATGATGATAATGGTGATGATGATGATGATGATGATGATGATAAATGACCTCTTTCAACAATCTTCAAATCATCGGACTTATTTCAATTTTGTATCCTAACAACAGCATCATCACCACCAAAACAAGCAACAGTACTCACCATTTACACAAGGTTTATGAAACAGGTGCCTTTAGGAAAGAAAATAGTACATAAGAATATTTACGTGAATCTGAGTACCCATTTATCAGAACTTAGTTACAACTGCTGTCAGGAAAACATAACTGCCAATAAAGCAAATAAAGGTTATAGAGCATTCTACTATTTAAAAAACCCTGTTTTGAATTTGGTCCTCATTGACAGGAGTTATCGACTACCAGCAAACACAAAAGATGATTAAAACAAAATTATCTTTTTGTTACTGTTGCTTAATAAATTAGTTTACTATTTTATTTTATTTTATTTTATTTGGCATATATTAGTGTTTCTGTCAATGCGATATCACGTTTAACAATTTCGTCTATTAGTTTAAAATATACTTTTGTAAAATATCACAACAGTTTCGAAAACTGTATCACATGGTAGAGCATAATCATCGGGTATATACGGTATTGACATATATATTTAATCTGCCCTAATATCAGTTACATCTCGGACGGTACCAGAGTAAACCATTAAACAAAATAGAATTTGAACAAACTACAAAAATGTATTCTTGCCTTCTAACCATGACTAATACGAGTCATACTTTGTTTCTATGGCTAATGATATCCTGGTGGATACCTTAAACATTAATGGTGTCCTTAAATTAAGACTTACAATCTTCATCAATGGAATCTTTAATTTTGCCAGGCCGTTCTCTGGACTTTTCGAATAATGACTAAACAGATGTTAGAAAAATGAATGTACCACTCTTAATGCCACCTTTAAAGACATTAAAACTTGTACAACCATTAGCATAACTATTAAAATGTGTCTCATAAAGCTACACCACCTATCATACAGCGAGCGGCTATATACTGCGAATAAAGAATATTTGATGCAACCTTAACAACAGATCACTTTCGGAGGATTGTAGATGCTTTTCATTGTGTGGTAATGCATTGACTGATTTCTAATTTGTAAAAGGACATTTATAACTCGCATTTATGTAGATGCAAAAGAATGGAAATAAAATTACTACTCCAAAATGTAAATTTGTCTCTATTTTGTTACATCAAAAGTGAGTGCCCTTTCTCTTCCACTGATATTCTAATGATCCCTTTTCAAACCGACGATCAGGAATGTTGCGCAATATCGATGACAAGGTCTATATATAAATGTGATTTCCTCAGGAAAAATGTTTCTATCAATCGCCAGTCTCGATATTTATATTAATATATTTTGTTAATGATTTGGATAGGGTTCGACTACTGTCCCCATTACTAGTGCACAAGTTATCTTCAAAATGCTGCTAGGCTGTTCAATATAGTCAGATTTTAAAATTCATTAAAAGGTTTCCCCAGAGATTTTAGGGACTATTTCAAATGCGTTACATCTCTGTGGTTCGTGGACTAATGCTATGAGACAGGGACCTATAGAGACAGAGACCGAAAAGTAGATACTGCGAGAGACAAAGACAGAGAGAGAGCGTGATTTATTGGCAATGGTTACGCATAACATTCGCGGGAATCCGTGTAAATGATTATGGTGTATATATGTGACAATTTCTTGCTTTTACCACATATATTATTGATAATCTCGTAGGACCATCATAGTTCAGGCACCTGTGCGCGTGTGTAATTTGAAATGTTAACGTAGCTTTAACAATTTTCTAGTTATACCGCTAAGATGTAAGCAGTCTGGCAGTTATATAGTGATGTCTAACAGATGGACATCATGCCGCAGACATGTAGAATCATGTCCCACCCAGTCACATTATCCTGACATCAGACCGACCAGTCCTAACACTAACCTCTTAATGATGAGCGCCGAGCGAGGTAGCTGTTGGTTCTACACTTTTATAAGTCTTTGGTATGACTCGGCCGGGGTTAGAACCCGTAAACCCCGTATCCAAGACGGACGTTCTAACCATTTTGGTCAAAAAGCATAAGTCACGTATTACTATTGTTTTCGTTTGCTAACATATATGCGTCGGTTATCACGTTTCATGGCTCTCAAGTGCACATAGCATACTAAATTAACTTTCAGGTAAATTTCAACAAAGTCAAAGAACAATCAAATAAAGGTCAAAGAAAATCTCATTTTGCAATAAGAGGGAAAAAATGGTCACGATACTTTCCTTTATCACGTTCTATGAGTCTAGGAAAGAGCATTTGCGTATAGTATGTCCAAATCCGTGTGGTAATAATATAAATACAAGAAATTAACCAAAATCAGTAATGGTGAAATATATGTCAATGTGGCTTTCAAGTATCTTTTTAATGTAGTGCCAAACGTTGAACTGAGGCTAGACCATAATCGTAGAAGAATCCAATGTTATGTTCAGCGTGATATATCGATAACTGACAATGGTCTATATCGAATTCTAGAATAATTTCATGTGGTTAGTAGGTAAATACAGCATCTGAATCAAGGCCAGTAAAGGTGAAAGGTCAATGTGGCTTTCACGTATCTTTTTAATATAGGTCTTAACGTTCAAATGAGTCCAAACCAGCTGATGTGTTGTTCAATGGTTAGGCGTGACTTATTCAAGGGATTCCATGCAAATCTATTTATATGAACATACATTACACTTCTTAAGTACACCAGATACATTTACGATAATGTCAAAGGACCATCAGTTCTCATATAAAATCGTGGCAATGATCAAATGATACTGTGGTGAAAAGATAAAGGATGAGACTACGAACTGCGCCATATACACTTTACAAACATCACGCACTACTTACGAAGATGATATTTTGGAGTTTTATTTATAGATTTTCAGAATTCATTGATAACCGGTTTGTGTTGATTACATACATAGCTGGCCTCTACAAAGCAGTTAGTAGCTACTAAGAAGTAAGTAATACCTCGATGATCATGACCTAAACAGTATTGATCAATTTGAAAGGAATTAATACATAATATGATCAAGAACAGTTATTTGTGTGATAATAAAGTAGAGAAAATTAATTAGTTTATGCAGGTAAACGATTTTTTGTTACTCTTTTATTCTTCATTACCTCATCGTCATTTAAAGCAGCTTAATAAGCTATTATCTTTAACCCTGAATCCCCTTCAAATCGTATATTACCGGTTTATATTAGCATACTCGGTATCACAGAGTGACTGTTTGATCACTGTTCCAAGCAAAAATCAGATATCATTAGTTATCCTGACTACTAAAAGAGCCGTGGCTGGTTAACACGTTTCATATCTTTAAAGTGAACAGAACGTACTAAACTAACTTTAAAGACAAAATGTTAACAAAGTTACAAAAACATGAAACATAGGTCACATAAATCTCTTTTTGCAATAAGGGTGCGGTACGTGTTATGATTACTCCCTTCATCACATCTAGATAAGAAAAGTTGCATAAAGTCTTAAGTATATGTGATTTGATTAAAAGAATATTTTAATTTAGTTTTGTTTTTCAGTTTTAATTTCTTTTTTTATTAATTTCATAGCATGTTATTGTAATGTAAATTAATCACTAGAGATGATGTTTTTTTTTTTACTCAGAAACTCGGTTCACCGAATTATTCTTTGGAAAACAAATAATATTGACTTGGATCCTGGCCTTGATTTAAGGTTATTCGAAATCACGTAAACATGCTTAAGTTTTTTTTTAAAAAAATGATTGGTTGTTGTTGTCAAGGTGTACGGAAACATCTAAAGGCTCTACAATAAATGTTATGATATCAGAAATGAAGCATACAATAGAGTTATAGAATGCTTGACACAAATTTGCTCTTTGTCTTAAACAAAATAACACATTTCCACCGAGATGTGTAGAAAGGAAAACAATAAACAAAGAAATGGAGAACATTTAAAACATTTGGTACCATATTCCAAAGGAAACATAATTTGGATTGGTATTGTGTTTTACTTAGCAGGAACACAAGTATGTCGTTTACGGCTGACCCAATTGTCTACCGTCTACATATTTTGTTTCAACACTTAGAACCGTCCTTAGCGTTTCCTGACCATTACGTTTTATATATATGTTCGGACGCATTTTCCATGCACGTCTGGTACTTTCTTATCGCGTCTCATAATCATACTCTCTCTCTCTCTCTCTCTCTCTCTCTCTCTCTCTCTCTCTCTCTCTCTCTCTTTCTCTCTGACGTTTTTGTGGGGGCAACACATTTTTCGAACGCTACCTTAAGCTGACACCAAATAGACACTATCGTGTTGTAGTGCCACATAACACGTTTACATACATACACCGCACAATACACTGGATGTCTACGAAGTGCATACAATAAATATTTTGTTTATCTGGTGTTTTTCAATCCCAATCTAATTTCCATGGTGGGATCGCGGACTAAATACAAGGTTTACTGACCTTGGTAATTGAGGATCTTCACAACGTGCAAATTCTCGGGGACTCTCAAACGTATGATTTCACCAAAATATGTCTACAGTTATCATTCAAGATTTAACGTTTTGTAAAAGCAGTTATTGACACAATTTATTAAGTTCAAACTACAATCAAGATATATTAAACCGAGTTTAGCAAGTCATCTCAACAAAATAAGAAATGTGGCCAAATATATAGAACTATTTTGCTAAAGTTGTATTATACATAACAGTCCGCCCCTGATCGGCGTAGAGATAAATATCCAAAACTGAATAGTAAATAGGCCTACAGATGGGGCGTGTACTGTGAGAAGATGATACACAGCGATCGACAATTGAACAATTATTAAGATACCTTCATTCGGCACAATTCTGGAGTGTTTGTTGAGAAGGAAAATGCGAGGTTTGCCGATCACCCAATACTAGTGTTATTCTTAAACCTTTCTTTTCGCACACTGAAATCATTGTTGGGCCAGAACACTAGTAAATGATTCCCATATTATGCTTGATGCAGCAGTATTTATTTGTACCTCATCGACCGTACAGTGTTTGTAAGACTTCAATCAGCTCACTAAAGGATCAATTAATTATCACAGAGAAGGTGCTGTGTTTTATTTGATACATTCGTCTCAAGGCGACTTTATAGCGTGCGAGGGACAGTGGTGCACATGCATCTAATACTGGATAACCTCATGAATATAAACATTTAGAAGAAGTGTAAAAAGGAGACACAAGTAATACAAACTTCCACATTATTAGATAGCTATAATATAAGAAAATAAAGATATTATTCACGGGCCCTTTCAAGTGATAGTAAATTAAATTGTTGCACCCCAACCATACATTTATACTTTCATTTTGATGTCGGAATGTCATTGGTGACACCACGTGATGTTAGCAGTACAAATGCAAGCTTTTTCCTTAGGCTATTATTTTGAAAAACATTGTGTCCTGAAAATCTTACTGCAATTTCAAATGAATGCCATCTAAGCAGTTTTGGAGACATTCTACTTGCCTTGTCTGCTGGTATGGGTGTATTTCGCAGTTTTCTAGCCAACTGTTACTATTCTAGCTCCTCTTCCGAACCAGTTATTACTTGTGTACTTTCTGAAACCGAGTCACATATAGTACTTCTAGTTTAGTAACCAGCAATATTGTCCCAGTCTATTTTAGAATATTTTGCCTCTCTGATGATGGTGATACAATAGTTTAATCTAGCATTCCTTGTGCTGATTTAAAGATAAGTATGTATTCCTGAAGATATGAGCATTATGTGGGGTTGTCTGTATGTATTTCAGCGACAGTAATGACTTATGAGGCATTGGTACTAATCACGAAAAGAAGCATCTTATTCATAGCACGTGCTATGTTCATTCCAGCCTATCATAGAAGAGCCAGAAAAACTAGGATGAAAACTTCACCGTGAATACATATTTAAAGATATTTTATATTAACGTATGATTTATTGTGATTTGGATGGAATAGAATGTTCAGTATCGAGAGCAAATTGCAGATACTATATAGTAAAACTAATTATAACCCGAGTCTTCTCTACATAGTGCATGAAAGGACCCGGATCACGGTTCAGAAACAGATGAATGTATCCCCAGTGAATGTTTAAACATTTTGTTTTCTGGCTCGCATTGGTGGTGATGCAAGAGTTAGATTAAGACATTTTAGGCATTGATTTGGAGGTAGTTAGTGTCACGTATAACTGGGAATTGTGACGTGTTTGTATTGTATGACGTGTTTGTATTGTATGACGTGTTTGTATTGTGCATTTCGGCCATGGCGCAATGTGAGTTTATGAGGAATTAATGCTTTTCCGGAAGTAAAATCTATAACCCATTGCACGGTGGTTTCTTTACGATACAGCCTCTCAGAGTGATGTTATCAAACAGAGCCTTATAGTCAGGGGGATGAAATTGCATTTCGGAATGACATATGTTACTGAAACAACAAAAACAATAAATCTGGCTGTTCTCGCATCTTGACGAACTAAGTGATATGCAACCGAAACCAATACGAGAGTGAATTGATCGTAAACAAGTACAGGGTACTACTGGAGCACAATACGCACTCTGGCTTGTTGAGACGCATGGGTCTCAGTCATGGCTCGGTGAAAATGTACTTGATGACTCTCAGGCACATAAACTGCTACACACACACACACACACACACCAAAAGACAACGGTTGTCGCAAACGCAGGTAATGAAATTTTGGCAATTGGTCATGCCGGTATGTCAAACATTGCACAGTAGAACGACCGGTAAAATATGCTTGATGAGCGTAGTTTATATTTATAGTAAATATGCCTTAAGTGTATGTATTGCAGATAAAACAGGAACAACCATAACTAACTAACCATAACTAACGCTTAAAGTGATATTATTATTAACACAGAAAGAAAACCAAAATAAAATTTGCACTGATCTTGGAGCGGATATTTTAATAAGCAGTTTTTAGAACCATTTTGTTTCCTGGCTCTTCTTCGGTGGGGATACAAAGGTAGATTAAGGCATTCTTGTCATTGTTTTACAGGCTATTATTACTACTTAGAACTGGGAATTATGACGTGTTTGTATTGTATTACGTGTTTGTATTGTATGACGTGTTTGCATTGTATGACGTGTTTGTATTGTGCATTACGGCCATGGCGCAGTGTGAGTTTATGAGGCATTAATGCTGAACCGAAAGTAAAATCTATAACCCATTGCACGGTGGCTTGTTTACGATACAGCCTCTCAGTAAAATGCCGGATAATCTATGACAAGAACTTCAAGGCGAATTCATCTGGGAATGTACATTATAATAAGATTTGATTATTATGATTTTTATCAGTAAAATGTTTGGTCTATACAGAAAACAATTATTTTGATTTGAACCTTTCTAAATAATGCGAGCTTGCGAGCTGTAGACGCCTCACATCTATTTTAAGAATATATATATATATATATATATAGAGAGAGAGAGAGAGAGAGAGAGAGAGAGAGAGAGAGAGAGAGAGCATACTTGAAACATTCACATGAAACCCTTAACCAAAGACTGTTTACAGGGTTTAATTTTGTAAAGTATCCAGTGCCATTTGAGCTACTGGATATATTTTCAATGCTCAGACAGATCAGTTATCGCTTCGTGTTTAGTGATTAGTCTGCAAAATTACTGACCTGTGATATGTTGATTGGTGTTGACTTTCAGCCGTTAATAATAGAAATTAAAGACACGCCCAATTAAGGACACGAACACTTATTGAGTATTTAATGATGATAATGCATTTGGAAAAACTGGCGGACACTCACTTCACGTTGCCTATTATGTATTCAATTTGAACTACGTGTAATGCATAGTGATCAAAATGGCGATTTATGTCATTGTTATCTGATGTTAAAGTATTTAGTTGTAAATAATCTTCTTACGTTAGCTTCGTGATTGCAGACAGTACTATTGTTTATGAAGGATTGATTTTGTATTGATTTAGCAAAGTGTTGAAGACATTGATTTGTTCATATATTTCGAAAAACAGTTAAAGATTGTATGATAAAAATGACAAAGTGACGTTATGCGTGACACTCAACTTAGTTACAGATGTTTTGAATGGTGACGTTACGCGTGACACGCGACCTAGTTGCAGATGTTTTGAAAGGTTGCTAAATTTTGAACAATTGTTACTTTTTACAGTTTCTTTTACATTTAGCATATAAATTATCAGAGTTATATCTTCCAGCCATACTTTAGCGGTAGAGACAAGATGATACAATGTTTACGATATATCTAAAATGTTATGGCTGTCATTTGTAATAAAATACACACCATCCGTGCAAAAGCGTATACGCAATACTCGTGTCGAGTTTAACAAACAAAATTTATATGCAGCAAATATTATAAAACCAAACAATCCACATAGAACTAACCTGATAAGCACGTTAATAACACACAACCAAACACACAATCAGCTTGAAATTTCGTACATTATATGTTTCATATTTTTGTAGCATAAATTAAATTTTAGAAACTTTTTTTGATAGTCACGCACACTTACTTATGTTTATTAGCTGGTTTTAAATTAGTTTTTCTTAATTTACAAACTTCGTCATGTGCTTCGGTATAAACAAGTTGATGAATTGCATGGGATTGCCAGACTGCCACCTTGCTGTGTGAACATGACACGGTCCTCCTTTGACTGGGAAATATTGGGAAATATTTAAGAACACACAGAGTGCAATCCGCCACTGAATCTGAACAATTCATTCTCGGCCTAGTAATGTTTGTCTTAAATGTTTATGTTACAATATAATGGGATACACAAGTGCCTAAGACGTACTATTGGCTACTGTTTCCATGTTTTGGCCAGTATCTGTCTTTAATCTGAACTGAGTTCACACAAATTGTGGAAACATGTGCGTCCTTGTTTGCATTGCTTTGCATCTTTGTTGTATTCAACAGTTTTCAAAGTGGTGATAATACAGCATGAGCTTAACATTCAAGCAGCAAGAGTGGCATATTCGCTTTCCAAGGTATCTATATGTTAACCCTATATACACCTTGGCGAATTGATTACATATGTCACCCACCATGTCTAACATCCATCGGTTACTCCAACAAGTCGTTCCTGCGCTACTATCGCGAAGGTGGAATTGCTGTCATCACACAGAATTCCATGATAAAATTTCTTAAACACAACAAAAATTTCAATTTATGCCACACCTAGTTTGAACTATTCTGTTTTCTTCTGCCTCTACCACCCTCTTCTTAGTAGAAAAAAACAAGTTGACTCTCTAGTTGTATAGCAATGTCCGCAGTTTGAGGATGATGAAAATCCGATTTGGTGGCAATCGGATTATTCTTGGAGATTTGAACTTTGACCGTCCTGGAAACCCATACATATCAAAACTCCTTGATTCCATTTATGCTTTCGACCTTAAACAGTCAGTTAACAAACCCACCCATCAACATGGTCACATTTTAGACTGAAATCTTCATATACATGATGATAATATTATACGCTCCACCCTGCATTATATGGATTTTGAACGTATCAGTCCCTAACGTGCCACCTTTTTTCGCTGGCGAGTTTTGTTTTTCTTTCATCTTCTTTTTTAGCGAGTGTTTCTTTTGTCTTACATGTCTTCTTGTGAGTCGATTCCCTTAATCATTATTTGTTTATCTTACTCCGGATCAGATTCAAAGAGTTTCTATATAAATTTTAAGTGTGCTTGTTGATTGTTTTGTTTTATTGGAATGTAAAGCATTTGTGATAGAGACCGATACTTTGACTATTGGAGCTATAGCGAAATGAGTTCTTCCATTAGTTAGAGACGACTTAATCGTAATTGTATTGGACGTTCACACGTGAAATGTGTTTAATAATCGTAGTTCTCTGCATTGGATATTTGAGTTGTGATTTCTGTTATAAGGTATACGAGTACTGGCATTATTCTACGAAATACCCGCATGCCAAAACCATGCAATTGAAAAGCTGCCACGCAATAGTGAAGTTGTGATGCAAATGTAAAGTAGGTATATTTTGTGGTCATTTGTTTTATTAGAGCAGAATTAATTATAGTCTACCAGTTGGCAACAAATGCTGTTTAAGAAGCCTTGTAAATAGGGTACGAATGGAACCTCCAGCGCACAATGAGATAGTTTGATTTTCTCGGTAGAATATATATCAGCTTGTATTTTCAGTATTAAGTTTATATTATACGCACCTGAAGAATTAATGAAGAAACAAGATCATGAATTTGTTTATCAAAATAATGTGTCACTTTCGTTCATTATATCTTTCCAGGAGTCCAGTTTATAAGAGCAACAACATCAACAGTGAAAATGTTTCGTTGAGAAAGACATCGATGATCGTTTCTCATGGCATCATTAATATGTCACATCATTTTGATTTATTGTTTCGTTGGTACTGTTATTACAGACTTGTTCTCGTAACGATACAATACAAATGAGCTTACTTAGCTGTGTTTGGTAATCTTCTGTGACTGAAATACACCGAACTACGAAAAACATAATAACAGTATATTGAACCAGAAAAATCAAAGTCACAGCATCCCTTTGTAACCGCTCAAAATTATTCTGCAGACCTAATTGGAAAATAACAATATAAATCTGTTTAATTATTAGTACTTTACATGCGATAATAACGGCTCTGCCAATGTCTTTCTCAACAAAACATATTCACGGCATAAAAACTTCATAGGATACGACGAGACAAACACAACTCTTTGGGAAGTGGCGTTGGTAGATGTAATTATTTCCACTCAAGGCGTCAATTGTATTGAAGTCTAAACTAGTTTCCTTGTAGAAATATTTCACGAACAAGTGTATGCGCACTTTGAGAAATTATTATATATGCAAATCCAGTAGGTGTGTTTCAGTAGGTGTGTTTGATTGTAAGAAGATGTTTGTGCTAGTCAGCAGATATAGGTACTGGTCAGTAACGTTGTATTGGTTTGTAAACATGGGTACGGGTTTGCTCGATTGCGTGTTGTCAGAAGATGTGTGTGCTTGCAATTAGATGCATGTTCCATAAATTGACACTTTTAACATTACCATTCTCTAAGTCACCTTTTATAGAGTGAATTAAAACGATTCAAAATGTTATAATGTTATAAAATGTTGTAAATTGTATTTTCCCCATGTTGGTCTCTTTGAGACAGTTATGTGGCTTATTTATTTCACATTGCCATAACCAATTATGTCACACGAGTGGATTACGAGAGTAATAACCGAGCCCAATGATTTGTAGTGTTTTTTATACACGGCACAGGTCTACATACATCATGTCACATAGTATCGTTAATTTTGTATTATCAAATAATTACCCTGAGTCAATGTCAAAACCAGCAGGTCATATCCTCTCTAGCATCAGATGCGGTTTTAACTGTTGGTTAAAGTTGAAATCATATCACCCAATGTGTAAAGAAAACAAACACTGGTCTAATTAACTACATTTGTATGTATTTACATAGGTTATGTCAAAGAGGTGATTAATATCATCGATATGATAACATCCGTTTTCTAATATAATTGTATCAAATTCAGTACTCTTGCTAATTCAGTGTTCAATGTTAATATGTGAAGTTTAGTTTGCATCTAGCTTTACATGGTTGACAAGGGTTTTCAATAATTACATGTATTGAAAAGTTGAAAAATCTGATCAAAAACTCGAAGTACGTAGTGTACTATTTACTAATGTATATTCATTTTTTTATGTCATCTGTAGTACCTTACAAAATACATATTCAAACATAATGTATTAATAAATAGATGCACGTATGATCGTCTTGCTAGGTGTTCCTCATTTGTGTTTTAAGGTCAATATGAAGAACACTACCAACATAATGATTTTTTATATTATTATTAGTGTTGTAATATAAGTATTAAATTTGTGATTTTCGAGTCCATATTAATAACAACAGCAGCAGAATGAATTATTATTAATATTGTAAATATGCAGTGTAATATAACTTAGTTTGATACAAATATTAAGATAGGAGCGGAAGCTTCATTTTCTATTTGTTGCTGTCTTGTTTTCAAACTCCAAACTAGAGACCTCGGCACTGAAAAAGTTGCAATGTATCAAATTAAGGACATCTTGATTAATTTAAAAGTCAATAGCTTTCGGACAAAGTATGCATATTGTAAGCGGGAAAATAAAATCATTCAATTTAAATTCCTGAGAAACTTTATTCACTAAACTTGCTTATATTTTTGTTGTCAAGTGTCAAGTAAAGCAGGTTATATATATATATATATATATATATATATATATATATATATATATATATATATATATATATATATATATATATATATATATAT